>JAXCHB010000112.1:1200000-1688057 GCA_036926305.1 Uropetala carovei
TCCCCTTCCTCCATCTACCGCTTTCATACGAATTTCCACGCTCCTTTTGTTTTGAAATTGATATTAAAAATGTGAAATATTTATGTAAATTAATGACCATGATAATAATATTGACCATTTAAAAAATCGTGTGTAATATCAGTCGAACATTTTACATGCCGCGAACTTGATAAGCATCTCTTTGCATATGTAAGTACGGAATTGAAGTCGACTCACTGCAAATACAGTAGAAGCTGTGTTATCCGGCTATCTTGGAGATATTGGAAAGCCGATTAGGAGAAATATCCGGTTAGGGGAGCGATTTTCGATTTTGACATCGCAAATTTAGGAATAACCAAACAAAATTGGGCTTAGGTTCACTATCGTACTCCCCAAACATAACTATGCATGGGGTTTGCATTTTCCATTTTAATTCTTCCACACGTAGTTAGATATAGACACTATTTACCCATTCTTATTTAATACGTTGCTACGTTTACGTGCAAAACAAAAAGACTATTGAAAAGTTTCGGGCGTCCGGGAAGTTTGGGGATTACGGCAGTGAACCTGTTCCCAAAATTGAATTTATTGGATTATAACTTTCTTATTCATCTTCATTATTTATCTTTATTTACTCTATTAGAAAAGGACGAAATTATTTAATTCTTCTGAACATTTCTGTGAAAACCAGTCATATAATATTTTATCCAGTTCCTCAATTTTTGGCTTATGAAGCGTATGATGTTTATTAATTGATTTACTCGTCTCAGAAGATGACACAAGTTTCATTAATTTAGCCTTATGAGCCTTGATATCGTAGAGCGTGGAAGATACGATGTTGAATTCTTTTGCTATGGCTGCTCTATTTTTTCCTTTTTCAATTCGTTTGATCAGCTCCAGCTTCTGTGTTAGCGTTAAACCAACCTTTTCTCTCCTGTTCCTTGCTTTTAGGTATTTATTTTGATGCCATATTCAATGGATGGGTAATTTTTTAAATAATAAAAATCGATAAAACTGGAAATTGTACAAGTACACCAAAACATCTAGACAATTCAAATGGCTTACGTAAATAAAGAACCCCATGCTTACTCGGCAGCCACAGAAGTATACGGAGTAAATACGTAATATATACATCTTATATTTTAAGAAATTTTAAAGTGAAAGTTTTGGTATTACACATATACTATTCACACAAAAATTCATAAAAAAGAAAAAGAAATACAAAATGAATTGTATTTGTGTAATTGCTGGTATCTAAGGGTGGCCGATTCTAAATAGCCGGATAGCACAGCTTTTACAGTATGTGTATATGTGTTATATGTAAAGTGACCAGACGTACTGATTTAATCAGTACAGTACTGATTTTAGAGATTGTGTAATGATTTCAAATATGTACTGAATTTTGTACTGAATTATAAAGTTGTACTGATTGTAAAAGAAGAACAAATCTATAATTATTTAGTTCATTTACTGTGGGATTGACGGTTGAGGTGACTCGGGTGCGATGTTGCCAGGATGTATAAAGAGGACTTGCTGCAACGCTGTGTAGTACCCCCTAGCAAACATTACCTCCCCTCCACCTATGATTGGCTCTGAGGGAGGGGAGTTTTTCAGTCTTTCCTTCCAAACCCCCACCCCTTCTCTACAACTATAAGTATCAATTCCAAAGTAATGTTGTCCTGACAATAGTAGTTATGGTTGTTTATGTCATGTGAGTAGTATAATATTTTAATGCTGTTTAGTGAAGCAACATTATTCTCAGAATAGATTATTAATATTATTATTTAATTATATTTAAAGACCCTGCCATAAATAGAAGAAAAAACAAATTTTCTGATCGACTTCAGCAAGAGTATCCAATATATATAACAATAATGTTATATACCTATGTATACGTTATTAGGTAGGTTTTGGTGTGCTGCACCTCCTGCCACCCACCAGTCTGGTGATTTGCAGGTTATCATGTAGATACTGTAAAAATTTCAATATAGTATATGAAGTATTATACTGAAATGTAGTTTTCTTTCATGAATATAAGAAATATTAAAAAATGTACTGATTTTACATCTAGAAAATCTGGTAGTTTTCTTTCATGAATATAAAAAATAAAAAATGTACTGATTTGACATCTAGAAAACCTGGTCACTTTAGTTACATGGGATGTATATGTCAAAAACCATGTTTCTCGTATATAACGTAGTCACGCTTATAACGAAGCAATGAGTCGGTCCCCTCAAATACGTATTAAACGAGTATTACTGTACTACGCAATTTCTAAATAAAATACTTCCCATCCTTTTTGATCCGGGCTTTGGACGGCGGTAGAAATGGCAACGCAGGCCGATATGAACTCTTCGAGAGCAGGAGTGAGACTGAGTTCCTCCCCACTACCTTCCCAAACAAACCGTCCCCTATTGGCTGCTGCTAACTGGCCAAGAGACTTTAGGTAGTGAAGCAACTATAACACGGTGGCTCCAACGACCGGGGCTCGGTTAACGGGGGTTCTATTGTATGTATGTATGTATGTGTATATGTGTGTGTGTATATATATATATATCATCATAGGTAGTCTGTCCGTTGACAGGTCCGTGATTTTTCTAGGTTAAACTTGGTTCTCCATATACTCCTATTTTCCGCAGTTTTCTTCATGTCTTCATAGCTCTCTTTCCCTTTCAAGTCGTCCACTAGGTGAAACCTTTTCCTATCTCTTTCTCTTTTTCCATCCAGTTTTCCTTCTAGCACTTCTTTAATCATGCACTCTCTCCTCAGGTAATGCCCAATCCATTTCGCCTTCCTCTTTGTGATAGTCTGTATAATCGTTCGCTTCTCTCCTATTCTTGGTAGTGCTTCCTCATTTTTCACCCTATCTGTCCATTTTATCTTCAGCATTCTTCTCCATGTCCATATTTCGAAGCTTTCCAAGTATTTAATATCATTTTTCCTGAGCGTCCATGTTTCTGCTCCGTACAAAGCTATACTCCATACATAGCATTTTACCAACCTCTTGCGGATTTCCTGCTTTATATTTCCCGTTAGCAGGAGTTTCTTTCTTCTGAATGCGGCTTTTGCTTTTGTTATTCTAGTCCTGATTTCATCTGTACATTTTGCTTCTCTCGTTATGATGCTTCCAAGGTATTTATAATCTGAAACTTGTTCTAATGGCTTTCCTCCTATACTTATGTTCAAATTTTCTTCTTCTTTACTTGATATTCGCATAACCTTGGATTTTTCTGTATTAATTTCCATACCGTACTTTCTACCTGTTATCACTAGTCTATTTATCATTTTCTGGAGTTCCTTTTCCTTTCTTGCTAGAAGTACTTGATCATCCGCGTATTTCACTGTTCTTATAATCCTTCCTCCGATTTTGAAATCTCCCGTGCCTTCTAACGCTTCCTGCATTAGTCTCTCTTCATATATATTGAATAGAATCAGCGATAGACAGAAGCCCTGTCTTACTCCTCTACCGGTATGTACTCCGCTGGTGTCCGTATTCCCCAACCTGACCTTTACAACTTGATTCAGATATAGATTCCTGATAAGTCTCCTGTCTTTCCAGTCTACACCTATATCCTTTAATATCCTCATCAGCAGTACCCAATTTACTCTATCAAAGGCCTTCTACCAGTCAACGAAACATACGCAGCAATCTTGACTGTACTCTGTTGCCCTTTCTGATATGATTCTCACTTCACCGAAAGCATCTCTGGTTCCTCGTCCTTTTCTGAAGCCGAATTGATCTTCCCCTAGCATTTCTTCGGCCTTTTTCTCTAGTCTTTTATTAAGAATCCTCGTGATGATCTTCGAAGTGTGTGACAGTAGGGATATCGTTCTGTAGTCCTTACACTGCATTGCCTTTGGCTTCTTCTTTAGAGGGATCATTGTTACATCTAAGAAATCCTGAGGCCACTCTCCCGAGTCGTAAATCTAGTTAATTAGTTTCGTAATCACTTTTAGTCCTTCCGATTCCATGACTTTAAGTACCTCTACCGGTATTCCATCGCTGCCTGTAGCTTTTCCTTTCTTTAGTTCCTGTATCGCCTTTTCTACTTCGCTTTTCATAATACTTGGTCCCAAGTTGTCTTTTTCAATGCAATTCTCTTCCTCCAGTTCCATTTGTACCGATCCTGCCTGCTTTTTGTATAGTTCCTTAATGTATTCTTCCCATACCTGTGCTACATCCTTTGGTTCTGCGACTATTTTCCCATCTGTATTAATATATATAAATATATATATATATATATATACACAACTCCCCTTCCCACTCCCCTTCCCCCTCCTCCCTGCGAGGGCAATGTCGCTCAAGTCTCGAAAATATTCTAACCGGGCTTTCACATAACTGTCCCTCTTTCACCAAGCTATGCAGGGGGTTTATCTACGAAGGTGAGTTGGCCAGAGCGGGGCCTGCATGGTCGAGCGGAGGCCGGGGATTGGACCAGGGGACGGTGTCCTCTAGTCAAATATATTTCTAAATCTTTAGAATTTCGTTAACGTTCAATCAAAAATTTCTTCAGTGTTACCTTAATAGTTAAAGTTACCTATCTCAACTATCTACTTACTTTCTGAGCTGATAGGAAATCCTCCTTTTCCTTTTGCTATAAATCCGCTGATTTTCCTTGCACGCCTATCCAAAGAGACAGTCTTTGTGTTTTCATTCCTCGAATCGAAATGCTGGCGTTGAACAATGCGAGGAAAGTTGATTTTCAGTGTCTTTTTATTTTCCTAACTTTTACCTAACTCGTAACTTTCCATTTCCGATAGATCCTCATGGAAATAAGTAAAAGGAACCATGGCGTCGACTTGTTGCTCCGAGCAGTCGCGTAATGTACTCGGGAACTGCCCTAACATTTGCTCCATCGCGCGTAACAAACGCGACAACAAAGAAAAATTCGAAATGTACGTTTCTCGGGCGGAACTGTTTACTTCCCGAAAAGCAAGCCAAAATTTCGAGAAGTGAATTTAAACCTCAACTGCGAAATGCAGTTTGACGGAATGGACGGACTCGTGGCGATTATTAACGCTTACGTGAAGCATCATTGCGATAAATACGCTGATTCTCAGTTGTAACCGTCCAACCGTAACTAATTATAATAAGCAATGTATCTCTACAAATATTTAGGTCAAATGTAGTCGGTGTTTTAATATTAATATCGGATTCTGGCAACATTATTGGAATTTTAATCGCGTATCATCAATCGTCTCAAACCAATATGGTGATATTACGATTTTTTAAGAAATATCCGTGCTAAGCATTGAACCAAAATCCATAAAATCCTCAACCGGTTAGGAAACAATGTGCGGCTTACGCAGTTAAGCATTTCTGTGGTGTCTTAAAAAGCGTACACTTTAATTATAACTCAGATGCAAAGTATATTTAACACTACGACCATAATATCAGCTTGGATAAAGATTAGGGATTATCAAATAGCTTCTGTCCCATGTTCAGCGTCCAAAGAGAGAAACATTTATGCAATTTTTAATTCGGAGAATTAGTCCAAGCAAAAATTAATCTCATGTGCCTGGCCCGGTGAGATTGGATTTTTTAGCGAACATAATAGTTTCTGATGCTTTATGAGGTGAAATTGAGTAGTTAAAAGCATTCTTCTAATACAAGAGGACATTTTTCGCTTACACGCCCAGTAGTCCCTGGAAAGCAATTATACACTTTCGCGAACATCTGCGGTCTTACTGTGCCTCAAACGACGATTCCCTACCCTCCTCAGCTTTACTCCCTCTTTCCTCGCTTCCCCCCCTCCCTCATCCCACTCCAATTCCCTCCCACCTCGCTCTCCCTCCCTCTTCCCACTCCCATTCCCTCAATCCTCCCCCCTCCTTCCCACTCCCACCCTCTCACACTTCTCTCTACCCACTCCCTTTCCTTCCTACCTCCCTCTTCCCACTCCCTTTCCTTCTCACCTCCCTATTTCCTCGATTTCCTCCATCCCTCTTCCACTCCCACACTCCTCTATCTGTAACTTTCTTTAACCCACTCTCTCTCTCTCTCTCTACATACACTCACAATCAGTATCTCATTCTCCTTCCGCGTGGAAATAAGGGAAAAAACCTTTCTCGCAGTCTCTTCCGTCAAAAGAATGGAAAAAAGCCATTCTTTTTATCAGGGTCCAAAAAGGTTCGCTAACATGTGTGAGTGTGAATGAGAGGGAGGGGAAATAGCGTGGGAGCGTGAGGAAGCAGAGGATGGGGATGGGGATGGGGGAGGGAGACGAGAGAGGAAAGTTTGAGGTGGGGAATAAGGAGGGAGAGAGAGAGAGGGAGAGGAGTAGATGAGGAGGAGGAGGAGAAGAGGGAAGAGATGGATATTGTGAAGAGGAAAGATGAGAGGGAGAAAGAGGGAGGGAGGAAAGGAATACGAGAAGGTTAAGGAGAGGAATGCAAGGTGGAAGATACTAAAGAGGGGATGAGTGCGCGGATGAAAACGGAGAGAAAAATAGAGAATGGTGAAAAGAAAGTTAATAGGACAATGGGGAGTGATATGGGCTATTAATAGTTAAGAGGAAAAAGAGAGAGATTGCAAAGTAGAAAAAGAGAATAGGAAAAAGTGTACGTGGTCATATCGGTGTGGAATGAAATATAGACTGGGAAATAGAAATAAGGAATTGAAAGAGATAGGAAGGTAAAGGAGGGAGTAATGATGGGATAAGAGAAATAGGCGCGCGTTTGTGCTAAGGGAAGAAGAGAGAGAGAAAGATAGCGAGGGGGAGGAAAGAGAGAGAGCAGAGAGGGATGAATGGGGTAGAGAGGGAGAGGGGGAGGACAAAGGTGTTGCGATGAAGGGAGGTAATTACGGGAAGAGAGAGAGAAAATAAAAAAATCGTGGAAAGAAGTGCTAGGGAGATGAGAGAAGGAGTTAAGATGAAGTGTTTAGGGTGTGGGTTGGGTTGGAGAAGGGAGTGGTGGGGCGTGGAAGGAAGGAAGGAGGAGAGGGTTGAAAGGAAGGTTAGGGGGAAGGGGTGGAGAGGGGAAGGTTAGAAGAGGGCTGGTGGAGAGGTAAGGGATAAATGGAGGGGTGGATGTGGGGAGGGATAGCGAGGCGGAGGGTGAAGATGAGAGAGTGGGTTTAGGGGGTGAGAAGCTATTTGAGTAATGTGATGGATAGAGTGGAGGAAGAAAGTAGTAGAGGATTTGTAAAATGAAGCTTCTACCGTCATAAAATAGCTACAGCAGATTTTAAGCGAGGAAATTAATCCAGCTTGGCAAATAATAACACGGACATATATATATGTACTGGGTCGTATGCGAGAAATTTTTTTCATTTTTTACCATTATCTCCAAGTTGTCACTGACAGAGCTAAGAAAGAAATTATATTCACAATGTAATGAAGGCGGACGCGGTTCCAGAAATAACACGTTCCGAATAAGATGTGGGAATAAAAGACCACAAATGTCAACTTCTCCTCCTCTTCGGTAATGGATGAAGAATTAAAGATTTAACTTAATGTTAGTGGAGCCAATAGTTATACAGAATCATCCTTGAACATTTTTCTGATAAAAGTAAATTCATAATTTTACTTAAATAAGAGCTCTTGTAAATATTTAAATGATACATTTTGCTGAACAATCTTATGATTTTTTCGTGTATAAACGCAGGTTAGACAATCTATATCGTTTCAATACTTTTCTGATGTGTTTTCGATTTTTGGAGAAAAAATTTAACCGCGTTATGTATTCCGTATTGCTTCAGAGATGCATACAATACTCTTAATATAGGAGGAAATTTCTCTCGATGCTTGCGAGTTATATGTTGTCTGCTTCGAAAACAACTATGTACAAATTTTAGTTATCTTGATGCATGGGTGAGAACTCGTGTCGATTCTAATTATTATTGATCAGTCAAAAAGTTCACGAAGGAAAAATGTTCTTTAGCGAAAGAGAAAGGGATACGTGTAGCAGAGGGTGTTACAATAACACCAGTTTATGGGGCTTTTGGCGTATGACTAGGAGAAGCGGTTGTTCCAAATGGTGTCTTGGAAAGAGCGAGAAAGGATTTATGGAGATGGAGTGGGAGAGATATGAGGAGAGAGAGAAAGAAAGAGGAAGCCGAGCAGAAGAGTGCTAAAGATGGAATTGGACAGAAAGAGGGAAAGACAGAAAATACAGCAGAAAATACTAAGCGAGGAAAAGAGAATTCGGAAGATATAACGAACATTGATAAAATAGAGGGATATCTTTACAACTCCACCTTTCATCTTTACAAAATTACATTCAAATCAGATTATCAGGGTCTTAACAAATAGAATGTCTGTATTCTTGAAGATGTGTCCGACATAATCCGTACGTTTCACAATAATCAAGGTAAGCGAAGGAACCCCATTTGACGTTTCCATGTTGGGTCTGATGACTGTTGCATTCACCGAGGCAGAGAGTAATTCTAATTCGGCTTGCGTTGTTTCTGGGGCGGAGAATGAATTGAAGGATTCCATGCGGCCCACAAATTCTCTCCGTTGGTCTTGCCAACATTTCCCCGAGAAAGGCTGTAAATGAAAAGGTTCCATTCAACGGCAACTCGGATCATTGATATCGATTATCAGTTTCATCGAATGAATAAGTACTTCAGCCAAACTCAGCACTTTATCGAGTTCCTAATGAAGCTTAGTCATTATAAAAAGCAATAGCACGGCAAAAAAGAAGTAGTGGAAAATAGAAGTCTGAATTACTTAGATTTCCCTCATTCGTAAAAAATGAATATTTTTATTAGTCAAATTAAAGGAATGGCAAGTCGTTAGCCACAGAAAATTAAAACATTTATATCCATTTCCGCAACTGGAAGTTGTGATGTTAAACTTTTCCCGAAAGGATTCAGAAAAATTTTTGATCATAGATATTTCGTTATCATAGAATAATAACACCGTCCTTGTAAGTACTGCAGTTCCATAGATACACAACATATTGTGTTCTTATTGCATCAGTTACGGGCCAACGAACAATTTGTTCCAGCAAACTTGAGATGTGACATTTTTGGAAAGTGTGCCGAAAAAACAAAAGTGTTCGAGTTATTTGGGGGAGAACTTGATGAGTGGCAGCCGAATAAAACTAATTTCTTCCCCAATTCAAAGATACACAATACATTGTTAAGAATTAATTACCCTCAGGTTGTGCGCGGAAAAACGCTTCCAAGGCAACAATGGACCTCCGTAATTAGGAGGAATAAGAAGGATATGTGCTGCGGAACAGAGAAAAAGTGGAACAAGGGCAGCAGTCGGATTGGGATTCGGCTTTGTGCGGCGGAATGTTTTAACCCACGTTTATGGAGGAGGATAGCAACAATCTCCACGACAAAAGGGAGCGAGTAACAATGGTGCTCCACCTTAACCTCCATGCCCTCCACCTTTCATACGCAGAGTAGAACTTGCTAATTTAAAAGGTTGAAGTGAACTGCAGAAATATCTACAAAGCGGACGAAAAGAACACGTGACAATGCAAAGGAGTTCTCCGCGTAGAAGAGAAAACTTCGGCAAAAGGCTCCCCGATTATAATCTCAAATTCATTTCGTTCCCTGAAAATCCCTTTAAATATTACTATTAACCATTACAACTGTCGTCGCTTCGACGGAGAATGCCGACATTGTTCTATCGATTGTTTGGACTTTACTTCTTCGCTATAAATGGTTAATCGCGAACTATCAAGGCTAGGTCGATGCGTTTTTGTCTCGTTCCATCGTCAATGATAAATCCAACGAAATTGACGATAAACCGTTCAGTTCTATTGAAAATCTTCTCTAATCATCCGTATTCCATTAATAATAGAAAAATCCAATCGCAATATAATAATGTATGGTACTACGAGGCATTCGATACTCTGAGAAATTGCCATCATCCGTTTCTTAAACGTTTATATTTCGAATATATTGCTCTAAAAATTATTAGGATTTTTAGTAAATCGTAAAATAAATAATATAATGTCATACATAACTCAATACAGAACATATTATTAGATGAATAGTTAACCAAAGATAGAGTGAAAGAAAAGAAACGATTGGAAAATGGTCATGCGATTGGTTAAAGTCAGAATAAAGGAGTAATTTTAAATAGGATAAAAATAAATAATAATTTTTAATTTGGGGCCTGAGGTGGTATTTTCAATAGATTTTCGTTTCTTTTATTCATTAGATTTGTTCTAGTTTATTTCTTATCGTTTCACCGTTTATTTTTCTAAGTGATAAGATATTAAATAACCTCTCCATTTCTAACAAAGAAATAAATTCTTCAAAATTTTTCAAGTAACGATCATTATTCAACTCTTTTCTATATGACAATGATCACCGGACAAACGTTTCTATGACTACAGCTGTAAATATGACAAAAATCCTATTGGTCGTTTTTCACATCTTTAAGTAAGAAGTAAATAGACGCGCGCACACAGAACATTAATACTACGACCATTTCATTTCGTAATATGATCCACTTTTACTATGCAACATTCAAGTTGTGTATGACGTTTGTTTTTATTTTGAGCTATCTCTATCTCTCTCTCCCTCCCCCCCCCCTCCTTCTCTCTCTCTGACATACGTCTACAAAATTGTGCGAAAGAACGCAATGAATGAAAGTGGATAAATGAAAGGTTATTGTACTACCCGGAGATGATCAATCCGTCCCAAGCAACGACTCCTGAAGAAAAAACATATCGGTCTTCTAATCGCCCCACCGCAAATGGAACGATGAATCGCCTAGCAAAGAGATGTGATTTATCAACGAGTAATCAAATAGGGAAACCCTGAGAGCGGTCGAGAAAAGAAAGTTAGGCGGCATAGGTTAATGAAGAAACTGATAGCGAGACAAGGGATAAATAAAACAGGTGTATGGATTCGGAGGTGGAGGAATCAGATACCGAGAGAATAAGAAATAGAGTTTGAAGGATTTCAGGAGGAGGTGGGAGGGGGAGGAGGGGAAAGAGGTGGGAGGGGGAGGAGGGGAGAGAGGTGGGAGGGGGAGAATGTACGTGGGCGAAGGTAAAAGGAGAAAAAATATCGAAGGAGAGCGGCGTGCTTTTAGAGATGTTAAGGGATAATGATGGAAATGAATGTAAAAGGTGAAGGGATAAGGGAATGGAGGAACGAAGTGGGAGGAGGGAGAGGGGGATAGGAGAGGGAGAGGTATCGGAGGGAGGAAGTGTTGGCGGGAGAAGGGAGGAAGAGAAATTGGCGTAGGAGAAGCATGGAAGGGATGTCCGTATAAGATAAGGTGGTTTCTCCCAGCCCTTCCGCCCGTCCCTCCTCCGCGCCGCCCTCTATTGCTTGGCCCCTGCATTATTCCGGAGGATTAATGCCAACCAACGCGTCCATCAACGTGGGTGGGGAATCGAGGCTGCGGCGGGTGGTTTGGAGGAGGTGGGGTGGTGGGCGAGGCAGTTTTCCGGGGGTGTGGCAGGAAGGGATAGCTCCGGAACCTTTCGTGGGGCGACTGGGGGAAGGCATGTCTCGCGATTAACGAGATCACGAGAATTAACTCGGATCGTGGCTCGATTGTGAATTTTCTAGGGGAGTAAACCTCGATTGATCGTGCAGTTTTTAATACGGCTGAAATTTGTATTTCTTCCTCGGCTCGGGGTAGAAAGTTTCAAGAGAAAATATGCATTAAAGTCGTGCGGTTTTTTGTAATCTGTTAAACACGCTGATAGCTTGACCTGGCTTTATTGATGAGATTCCTACGTTAAATCAGAGAGGGCGTCACTTTACAAGATAAATTTCTTTTCCGAAAAAGAACAACAGAAAAGATAAAAAAGGACAGTCAATTTCCTGAAAAGACGACGGCGTTGCGTGGTGGGAAATATTGCAAAATAAAGTTCGCTTTATTTTCATTCACGTTTTGAAATCCTTATAGTATCATTTTCCGAGTGAAAATAATAGTACTGCAATTAGCCGCGATAAAATGCGGTAGTTCAGTTAAACTAACTGTACCCGCGAAATATTTTCGCGGATTTTTTCAATTAATTTATTAATAATATTGTGAATCAATTAATGGTGCAAATGATATCTCCATAGAAAACAATTCTATTAAAGACGTAATTTACTATATTCTTTCATTAACTGAAACATCTCCCTCCTCCCTATCCCCCTCTCTACCGCTCCCCCTCCCCCTCTTTGCCTCTCCCCGTTCCCTTTCATCTCTCTTTTCCCCTCTCTCATTTACCCCTGAAATTTTCCCGCAGGTCAGACCTAACTTACAGAGACAATCATACTATCATACTACTCATCTCGCCACCAACCGTCTACCTCTACACACTAGTGAAATCCCCTCACCCATCCCAGTACCTACACATTTTATTCTTTCAGAATCTCATTGCCCAAAGCCCTGTCCCTCACTTCGACGAACTGCGCTCATTACTCTCTCCCAAAGTTCTGCATGCCGTTACTCTTTCCGAGACGTGTCTTCAACCCACTATCTTAAGCTCATCGGTAGAACTACTCGGCTATAATGTTTCGCAATGATAGGATAGGTAAAGGAGGAGGTGGAGTAGTGATTTACTTCCGTAAAGACGTCGCTTGCAAAGTAATAGCTACTAGTGACGCACAATACTCCCGAAGACCGGAATATCTCTTCATAGAAATAGTTGTTAAGTCCAAAAATCTCCTGCTAGGAATCATATATCGTCCACCAAAAATAGGTCATCTATCTGACATTGACGAGATCATTTCAAACCTCAAACACGATTATGAACAAACAATCATAACAAGTGATTTTAATGCAAATTTCTAACTGCCCAGACACCGTCTTTCTTAACAGTTCCTTTTCATTGCACAACCTCAACATACTACCATTAAAAACCACGAATAACCCTAAAACCTCATCAACATGGATTGACTTAGTAGTAACTGCCAACCCTGACAAAGTTTGCACCCATAGTCAAATGCCAGCTCCGGACATTTCATCCCACGACTTAATTTTTCTAGCCTACTCCATAAACTTCCCGAAATTTAAAGAAAAACTCATCTCTCTAAGTAATTTTAAAAAACATTGATTACAAAATCCTAACTGTTGAAGCGGCGCATCTTCCGTGGCACACCGTAGAATATGAAGACGATATAGACTCAAAAATTGAATCCTTTAATGCTTTCCTTTTATATTTACTTGATAAATATGCGCCCATTAAAACCATTCGTGTCTCTAAACCTCGCGCCCCATGGCTAACGACCGACTTAAAACTAATGGTGGATAGGCGCGATTCAATTTTCCGTCTCTTCAAATCAAATAAATGCCCAAATACGTTCAAAGCCTATAAAAACATTAGACACAAATTTAAACAGAAGATTAGGAATGCCAAAATAAAATTTGCACATTTATCTCCGGCCCAAATGAAACAACATCTGCCGGCCGGGTTAGACTGGTAGGCCTTCTAACCCAAAGGTCGCGGGTTCGAATCCCGCTTCGGGCATGGGTGCTGTGATGTTGTTTTTCTGTGTTTGTCTTTGTTACTGTTAAAAGCTCTTTGTAAAAGGCCGTATATGTGCTGTTTAAGAGCTATTGAAAAATAAATAAACAATGTGCGACACCTCGGGATTGGTAGGCCCAAGGATTCCATCTTACCACCAAACATCTCTCTAGACTCCCTTAATAAGGGATTCACGACTAATCCAACAGTCATTGACGCAGAACAAAAATGAAAAAGCTAACGCTTCCACAGGCTATCCAATATTCCAATTTAATCCCTCAACGCCGAGCGACGTGTCCTGCACGTCCGAGGTAGTGCTTGCTTTCTTAACTGTTTAACTCACTTAATATATCACACATCTATAAAGCCATAATATATTCTGAAAGAGGAAACTTTGGGCATATCTGTAATGCATGCCAAATAATTTTACTATTGTTTCTATATTTTATAAACTACGTCAAAATGTGCGATGAAATTTTCATTTTTGCGCAGAAAATACGGAGCGTCACCATATTTCATTGTCTATTGACGCAACGGATATTCGTAAATCTTAATAACCTTTATATATTATGAAAGAGGAAGCTTTGACCTTTCTAGCAATGCATTTCTTATAACTTTAATATAGTTTTTATAATCTACGTGATAGTTTCCATTGAAATTTTCATTTTTGCCCCGAAAATTCGCTAATTACGAAAGGGAGATTCGTCAATCTGAATAAGATATATGTATTTTGATAGAGGAAGCTTCGGCCTCTTCAGTAAATTACGTCCTGTAATTTTACTATTGTTGCTGTATTTTATAATCAACGTGAAAATTTGCGGTGAAATTTTCGTTTCCGCGCTGAAAATTTGGAGCGCAACCAAGTACTTTTGTCTAAATAAGCAAGGAATATTCGTCCATCTGAATAAGCTATACGCCCCTTGATAGAGGAAGATTTAGCCTCCTCGGTAAAGCATGATCAGTAATTTTACTCTTGTTCTAACATTTATAATCAACGTGAAAATTTGCGGTGAAATTGTCGTTTCTGCGCCGAAAATTTGGAGCGCAACCACATACTTTTGTCTAAATAGACAAGGCATATTCGTCCATCTGAATAAGGTATACGCACTTTGATAGAGGAAGCTTTTGACTCTTCAGCAATGCACGATCTGTAATTTTACTATTGTTCTAACGTTTTATAATCAACGTGAAAGTTTGCGATGAAATTCTCATTCTCCCACAAAATTACGTTTTCTCTGCCTTGTGAGAAAATTGTTCGCCTGCTTGAGTTATGAAATAAATATGTCTCCTGTATGCTAGGTACACACAATCTACTTGAGATGCTTCTAAAAATCGCTCTCCAATTCACCATGAATGCTCTTCGGCGATCTTTCAACGACCGATATCAGCCTTTGCTCCTCGCAGCCAAAGAAAGCACCTTTCGATTTCCACACAGCGCTTGGACTTTTCCTTCTTCTCCACAGTTAAAAAAACCATCCTTTTTCGAAAATTTGCATTTGACGTCATGAGTTTCAATTCCCTTCCCAGAAGACGTTCCCCGACCTCCTAGAAGCTAATAGGCACCTCTAAAGAATATTAAGCTTGAACTCAGAAATAAGTCCTATGGGCGAGGCGAGGCCGCTGCCAAGCAGTACCTAGGCCACGCGATGACGAAGTGAAGCGGCTTGCTTTGTTTTTTTATTTTTCTCATTTTACCTAAAAAGTCCTTCCGTCCCCCAGGCACACGAAACGGCACGTTAAATGGATGGCTAACTCAAAACCGTAACATGACCGATATTTTAGTGAATCAATAAGTATATTTTATCGATGTTTAACATTAGGGAAAACGAAATAAAACAGCGCATTAAAATCAATTCTTGACATAAATATATATTTTTTATTGATTACAATAAAAATAAATGAAATTTATGGATAATCTATAATAATAATACACAGTTTTTGTCTTTCGTATTCCACGGTCCTACGCAGTTTCGATTTCTCAGGTTGACCCATATAGACACATATAGTGCCTACAGATGGGGAAACGGTCACGTTAGGATATGATTCACGGTATCTTTTCAAAGACTTCGCTTACAAGAGATATGTTTACGGTGCTATAATGTAAATTTCATGCTGAATCCAATTAAGCTTGTGGACATTTTCTAAAACAATCGGGAAAGGCCTTGTGAGCTAATATGTAACTTTTAAATGTTTTCCGTATTCTGTGTCTGAAATCTGATGATAAATACAACTCCATATCTCCGCTTCTAATGAACGAAATGTCACCAATTTTTCTATTTTACTTATGTAATGATTAAGAATGATGACTGCGTAACTAAAAAGGCTATATTATTAATGAAACGCCTTTAAAAAATCATAAATACAATACTTAGATAAAAATTTCCAGTCACGACATGGAAAAGTTGGCATGCGACAAACGTTTTACCTAATTGGTTGAGATAGGTACATTCAGCAAATGACGTTTAGTAATGCTTAAATGTTTCTTTCAATAAGATTTCATGTGAATATCTTTCATAGTTCACGCTATGCTGCAAGTGATATTAACCGCGAACGCGCACCATAACATTAAACGATTACTGTTCATTCGCTACTATGTAGCAATGTTTGTGTGTGACGCATGATAGTTTAAATGATATTGTTTAAAAATTTCATCATTTATATAACTACATAAAAAATTTCATCAAAAACATTGAAAAAATCAAACGTTATGATTTTTTAAAGTTTGTCGCAACTTTTTCGTGGATTTTCAAAAAACTCCTTCGTCTGCTGAGGAGAGAATTCGTAAAAACTCCTCCGCCGTAGAGGGGTTAGGCAGAGAATATTCGATATTGTTTAAATGACATTCATATAAAATAGGTACACTATAACGTGGAAAATGTTTTATATCTACTTATGAAAGATAAAGTAGGAAGTAATATATTCGTAGTTACTAAGATAATATTACCAAACGTAAATACTCGGAATTACATTTTATGTAGCTTTAAATGTTGAAGTTTTCAACATTTTCATAATTTCGTTTACTCAAGTTCGCATGTCGCTCCCGTATCTGACCCCACTCCTACAAAGTCTCTTATCCATCCGGCGTCTCTGCCCACTTGCGAAGCACTATAATTGGTCCACGTTTGTGGACTGATTCGGCAACAAGGTTCCCTTTCCACACATTTTAACCCCGCCTCCCAGCGATCATTAAGTTTGGTACAGACGTAGGAAAAAATTTTTTTAAGGCTATTCTAACTGGCAAATCTTGTCAATCTGCTCAATTGACAAATTTTAGAAAACGGTTTCATCTTAAAATAAACTTAGATTTAAAGTTTACTATTTACCGTGAAACAGAGAAAATGTTTGAGAAGCGTCACTAGCATCCCGTGACGGAAAGGATAACTGAAATTATTAAATACCTAGGCACACAATGTTTAGCTCTTCGAGGCTTGTCAGATAAGTTTTTTAAACGAAACAGTATCATTTTTTTTAAGTATGACTTGGTGATGGAAAACCAAGTGCAAAGACCTTCAAAGCAAAATAATATGTCAAATTATTTAGGTATAAATATACAAAATGAAATTGTAAATTTGATTTCAAAAAAACATTTTATTTCAGCACAAATTAAAAAAGCAAAATATCTCTATAATTCTACTATTGTATGCCTAATATCAGTCGCAATGATGATGATAGCACGTTTTGTTAATGTTAACCCGGAAGGAACAGCTGACTCTGAAATTTATTAGCATTGGTGAATATTTCTTAGGTTTTGTTGAAGTTTTAGACACAACCGTAAAAGGATTGATTATTCAAATATTTAGTAAGAAAACTGCAAAGTTTTCAATTGGAGGTAAAAAATTTACGAGATCATGGATACGGCTATGGAGAAAATATGCGAAACAAAAAAACGGCGTGCAAAAAGATATTCGTGAACTGAACCCCAGAGAATTTCTTGTTCCGAGATCAGCGCATACCTTAAATTTAACGAAAAATGATGCCGCCAAAATTATATAACGATATAATGTTACCATATATGAGGCCCAGGTTTTAGCTTCTAAAATTCTAGACCATCCATTTTTTTGTTCATTAGTGCTGTGACATCAACCATACATGTTAAAGAGAATCGCACAGACAAGGGATTTAAAAAATTGCTGGAAGAGACAAAAGGATTGGCAATTTTATTACGAAAGTGTAGATGAAACACGAATGAGCACTGAGTAGAAGTTTAGAATAAAATTTTCAATGCAATTTCAGATGCTCTATCTAATTCGTTGCAAGAAACGTATGGCCTATTAAAAATCACAGTGACGCATTTAATTTTCTCTACAACTTCAGCAAAATAAAAGAATGAGCAATGAAACTCTGCTTAATCTATCTTTCCTAATTTAATTGCTTCGTTGAGAATTTAGTTAACACTAACTGTATCAGTGGCAAGCGAGGAAAGGTCTTTGTCTAGGCTTAAGATAATAAAAAATTATTTATGCTCAAACATGGCACAAGAACGTTTGGTAGGACTATCTATGTCGGCTATATAAAATGATGCATGTGATAAGTTGAGCATCAATAAATTAATGAACAAGTTTTCTAGCATGAAAGCACGAAAAATTCAACTTTGATTCAATGAAACAGGTTTCAATGTCCTAATTTATATTTCCTGTTCAATATTTGTTGTTCTATTTTACGTATATGTATAGATGACTGTTTTGTTTCCCAAAAATAACATAAAAATAAAAATTATGCATTTCAAAATGAAAATAACTTTTTAATCATCAAACTTTTTTATCTACCGTTATTTGGTTATAAAACAGAAATCAATTATAGCTTATACATCAAATTCATTATCCTGAAAATATGAATTTCTTCTTTTATTTGGAAAAAAAATGGGGATTGGGGCGTTCTTTACAGATTTTTTTAAAAACGTCTTATGGATTATTAAATACATGTTTATCGTAGGATCCGCCGTTTTTAAGCAATTCTAAAAAAAATCTTATTACACTTTGAATTTAGAAAACTTCTTACTGTACGTGCCTGACGATAAATCGGCCGCCCGTGTGTGTCGCACACATGACAAATATGTACACAGCATATACGTAGAAGTAGTAGCGATTAAGAAATAGTTTAAAATATAAATAAATAATACTCTTTACAAATATTGTCACGGGTTAATTGAGGCAATCATTTAAATCAGAAACTCTATATTATTATCTCCGCAATAAAAGGTTAAAAACAATTGAAGGGAGAATTGCTGAGAAAATATCATAAGGCGCTTTTATTATTGTTTTAGTATTATGACGGCATAACAAGATTACACCTTTGGTTGAGATCGAAGTTCTCATAACATCTTTATAAATATTTTGAAGCGTTTTCTTGTTAGCTCATGAAACCCCTCCGAAACGATAAAAGCTATAACAATCAAATATGGTACTATTCTTCCATACATCCTGACTTAGCGAATGGTCAACCATTTTGGGCCTCCTTTAAAATCAAAGAATTTCCAAAATTTTATTGCTAAAATCCGTAATAGGTGTTAAAGCACGCTATCCTTGCTCCGAGGAACGATAGTGCTGATGTGATAAATTAATCAATTGAAGGAGAAACCACATGCAACAAAAAAACTGACTCAGTTATTGACGTTAACGAGCTAGTTCAGTATCTGCCCGAGTTCTCTAATTCTTTAAAACCTAACAGCACACCACTGAATAAATTGGAATTACAACTAGGCTATCTAGTTATGCTGCTGATGAATCGGTATGCTGCAAGACTATTACCAAATTGCAAATAAAAACTTAAACAAAGCCACAATCAAAACTACTGTTTTTTCTGGCATTGCCAAAGGTCAGGATATTTGTGTACCGTGAATTCCGATAGTATCAATAGGCACCCCATTCGAATTCAAGAGACTGTAATTTCCTGTACGCTTTGTCTTTGCCATGTAATTAAACAAGTCACGTGATCAGTCTTTTTAAAGCAGTCACAGATCTGTATATGGATAATTTTATGCATCAACATCAAGAGTGGAAAGTGGAAAAAACTGTTTATTCTAACAAAATAAAAAAAAACGAAAAACTCTGTCTTTCAGCAAGTAATATTGCTTGAATGAATTTCCTTCACTTATAAACTTACTTCTTAATTTTCATAGCTAATATGTTAATATTAAATCTATTAATTATTTTAGGACGGTTTTAATTTTTACCATTCTACAAAAAAAATCATGACAGGCTAGTAATACAGTAATTAACCAGTTTTACCCAAAATGGTAATGGAAACAGTTAAACTATAGAATAGATAGAAAAATTCGAGATAACTGCAGAATAGTTATTATTGTAAATAGGTTCAAGTCCAAAGTAATTTTATTAAAATTATGTCGAAAAAAGTCTTGCACGCTACGTTTCAGCTCTTGCTATGTTATTCAGACGAATGGAAGAAAAGCTCCTGGAATTGAACCCATATTGTAGATTTTGAAGAACATGAAATTTAAAGTAGGTAAGGCAACGTAAATCCCGAAATTACGACAGAAATTGGATGTATCGTTCTTGACTCAAAAATGTAACCATATATGTTATAGATTTGCAGCAAAAGCATATTAGTATCTCAGACGAGTCTCGCGCCACATCCCTTAAATCCGATCCTTTATATTCATGCACAAATAGTATTTATTCATCACAAACACAATACTGAAGAGAATGGCGAATATTCGCGAACTTATTTTTCAACGATTGCGAGTAACTTCAGAAGAATAAATGTTTCATTATCCCGGCATATCCGAAAAAGCTGCAAGGCTTTCTTTTGAGTCAAAAATAGAAAAATCTTTCAAAATGAATTCTTCACGCGCATTTTCCTCCTTTAAAAATTAAGTTCCAGCATTTGTCGATAGTTCCTTTCGTGAAGAGGGAAAAAGATGGAGAGAGAGAGAGAGACGAAGCGATGTCGCTAAGTCAAGTCTAGGGGAGACTTGTCATCGTTTCCGAATGAGCCATCAATCTCCTTCCGATATAGGAAGCGACGACCCCCCTTCCCCTTCCTCTCTATAGTTCCCGGCCTAAGAAGATTTCCATCGATAGAAGGGTACGTCATTGGCAGCTCACCCCTCCCCCACCCTCCCCTGATTTTAAGTAGTGACTCTGGCCAAGGGGAGAGAGAAGCCTGGGTGATTTATGGTGTTTGGAGAATAAGATTTGAAACGGAGGAAGGAATTGGGAGGAGGAAGAGTGAAGTGAAGAAACAAAAACGAAACTCGAGGCGCAAGTAGGAAAAACTGCGACTGAAACTTTGGTCTTCCTTTTCTCCCTTCGAATGAGTTTTGTTTGCGTGTTATAAGAGTTTTCATGCAAAATATAATCTTATCTCCAGTGGAAGTTATATTTGTTAATTTTTAAGTGATCGCATTTCAACAACAAACGATTATTTATGAGGTTATTGTTGACAGGCAGCGAAATGTAAAAGTACAAATTAACCACTACAATAATAAATATCACTACGCTAGAGTAACTGCCCATCAAAAACAACAGCTATACACGAATCTCTCTATTTTAAAAGAAAATTTTGAGACGCTACACCGGCAGACGCAAAAGCGTAATTACTGCTAGCAATATGACTGATGATTGAGGGGATTATCGGCCAAATCGGAATTTAACCCTAATAAAATGAGTTGGCTAGTGAGATTTCGGCCAAACTCGGGACTGCTCGTATGTCTCTACTGCTAAGAGGGGCTCGTAGCAGAAAGCTCAAGCTAGACGTTGCCAACTCTACACCGGAACAAACGTAACGTTTGGCGGGCATTTAAAGGGAATTCGCGAATGGAAATATTTTTATCGTATCACACACGCGCTTAACCAAATGAGTCAATTTATTATTTACAGTATTGTTACATATACATTTATTATAATGGGAACGCCAAGGGTTGCGCATCGTCAGCGGCGTAAGCATGTGGCAACAGAGCACACACAAACACGATGTTACCAGTACGGAGTCCTTGTAAAGAATGAGCTCTCGAACGCTTAGACTCCCCTTCCTTCTTTCTTATTGGTTCGCTCAGTGCCTCGCCACCGTCCAATTTCTCGAACAGGAACCGAACCGAAATCACGAACCGAAAAAACCGATATTTTTGGTCGGAATGGAAGCGAACCCGAACCGAAAAAATCGGTAAAACATACATTGTACAAACTATCTCATATATGGGTACTAATGCGTCGCTTAGTTATCTTTAGAAAATGAAAATCGTATGAGCCTGTAATTAGAAAATCCAGTTGCCCAAGAATAAACTAGACATATTCATTCATTGAGAAAAATGAAATACGTAGTATTATTGTAGATGTATAATCAAGTAATTTCACGAAATTTGATCAAAATCGTTAGAGCCGTTTTTGAGAAAATCGAATTGTTGTTAAAGTTGCCCAGAATAAACTAGCCTTATATTTTTTTGTGAAATATAAACTATACAGTATTATTGAAGACGTAAACATATGTAACTGTACGAAATTTGATCAAAATCGTTATAGCCGTTTTTGAGAAAATCGAATTTTTGTTAAAAATGCGTAGAATAAACTACACTTAATTACTGAGCATTTCAGCCATTTCTACATATGCTCTGCCCAGTATGATAAGATGCTTATTTCATTCATTTTCGTTCTACCATCTACGCTCCAGAGCCAGTAACAGACAGGCTGCATTGCGAAAACCACTTTTAGCTACATCTAAAACGTATATTTCCGTAAAAATTTCGAGGTCGATTTTTTTCGCGATTACAATACTATCTCGATATACTTCGTATATGAGATTGCATATACAGAGGGGCTACGAAATTCGGATCACGTATTTAGACGAAATGTAGATCATGAGATTCTAAATGCAAATAAGTGTCTCAGAGTTCATGTGAATGCATCCCTGGTTTCGAGAAGTCAGCGTCAAAAATATGCAATAACATCGTATGTAGCTTATAATAATTATTTGCATTATTGGTACTAACAGTCAGTTTGGTTGGAATGCTAGTGTGCACACATTGTACGTTAGGGGCTAGGCTTCGATTCCTGGTGGCAATATTTTTTTCTTCTTTTTTTCTCCGATTCTCAAAACGTTATTAGAAAATAATATCCGATAATTTAACCCTTTTTGATTTTAATTTAGAGAGAGTTTATTAATAGATGCGATGCATCAAATATTTCCTAACGGCTATCCCTTGTAACAATATTACTCCTGGTATGTTCACTGAAATTAAAATGTAAAGGGGATATATATTTATCGTAAATTTATGGATAGCTAAAACATGACATCCATTCGCATATTTGTATGTAAGTTACGTAGATCACAAATGGAGGCGTACCCGTGAAAACAAAAACCGTTAAGGGCTGCTTACAATTAGTGCACGGCACCCCATGCCACCCACCAACTAGGGTAATTGCAGCGTAATATGTAGATGTACGCAGGTGTTTTTTTTACTTTCTAATACGAAGTATCGAGAAAGTATTCTTTTCGCGAAAAAATTCGACCTCGAGATTTTTACGGAAATATACGTTTTAGATGTAGCCGAGTCCGAAAAGTGGTTTTCGCAATGCCGTCTGTCTGTCTGTCTGTTACTGGCTCTGGAGCGTAGACGGTAGAGCAAATATGAATGAAATCTCATATTAAGGCATCTTATCATATTGGGCGGAGTATATGTAGAAATGCTTGACTTTGCTCAATAATTAAGAGTAGTTTATTCTACGCATTTTTAAAAACAATTAATTTTCTCAAAAACGACTGTAACGATTTTGATCAAATTTCCCAGAGTAACTCTTCTTTACGTCTTCAGTAATACTGTATAGTTCATATTTCTCAAAAAATGAATAAGGCTAGCTTATTATAGTCAACTTTAACAAAATTCGATTTTCTCAAAAACGACTGTAACGATTTTGATCAAATTTCGAAGAGTTACTTGAGTTTACGTCTTCAATAATACTGTATAGTTCATATATAACAAAAAATGAATATAAGGCTAGTTTATTCTAGGCAACTTTAACAACAATTCGAATTTCTCAAAAACGGTTATCTCGTTTTTGATCAAATTTCGTAGTTACTTGAGTATACATCTACAATAATACTACGTATTTCATTTTTCTCAATGAATGAATATAACGCTAGTTTATTCTTGAGCAACTTGAACAAAATACAGGCTCATACATTTTTCATTTTCTAAAGATAACTAAACGACGCATTGGTACCAATATATGAGAAAGTTTGTACAATGTATGTTGTACCGATTTTTTTATTTGCTGCCAGGTAAAAATCACGTTTTCGCATAGCGACAATTTTTCGAAACGGCACTTATCATTTCAATTTCCTTAAATAATGAAGTTTAAAATTCTCACACTACTTACGTGATTAAAAATATTCAGTCATAGTAACTAAACATTTCTTAGCCTTCCTGGATTCATGGAGACTCAATTTCCGCGGGCTTCTTCCTAACAAAAATTTTATACATTTTTTCATGCATTTACGTGATCTTTGAATGAAAAAATAAAGCCGTGCATTTACAGTTCTTACCATAATATGAGCATTGAACCTCATCCACAAATTGTTAATGAAGATACTTAACGTAATGTCTTATTCAACTTACTGGTACTATTGATACAACGCGGTCTCTAATTTTGCCATATGATTTGCGAATTAAAATATTACCATTTCATTATTAGGCATTCCAATTGTAGTGCATATTAGCAGCGGTCTGTCCGTCCTATTCGGATGCAATTCTTTTCTCCGTAGCTATTTAGCGGATTTAAATGAACTTTAGTACTAAGGACAGCACAGTAAATTAGGAAATGAGATGAATGGTTTACATAACATAATAAGTTTAGAAAACTCTTTCGCAGGAAACGTGCTTATTTGTAATTCACCTTACACTTTCCTAACCTGTTGAAATCATTTGCGACGCATGTATGATTTTCAATTATTCAATTCGAAATATAATCTTAAATTTATAAAATAAATACTAAATATTTACATTTAAATAATTTATTTTCGTATTTTGATTATTAATTTCTTTTCATATCAATATTGCTATAGTGAAGATGTATTTGATTTAAATAGAAAATAACATAAATTAATAAATTATTTAGTGAAAGTTTCTTTAAAATATTTTAAGGTCGGACAAAAAAAAACCGGTTAGAACCGGTTCACTGATGGTTTCCGGAGCGAAACCGGAACCGAACCGAAATTTTGTTTTGAGTGAACCGGAATGAAAACCGGAGCGAAAAAAGTTACGGTTCGATGCCCTGATTGTAAGCAAAACCGGATATTTTCGCTAGTAATTACATATTCTCTATGTAAAAGTTATTGAACATATGGCATTTAACTATACAGATTTCGATACATACTAAATATCAGAGATATTTATACAAGAGCACAAAGAAAGATATGGCTACAAGGCAAATAAACCAGACTAATGAAGTAAGCAGATGGTCGTTTCTACCAATTAAAGTGATGTAGAAATCTATTATAACAATAAGCTTTATTGGACGGTTAAAACTGTGTACTATGTTATTCTTGCGATGTTTACATGTTACACGGTCGGAGTTTTAGATTCACTAAATCCGTTGAAACTCAACGGGCACTTCTGCTAGTAGATATCTGTTTCGTGACAAATCGTAATAAAGAAAATCCACATTTGTCTATGTAAAAAGTTACCACCGATGGAAACCAAATAAGTAATAAATGGTCGCTGGAACAAATCGCTGGATCTCTATGGTCTTCGGCACCACAAATAATACACAGCTACAAATTGCGGGAATATAAGCCCAACAACTCGGAGCATCACAACACACAATCATCTCACATGCTACCTTGCCGGCTACTGACTCGTCGGTCTCCGCTGTCACGTGACGCTTGGGACATGCCCAAACTAAAATAGGGGAAGAAGCACCTTCCGTATTGTGGAGCACAAAGTAAAACAAGTCTGAACAATATCTATTATATAAAGCAAAGTGTACGTATGTATGTATGTTTTTCAATAACTCAGCAACTGCAACATGTAGAAACAAGAGAAAGGTGTAATTTTTACGGGAATAAATAATTAAGTGGTGTATTCAGAGTTTTTAATCGATTTTATTGATTTTTCGAATTTAAAAAAATAATTCCTCTTTTTCATTTTCTCCATTTGAATAACATGGGGTTGACTGCAGCCTATTTTTAAGTTGAATTTTAAAATTACTTAAGAACATGGTACGAACATGAGATTTGGACAGTTGTACGAAGTAAAGAACAAAGTTTATTTTTATTGAAGACAGAATCCGAATCCTGATCGAATTAGCGTCGAAATGCGGTTAGAATAATAAAAATAGGTGATTTTATTAGTTTTATTACAATACCATGACAACTCCCATTTTCACTGAAGTTGATAGTCCAAGCATCCATATGGGGAAAATTTTAACGTAATACCGTTTTTCAATTTCTGTGTACGATTTTGCTTTGTTTACATGACACACCAAATATTTATAGATTTTAATTGAAATATTACTAAGAAATGAATTTTAATGATATTTTCCTGTGGCGTAAAGTTTCCCAAAGGAAACTGTTTTTAAAGCTACATAACTTAAATAATCAGACGTAGATTTTCCACAAATTGTGATTTCCACACCTTTGGAGATATCATCACGAAACTTCGCATAGGTACATAATTTTACCCTGCGGATAACATAGGCTGTATGGCTATAAAAAATACTGGGGGAGGGAGAGCTTAGTTCAATAATTATATTCCAGTAAGTTTACACGTAATTTTCGATTTTTCAGAGTGCAAGATTTTCTTCTTTCATTCATCTAAATAGCTTATTGCGAACCGGTTTTCTTAATTTTTACTTTATTTGACGGTTAAACTGTGTACTATCTTATTCCTGCAATTTTTATATGTTACACGGTCGAAGATTCAGATTCACTAAATTCAACGGGCACTTCCGCCAGTTAATTGATAAATTTTAATACTCGCTTCGATTAACAGTTTACAATTAAAGTTATACATAAGTATTGGAAATAATGTAAAAGAACAGTTCTTGAGTAAATCGTTTTAAATCTTCAGTTACATACAAAATGGAATTTGTAAGTCGTAATATTTAAGGAAATAAAAAGTATGTTTTAGGTTATAAAACTATCTACAAAGTACAGGGTGTCCATTTAATCTCTGCGGTATTTTAAGAAGCTATATTTTTAAACCAATACAGATATAACAGAAACTGAAAAACAATAAATATGTAGAACTAAAAAAGTTTAAAATCTGAAGATAATAAACTTCTATGTATGCTCCTTTTGTCGCACGGCAGATTTCTAGTCGATAATCAATTTCGGCCAGGCTGCTATGTTGGCAAAACACTACCCGTTTCTTTAAACTTTTGATACCGTTGCCTGATCATTTTAACCATGGGAGGATCTCTGCTGTACGTCTGTCTCAATTCTCTCTGCACACGTATCACTGATTTAAATTCAGCAAACCACAGGACGCGCTGTGCTTTCACTTGTGGAGTCTCTATTGCACTCAGGCACAATGACACGTAGGCAGTAGCGTAGCTACCATATAGCAAGAGCAGACAATGCCTAAGGGATAGTGGTGTGCTGCGCAGACAACGATGCGCACAACCATGTTGCCAACTCCATACCTAAAACTATTTGAGATAGGCTTCAATTCGCAATTTGGCTTTATTCGATATTTCTAATTGTTAAAAAAATATAGCTTCTTAAAATACCGGAGAGATTAAATGGACACCCTGTATGTTGAAGTTCATTTTATTTATTAGTATTATAATTAATTTGGATTCCATTCCAATCATATGATTTAAAAATCACGTATACGGTATACATAGTCCCATTATATCAGGACTATTATACTTACGAAGGAGAATATATTGCTTGCACTCGACAACCTTCAGTACCTTGAAAAAGGTAGGAATTAATGTAAATGAAGTGTGTTTCAGTCATGATCAAATATAAATAGTTTTTCGAGAACCGTTTCTCGAGTTTCACTACAAAATTAAATATTTGATGAGAAAGTAGTGTGAACGTTTCAAGAATCTAAAATGGAAATTTTTACACGAAATAAACACGTGGACATTTCCCGACGATAAAGCACAGTAGTATTTATCCTTGTCATATTTGACGGGAAATTCTACTGGTGTGTATATATTACCTTACATATAAAATTAAATTGAAAAAGCCAATTACGGACGGAAAATACGTATCCTGTAATGCGTAGCGAATTCTATATTTAGTGTCAGTTATGCACTTAAAAAACAAAAGACGAACAAAAAACACAATCTAAACATGCATAACTTTACACTATTTACCATAGAAAAGCATTGGAGACTTAAATAAGGCGAAAAGGGGAGTCGTCACGCTGACCTACCTTTCTCATTGTTTAAAACCTGAAAAATTACGTTTTTACTTTCTCCATACGTAGTACAGGGGAAAGTAATGCATTCGTGAAAAAATCGAATAAGTAATTCACGGTATGAAAAGTTTTTGAATTAAACTGATTAACCGGAGGTTTAATCTAGAATATTTTTGCGTTTTCTATAATCTACTTTAGAACTTAAATCTATGTAAATATTTGTCCTTATTAAAGTTATAAACCATATAAGTTTTTTCGACTTTTGTTTGAAAGAAATTTTCGTAAATCCGACTGTTTAAGTGCTAATTTTAAATGTTATTTGAATTGGAGAACCAGCCAAATGAGAAAGAAAGATATTTTGACGATTCGGCAACAAAAAATAATTTTCGCCATACAAGCGTTTTTCAACGTTGAGATAATGGAGTCATTAACGGAACAGTGTTTATAATACGCCATTATTGTCAGATTGTTTGTAGTTTTTTCAGGTTAGGCTCCATTGCTAGATAATAGACTCAATTACAAGAATTCTTAGATAAAAATTTTTCTATTGTGTAATAATGAAAGGAAATGTTTGAATTCTGAAAACTAGACAATGTTAACACTATATATTAAAAATTTAGAGCATTGATAAAAAAACAAGAAATTTTTTTCAGTTGTTTCAAATTTTATGACTTTTTTCCTACGTGCCTGTTATCACAGAGAGATATGAGATAGATAGATAAACGTCTTTTTTCGGGCGAAATTTAGACAATTCTTACATTTAACCCTTCGTCAATATAGATAGTTTCAGTTGAAGTTGAGAGAGAACATGTTAAAGGAAAGTAGATTATTCGTGCGTTCAAACGATCATAGAAGATGATTAACAGGAAATTGGTTATCCACCTTCGCTATGTTGAAGAATATGAAGGAGAAAAATTGAAAATTTCTTAAATGCAATTTTCAAACCAACGTGTTGTGATTGTCGCACGGCTAACCAGAAGAGTTCCGAAAACAAAAAAATAACGATAGTTCTTTGGTGCGCACTGCTCTTGTCGGGCCCCAATTAACAGTGTAAACTTTGGCTGGATCGAATGAAATCGCGTATCACGTTACTCGCAATATTTGTTAAAGTGTAATGGTTTTTTCCGTTTATTTTCCCCCGCAGCCATCGTATCCATAGTTACAAAGACAGAGCCAGTGTCTTAGTAACAAGGGAAGCGTGAAATTAGAGGAACTTCCGACTCACTAATTTGACATCCACTTGTTTTAGCTCTGAGCAAACTACCTCTTCGTCTCTCTCTCTCCCTCAACCTCGGATTTCAATTCTTCCGCTCCAAACGATGATAAATTTCAAATCTGAGACCAAAGTAATATCAAATGCTCCTTCCCTCCCTCTCTCAGTACATTTTGCTCCTTCCTATCGCTTTGATCGGGTTTTTTAATATTCGTTCGCTAACAGATGGTCGAATGACTGACAAACTTTTCCCGCGGCATTTCTGAATTCAGGTTACAACATTAATTATGAAGAGTCAAAAATTGAGGTTGCTGGACAGGATTGGAATTTGAAAACCTACATATATTTCTTTGTTACCTCACTTCAAGTTCTTAAACTACACTGAGTCCGAAAAAAATTTTTATATCGAAGACATATTAAGATGGGAAATTTGATATGTGATAAAATACTATAACCATTAAACATTCAAGTTTCTAGTCAGCCTAGAAGTACATAAACATTTATATCCTCCTACATCCTGATTAAGAAGCTGCTATTTATAAATTATAATAGATATAATAAGAATTTTTTCACAAAAAATTGACGGAACTTCATGGTATTGCACCTGGTAACAAGCCCAAGTATCCTTTTTCAACTGGACAATGACAGTTATTTCGGGACGCATTGTTTGGTTCTTCTTGAAAGAGACAGAAGAGAGTGAGTCATTATCACAGCGAATGGAACCCGGGTCTCTCTCTTGCATTGTAGGTGCTTTAACCGACTGAGCTATCAAGTTAGTCTAATTCTCCATTCTTGGGGAGACCGAGAATGGATTCCCGGTAAAAATTTTATATTTCTCAAATTTATAACTTCTGTTAAGCTTTATGGGCTAAACTTCAATATTCCAGGCTATTCCCTGATCAGGGGCCCAGTCTCTACTGAAGGCATGGCAAAAGTGGCACGCTTACGATATTATTTGGCTATCGTCAGCATGTATTTTTTATTTAAAAATCTAATGTGCCCAAAAATTGACTTTCTCCATACTTGTGGAATTTTTATTTTTTTAAATATCTACATGTCTCAATACATACTTGTTTATCATAAATTCTCCGGCCGTATGAAGAATTCTCGTTGGCCATATTCGGCCATATGCCCTATCCATTACGTAAAATATCGTAATCTAGTTGGCGTTTTTCGAACTCGTGGGGCTGCAATCGATGTACTCAACATAAATTCGGACGTAAAATCGGAATCTCACTGAAACTATCGAGTTTATAAAAAAAGAGTTTAAATAAATTTTGTAGAATATTTTAACGTCTACAACGTTTGTAATAGCACACATATTTATGTAAATTGATTTATAGAGGAGCTATATGAAAAAATATCTGATGTGAACAACACGACTTTCCCCATATTTGGGGTATATATATTTAAATTATTATGAATAGCATTATAAGGCAGAATTATTATTTCGTGTCGTAAAAGAATACAGTTGTCCTTATTGCCGTAAATTATATTTAGAATATGTTTACAGAATTCACCGCTACATAGTGGTGGCGCTGTGTACTGGAAATTACGAAAAACTTAAATATCTCTGAAATGGATGGTTCTACGAAAATTTGTTTCGAGGAAAACTTGGAAGAAATAGTATTCTCTACAACTTTGGCACTCAAGAAGATTACCAATAACGACGTTTTAAAGGAGATATTTGATGGAAACCGAAAAAACCGATTATTTATAAATAATTCCTAAACAATAACTGCTATGGAAAATTGTTTCAAATAAAAGTTGTAGAAAATTACATTCTCTATAACATTTCAATAGAACTGTATATACAATAATGATGTTTTAACGGAGAAATATCGCAAAAACTGAATCGGGTTTCGAATAAACCTCGACTTTCGGTTAACCTGTATTGTCCAAAAACTACTCAGTTCCTTGTGCTCATGCTAAAGTGTTATATATGAAATTTGGTAACGACATGGCAAGTACTTTTTGAGTTACAGCACTCAACGCCGTCTGACGGGGTTCACTTCGCATTTCGTTTTCAAACTAGTTAGATAATTTTTCATGAATTTCATTGCAAAAATAGAGAGTAAAGTGATGACTGTATTAAAATTCTATTGAATCCAAACCATATTATTCAGGATTATCTGCTATGACAGGAAATCGTACGTGGGTCTTCCACTTGCCTGGTGAATATTCTACCGCAGAACTACCGTAGCAGACAATTTTGTCCTGTTTCTGAAAGGGAATATCTTCTTAGGACGGGACCGGGCTATCCATGTTAGTATCAAACAGCCCCAACGGATGCCCTCAAGGAGATACACAAAAATCCCATACCCTCTCAAATGGTGAGGTTGCCTGTGTTATAATTATAAAACTTCTAAGGTGATCGAATAAATTTATTGTAAATGAAGTACACTAATTCAACAGTGTAAAAATTTCAATGGGAAATTTTGGTTTTTGGAACAAAGAAGCTTTATGTTTGGCTCAATAGCAGAAAAGACTACACGAAGTTCTTCATCTAGGTTCTTGCAGAGTTATTCACGAAAAGCTTAATTCGCATAAATACGTAACTGAAAATTGGAGCAACACATCAATTGCAAATTCATATATTGGAGAATATTTACAATCAGCTATTAGCCAAAATTCATCAAAATTTACCATTCCAAATATGGGTTAAAGTGTACGATAGCTTCAAATATATATTAAATACCTCTCGCAGTTACAGGATGAGTTCCTTTGATTACAAATTTTATATTAATTTACTTTGTTGTAAACGCTTTAGTGAAAACTAAAAATCCCAGGATTTCACGACATATTAAGCCCATTCTCGCGGCACACTGGTTCAGATGCTCTCTCCTAGATTATTGTGCCAGTTAATTTTCTACTGTCATAGATTAAATCATAAATTTATTCCGATCGACGTTGAAAATTTCTTTTGGCAGTTTCCTCCGCAATATTTTGTTTAATGGCTTCTATATTGGCTGATTCGTATTTTTTTAAATTTATCATGCACTGAACGTTCGTCTGATCGCGCAGCTGCTGCAGGGAAAACCTCATGCCCCAAATCCAGCCTGGAAAACAGCGATAGCCATCTAGCTCCTCTCACATCGATTTTCCAAATTGCGAGAAAACACGTGTCGGGCGTATTTATGAATTCATTTGTTCCAGTAGGTCGCGCGCGGGTTTAATACACATGCAATGTATTCGTCTTCGAAAGTCATGATAGAGCCAAGATCAGTTCTATTATGCTAAATTCGTTATGGCTTCTTAAGCCAATACAAATTTAACCTTAAAAGTGACTATTAACACCATCTCTAGACTTTGCTCATCATGCTATCAAGAAGAGGTTCGTTATTAATAATGAAACCTTTCTAGGTCTTTGCACATAAGAAAATTACAAATGGTGGCCTAAATTCCCTTTCACGCCTAGTTTTTAAAATTGAGCAGTAAAAATATAACGCACTCTTTTAAGTACGAACTCTGATTCATGGTCACCATAGAAAAAGCGAGGAAATAAAACTTATCCTAATCGCTACTGCAGTTCACTACAATCAGGGGTAAATAATTGAGACAAAAGAATTAATCGTAAATATAGCAATAAATATAATAAAAATAACGCGCTTAATTTTTGCTACTCAGTTTAAATCCTTAGAACTTTGAGACACCCTGTAGATAAAATACACACAGCAGTTAAACATCGTTCAAACTAATATGATACAATCAATGGCGGATTTAAGTGGGGTGGCACTTAGCGGATGCCACAGACCTCATGAAGTAAGGGGTAAAAATATTTTGAAGATCCGATTTAATTCCATGAATGTTTTTATTACCTATTGAAATTTACAGAGCAAGGATTTGTACATTTTAAAATTTTACTTGCCAAATTTACATAATATTTATTCAAACATTTGTTTGCATTTAATGCCCGACGAGAAATTATTTCCTGTTAACATTTGACAAATAAATAAAATCATGGATGATATGTTCAAATTTGAAGACGCCCTACAAAAATGCATGGTAATTAATCGTTACATAATTGTGTACAGACATTCTCATATACGTATGCTTTTTGTCGCAATAAACACTTTCTTGACTGAAAGTTAACTCCTACTGCTACAAAAGTAAATAAACCTTGGAAAAGGTCTGTAAATATAAAGTACTAGCAGAATTTCCCGTTAAATTTCAACGGATTTAGTGAAGCTACTATAGCACAACATACAAACTCTTTAAAATATATAGTAGATACTTTTTAACTTACAATTAGATTTTCTTAACATCTTCTTCTTATAAATATTTTAGTGTATGTGTGTGTGCGTGTGTATGTGTGTGTGCGTGTGTGTGTGTTCTTTATACGTTTTTACACCGTTGAAGTTATCGAATTCATAAGTTTCATGGGCCATCCTATAGACCAAAGGAAGAACTTGGTCTAGGTTTGCAGACCGTGGGGTCTCTTATACTCCATGGGGTCAATAAAATACTATTTCCATAAGAATTCATGGGAAATGGTGTGGAGAAACCCCAAAATGCCATGCAGCCCTTCACTGATGTGGATATAAATATACCTAAATATTAAATTACGGTCACGGGAAATGGATTATTTTAGGCACGAAAGATTGAATATTTTAATTCTGTTTATGTTTTGTCGTTTTACATGCTAAATCGCTCGAAATTTTCCTTTAAGCGCAAAATTTATCGGTTTAGATGTCCATTTTCCAGACGGAAAAAAATCAAAATTTCTTAATTGTTGTCCTCTTCAAAGGGAGATATACAAGTAAAGATTAATGCAAGGAAAACCCACGCCGAGTCACGCCGTAGATGAAGAATAGCTAACGCCAAGATAAAGGGTAAAATGGATTCATGCCTAAATATAGTCTATGCATACTTTTAAAGTTAGTCAAATTATATTCAAGGAATATTTGAACATTGTTATCTTTTAACATTAACATTGAAAGATTTATCGCAACATAAATCGATACATCTAATTACATTTGTTCGGTAACGAAGATGTTGTTCATTTTTTACGTTTTGGCTAATAGTATTGACATAATCTACACAATTTTATTGCTACCTTAAAGTCTTCGGTGCATCTATCCATGTGAATATTAAGTAAGACGTTAATGCGTAATTATATTAATGGTAAAACATTACAATACAATACATAAAATAGTAAATGTTAATGCAAGCATCGCTTGCGTAATTAAGGAATGGGAAACGTTTGCCCCGAGCAATAAAATCGTTTGCCACTTAAAAGAAAACTCTTTCCCGAGCGAAGCCGGGCGTTTCAGCTAGTTAATCATATTTGCTTGTAACAATCCGTTTCCGAACGTATTGCATTCATATATAACGATAATTTTATTTCCTATCATATTACTTTCGCCAAATCCAGCTTTATTTCGTTGAAATATTTACTTTTATGTCTTTTAAGCAAGAAATCCGTGAAAAAGCAACGTACAGTTGTCCATGATTGAACACTGACTCCGGTAAATGTTCACCTGATACGTGAACTTATTTACGTTAATAAACATTATAATGTAGAATATAATGATATTACTTACAAAAAATGTAAGATTCCAGTATTCAATAGACGAAAGAAGGAATTATCAAAAATCCGGCACTTTTTGAAAAGTGCACTTTTTTGAAATTTTTGCCGCTATGAAACGATAAACGAACCGTTTCGCATCAAAATTCGCGATTTCTAGAATCAATTTGACGGCAGCAGTTACATTGTATGTGTGAGTGGGTCCAATTGTCAGCTGGCCAATACATGTTGGTACATGGTAGGGAATAGTTTCCACAGTAATAATGTATAACTTATATACAGTCGCGTGTTCAGATTCGTAGCGATCGCATGTGTTTTTCATTATTGTGATATTGCTCAAGTTCATGTTGGAATGTCTTCAAAAAAAGCTGAAAACCCCTCCAGTAGTATTACGAAGCGTAAATATAAATCTCTTTCCATTGAACAAAAAGTAGATTTATTAATAAAACTTGAAAACGGTGCTTCAGTTAAGAGACTTTGTGAAGAATATAGCGTAGGCAGTTCTACTGTGTATGACTTGAAGAAACGAAAAAGTGAGTTGCTGACGTTTTATGCAGACAGTGACACTCCTAAGGCTATTAGTAACCGAAAAACATTACACACTTCCAGGGTCAACGATGTCGATTGTTTGAATGGTTTCGACAAAGAAGAAGTGAAGGTGTACCGGTATCAGGCCTATTGCTAATACAGCAAGCAAAGAAATTCCACGATGATTTGAAAATCAATAAAGCTTGCGATTATTCGCGTCGCCATGGAATACGAAAATTAGCAGTGTCTGGCGAAAAACTTGTGCCGATTCGGATGCTGCCGAAACATTGGTAGAGGAGTTTACAAAGTTAATTTCGGATGAAAATTTTACTGAAGAGCAAATATATAACGCGGACGAGACAGGATTATTTTGGCGATGTCTTCCTCGGAGCACACTTGCAGCCGCCGATGAGGATATGGCATTTGGAGTGAAGGAGTCAAAGGAGAGGCTGACGGTTCTTGCGTGCGCAAATGCAGCAGGTACGCACAAACTAAAGCTAACTGTAATTGGTAAAAGTGCACACCCTCGTGCTTTAAAGAGTGTAAAGAATTTCCCTGTCAACTACCGTGCTAATAAACGTGCATGGATAACTTCTCAATTAATGTTGGATTGGTTTGTGAATTATTATGTAATGTAAATCTAACGGACTAGGTGATGATTGTATAATAATTCTGACATAAGATAACTGTCCTGCCCATCCTGATGCATTACTTTTGGTATTGGGTAACGTGCGTGTGGTTTATTTATCTCCAAATTGTACATCTATTATTCAACCTATGGGTCAGGGATTATTACGCTCACCAAAATGCTATTAAAGACAGCAATTTATGCAGAAATTGTTTGTTGCTTGCAATAGAGGCCAGGATGTTGACGGATTTGAAAAGGAATTTAACATTAAGGAGGCGATTTGGACTCTAGCTAAAGCGTGGACTGATGTAACGGCCGCAACACTGAAAAATGCCTGCCATAATTTGTGGCCAGCAAGCATGTTTGAAAGATGTGATAAATCACCACCAGATTTTCTAGGTTTCAATGTTAGTGACAAAAAGAGACTTGTGTCTGAAATTATGGAATTTGCTAAGGGATCGACGAATAACGCTTTCACGAAGGGTATGGAAGAAGAAGAAGACGTTGAAAATTGAATGGAAATCGACAATGAAGTGCCTGTAGAGAAATAGCTAACTGACGGAGAAACGGTTAAAATGGTTTTGGAACCCGAACGTGAGAATTATGAAAAAAGTGAAAATGACGATGATGACAATGCAGCTGCGAACAAGCCTTCAATAGACCGTTGCATAGAATTAGTCACTGATACAATATCGGCTTTGGAGCAGCGGTCATGCATAGAATCACAGGATATGATGAATTTGTATCTAATTAAAGATAAACTAATTAAGGAAAGATCACAATGTATGAAGCAAGCTAATTTGTGTGATATGTTCAAGACAATTTCGCAACTAAAGACGCTGTCTCGACCTTGTCGTCTAGCCATAGAGAGTAGAAACGAGACGTGTAAATTGGTAAGTGTGCATTAAATTTGCTATGACCTTATTCCAAATTCGTCCACTTGTTAATGACTCTTTCTGTTATAGTTTTGGCGTAAATTTTGGATTTTAATGTTATGTATTTTATTTTTTTTACGTATAGGCCGTGATATGGTATGAAGGTGCAGTGGCGTAGCCAAGGGTGGCAAGAGGGCAAGGCGTCTATTATGATTTATTTAATATTTTGCACGTTTATTTACATAGATTTTGTGTATTTCATATTTTAAAATATTCTGGCGTGATTTCTGATTAAATTTTGAAATACATTATATAGATTACATAAACCTTCTTTTGTTTTATCCCGAAATAGGCCGATTTGTCCCTGGAAACTTAGGCAACGTGAAACATTTAAAAAAAACCGGTATTTTCTAAAATCCGGCTCGTGCTAGGTCCCGAGGGTGCCGGATTTATGAGGTTCTACTATACTTTCATTAATCGTTATAAACGCTTCCTGAATAATAATCAGTATCTATTTACGTTGCTATCCATAAACATCGATCGTTTCGCTGCATAAACAAAAGTGCGAAGCTAATAACGCTACACTTTCGTCTATTTACAAGCTTCATTGAAGCTAACTGAATCGGAGGTAACAATGACGGCCGCCTTGGCAACGCCCGGAAAGAGTAGGAATAATCCACAAAATCTGGAAATAAATAGCGTATTTGTGAAAACTTCGACCGTGTAACATGTAAACGTTGCAGGAATAAGATAGTATAGAGTTTTATTCGTCGAATAAAGCAAAAACGAAAAAATACGTATTTTTATGCTTGAAGGAAGAATACCTTGCAAGTCAAGAAATGGATTCATACGTGTCATCTTATGGAAAAATGTTAATCCCCTATATTGGCAGCACTGATTAATCCCGGTTGACTAAATCTTGATATTTCTCTAAGTTAGGATGTAACGAAGAATCATGCTAAATTTGGTTATTCTAGCATTATCGTTTAGGAGGAGTTCCATGAACAAACACACAAACACACGCTTCAAAATATACTATAGTAGATAGATAGATTACATTGATTGTTGAAGCCACTCGAGTAATGAATTACTGTCGCTGAACGAGGATTATTGAGAGAACTGTTGAGAGCTGGGTGGTAGCTTGGTTTAAAAATCGGGATATTGTAATGTAGGTGGACACTATACAGGGTGTTTCTAAAGGTAAGGTCAACCGGAGAGGAGGCGATAGAGGACGTTGATTTGAGCAGAAAACTTAAATAAAGTTTTTCTCAATTCACTACTTTTGATACTTTTTCACTACAAATGATTAGATTAGAAACTGTATATAAAAGATTCCTTTATTTGCTACGGTTTGTTAGATACAGCGTTTTAAACATTTCAGCAAGAATCTTAATAATAAAAACTCACAAGCGATGGAACATTCAGTGCTCATTATTGGAGCAAATGCTCGAAATGTCGTCCTCCCTCACGCAAGCATGCCTCAGCGCGGGATCAAATAGAGATTTGTACACTCTCCAACAACATCTGCTGGCCTCTAATTTCTGCTGCAGCGGCATGAATTCGTTGCGGGAGATCTTCCCTGTTTGTAACCTCCGTGGCGTACACCTTTTCTTTCAGGTAGCCCCATAAAAAGAAATCCATCGGAGTTAAATCGGGAGACTGTGCCGGCCAAGACACAGGACCTCCTCTCCCGATCCATCGTCTTGGATAGTGTTGATCAATCACTGATATACTAGGCGTGTGGTATGCGCCAGTGAACCATCAACATGTGCTGACGAATATTTAGAGGTACATCCTCTAGTATGTATGCAGTGTCGCTTAACTCGGAAACGGCAGTGAATTGAGAAAAATCTTATTTAAGTTTTCTGCTCAAATCAACGTCCTCTACCGCCTCCTCGCCGGTTGACCTTACCTTTTGAAACACCCTGTATATTAATTTTTTTAATATATGGCTTAAATAATAGTGTTTATGACTCATAACTTCATGACTAAGCGAGTTTTAATCAAAATAGTTTGAGCCATTTTTTAATAAACTGACATTATGTGAAAATCAACAACGCTTGTCCAGTTATATTAGGGATGGAAACCACTTGGGTCGCGTGAGATTTCTCATGGCACGCGCAAGATTTTATTAAATCGAGTGTTTCCGACATAATATCAATATGGTTTTTCCCCCGATTATAATAATTTTTCATTGTACGAATACGATTCAACGAATCTCAGATTTAGTGATCGAATTCCGTTATTATAGTATAACACTTTATTTTAATTAGAATATTAATATCAAAACCCAAAATCAATCAAAAGTTTTATATTTTTCAAACATACCTCACCCGCATTTATGCAGTAATAATGTAAACTTTATCCTTTTTCGAAAGTAAATAGAACTTATTTTCGCTTCGCCTTTATTGCTGTACCAATGTAAACAAATTGAAGCTTTGCTTTAGTAACGGGCCGTATAGACAGTTCATAAAGGGTTTCTTTAATCCTGGGGGGAAAGGAGAGAGAGAAGGGGGGGAGAGAGGGAGGGAGGGGGGAGAGAGAGGGAGGGGGGAGGGAGGGGGGGAGGGGGGAGAGGGAGGGGGGATAGAGGGGGGGAGAGGGAGGGGGAGAGGGGGAGAGGGGGGGGGGAGAGGGAGGGGAGAGGGAGAGGGAGGGGGGAGAGAGATAGGGAGGGGGAGAGAGATAGGGAGGGGGAGAGAGAGAGGGAGGGAGAGAGAGATAAGGATATCATAGTCTCTCATCAGTGAGACTCCTTCATAAGGAGGCAAAACACAGCTCTCTTCCCCCCTACATTAATGAAAGAAACAGTCTCTAAATTCGAATAAAAAACTTTTAATCATAATCATATCTCGTTACGGCGAAAACGTCACCATAAAGAAAAGGAGTTTTTTCCCCTAGTGAGTTGGTCTGCTCTTTCTTTGGCTCATGAGGGAGTTTTGAGTTAAAGCAACAGCCGACTATCTCTCTCTCTCTCTCTCCACTCACCCCTATTTACAGTTCCCTCCTACCATGCTACCCTTCCCCTCCGCCCCCCACCCCCTTCCTCCAGCTCCCCCTTAAACACCTCTTTTAATCCCCTCACCGCTCCACCCTCGCGTCGAGAAATCCCGCCTCCGCCTGCATTATACGCAGCACATAATTCCAAAGCGACTTTTTTCCTCGTGTTAGCTGCGATGGTTTCTTTTAAAAATGGCGAAGCTTTTTGTGCTCGCCCGGATGACTTCGCTAAAGGAAAGAGAAAAAAGCAAAGAACGAACGTGGATTTATTATTTTTCACATGCACACGCACACAGACACACACCAACCTCCGTGCGGCGAATGGATTTCCATGGAGAGAAGGAGAGGTTTTATCAGCGTTGCCCCATTTTATATCGCGATGCATCTTTCAACGTTGATGAGAATTTCGCAGCATCCCTGCAGTTTTAACTCCTCTCAATTAAGGTAAATAATGAACGCCATATTGTCGCCTTGTTTTCTGCCGTTGATCGGAACTTAAGGCTCGTCTTACGTGAAATCTTCCTCAAGTGTTCGCTTCGACCAATTAAATCATTTTGGCCTAATTTAAAGAAGCCTTAAAATATTTAACTTTCCTGCAGAACTTTAAAAGAACTTCATGCATATAGTTTTTATCTCTAAATCAAATAAAAACAAAGATGAATTCGTGAATGCATTCGCAGGTTGAAGTTCTTAAAGGCGGCCATCGCGCAGTTATTACTCCAAAGGGTCGGGATAATGAAAATGACCAATATTTGTCTGAATGGCATAAACATTTTCGTGAAATCCTCGATATATTTTGCTGATTTCCATTTCATCTTATTTGTATGTCTTGCGATCTCGTTTATTCCTTTCAGACCCAACACTTTGGTCATATCATTCCTGAATATGAAATACAAACATTAACCGTTCATCGTTTTTTCGGTCACATTAACCACAATTTTTGACTTTCTTTATGAGTATGAGCCTAGCATTTCTTTGCAAAACGATAACTATCACACAAATTTAAACTCAAAACAAATAGGATAACAGCTCGTTACAAGAATAAGTCTGCTAGGCTTATTTTTGCAATCGTGACAAACATCAGCCAAAATATTGAATATCACATAAAATTATATCTTAAACAATATCTTATGAAAAATGTAAAACTTACGGGAAATTATTCTTATAATAGTCTCATTCGTGTTTCCATCATTATTACTATTATAAGAAATCCATACAAAAATGTAAAAATAGTAAAATAATGCTTTAATGTTCCTTAACCCCGCTACGACGGAGGAGGATTGAATAATTCCTTCGTGAAAGGACGAAGCAGTATTAAAAAAACACGAAAAAGTTGCAAAAACATGCGAAATTTGGAAAAAACTTTTAAAAATCATAACTTTGATGTTTTGAATTTATTTTGATGAAATTTTTTATGTAGTTACATAAAACATGAAATTTTTAAACAGCATCATTTAAAGTATCATGCGTCACACACAAACATTGCTACGTAGAAGCGAATGAACAGTAATCGCTTAATGTTACGGTGCGCGTTCGCGGTTTATATAACTTTCAGCATAGCGTGAACTATGAAAGGTATTGACATGAAATCTTATCGAAAGAAACATTTAAATATTACTAAACATTTCATTCGCTGAATGTACCTATCTAAACCAATTAGGTGAAAAGTTTATCGCATGTCAACTTTTCCATGTATTGACTGGAAATTTTTAACTAAATGTTGTATTTATGATTTTTTAGAGACGTTTCATTAATAATATAAATTTTTTAGTTACGCAATCATCATTCGTAATCATTACAGAAGTCACACAGAAAAAATGGTTACATTTACTTCATTAGAAGCGGAGATATGATCATAAATGATTTTAGACGTAGAGTACGTCAATTTTTCAAAAGATACTTATTACCTCACAAGTACTTTCCCTATTTTTTAGAAAGGATCTGTAGTATTTCACTGTTCTAGCGATAGTTTCGACATATTTCCTCGTACACTCTGATCTAACATTACCTTCACTAACACCGATGGGAACGACTATGCCGCGTACGTCTTCAACGATTTCAGAACTCTTGAAATTTTCAAATAGTTTCGTTTTGTATTCAACTATTCTACTCTTCAACGTTTGCCATTTCAGATCCCTCAATATCTCTGACACACTCGCGTCAAACCGATATTCTCCTTTTACAAATCTAGCCGCTCTACGCTGAACCATTTGAGCTCCCTAGTTAGGCCTCCTCGAAAGGGACCCAGAATGTCAAAAGGGTCCCAGTTCTATAAGTCATGAATTGCGTCGGAAACATCTCAAGTAGGCTGTGTCTATATATAGGTATAGGAGACCTTTCTCTTTCATAACTCAAGCAGACAATCATTCTCGCAAGGTTCCAAAATTTAAAAAAACACCAGGCAGGAAGACTTTTTTCCCACTTGAGAAGGTAATCATTTCCTTTATCCAACTTCAAAAGCCAAACAAATCATTCCTCGTGTATTGAAAGCGATTTTTAAAAGCAGAAAACCGTAATTTTCTGGTAAAATGAGATTGTCATCGCAAAATTTAACGTTGATTATAAAATGTTAGAACAATAGCAAAATTACAATTCATGTATTTCTATAAAGGCCAAAACTTCCTCTATAAAATACATATAGTTTATTCAGATTGGCGAATCTCCCTTGCGTAATTAGACAAAAGAATGTGCTGGAGCACCAAATTTTCGTGACAAAAACGAAAATTTCATTGCAAACTTTCACGTAGATTGAAAAACTATATTTAAATTACAATATATACATTAGTAGAACGACCAAAGTTTCCCCTATCGAAATACTTATAGCTTATTCAGACTGACGAATCTCCCTTGCGTAAATAGACAAAAGAATGTGCTGGCGCACCGAATTTTCGGGGCAAACTTTCACGTAGATTATAAAAACAATATTAAAATTACAAGATATGCATAACTAAAAAGGACAAGGCTTCCTCTTTCGAAATATATAAAGGTTATTAAGATTTACGAATATCCCTTGCGTCAATAGACAATAAAAGGTGGTGGCGTACCGTATTTTCTGCGCAAAAATGTAAATTTCATCACAAAAGTTAACGTAGATTATACAATATAGAAACAATAGTAAAATTACTGGACATGCATTACAGGAAAGGACAAAGTATTCTCTTTCAAAATATATAATGGGTTTTTAGATGTAAGAAATATTAAGTGAGTTAAACAGTAAAGAAACAAACACTTCCTCGGACGTACAGTGTACGTCGCTCGGCGGCATACGAAGTTCTTGTAGGACGTACACAGTACGTCGCTCGGCGTTGAGGGGTTAAGGAATCTTCGAAGTAAAAAAGATTTTGTTTTACGGATCAAAGTATATCGGGTTCTAAATGGCTAATGTGTACATATAAGAATTTATCTTTTATTGTTCTTATTCCTTGGATATTTGTAGAATTATCACGTTGACAATAAGTTGCAAAATAAACCTGCTCACCCTGTCCTTCACCCAGCATTTCTTCAAAACACAATCCACTTTCCTCGACGTATATCTTTTTCTGAGGAATGGAAGTATTGACACATCCATGCATATCAAAGCCACCAATCGCTAATAATATTTACACTATACCAGCTACCACTCACACCACACAAAAAGTCTCTCCCTTACTCCTTCGCCGGCTGAGGATATAGAACAGTGATGGTGAACCTTTGGCAAGTGTTCCATAAGTGGCACGTAAGATGATTTTGGTTGACACGCCAACGAAAGACGAAAACCATTCAAACAATTTATCTTACTGATTTTGTGCAGCAAAAACATTTGTGTAGTTTAGTTAACTATTGTAAATATTAGTTTTATGGTTACAAATTTCAGTCTCTTACGTCTTGATCACGAAATTAATTTAGTTGGCACGCAAAAAAAATTAAGGATATTTTATGGTACGCGAGGCGGAATACGTTCGACAATTTCAGTAATATTGGCACGAGTGCAATAGAAGGTTCGCCATCACTGATATAGAATATGCTCTGAAAGCATATCACTATCCGAAAACTAAACAAAACTTCAGCAGGCATTCCTCAACCGCCGCTACCCTCCAGAGGTAATTCGCATTCACATATAGCACACCATTTCTCCCCCCCCCCCCGCCCCTCGGACAAACACTGAATCCAAACCACCTACTCAGACACCCCCCTGATTCTAACAACAACATTCCATCCGGGGATAAACGAAGCTCTGAATAATGTCCTAGCCGCCGCCCATCACATTCTCATAACCTCTCCTATCGCTCTTGCACTCTTCCCCAAGCCTCCAATAATATCATTCCGTCGACCCAGGAATCTTGGATACTTACTGTGCCAGAAGTAACTCCCCACTGGTCCACCACCAGCCCTTTAATACAAATCATTTCCCCAATAACATCCCGCGGAACGTCCAAATCCAGAAACGTGATTTACTTGCTAAACTGCACACGATACCCGCAGTTTTACGTTGGCCTCATTACAACATCCCTCAAAATCCGCATGAACAGTCATCTGTTAACACCCCCTTCCAATGGTCGATCATTTGGTAACCCACTCCTTACCTTTCAATAGATGTTTCAGTGTAAAATCATTCCGTGCCCTACCTAAATACTCACCTGCGCCTCAACTCCGACAATGGGAACTAGCTCACATCAAAATCCTCAGCTCTCTTTCATTACACGGTCTTAATCTTCGCTGACACCCCCACTTCAAATACCCTTGTATACCACATCCTCTTCCCATTTTCCATACCCACAGTAATATAAGAAGTTTTAGTTATACGCACGACGAAAAGTGAATTCTCGAAAGCTCCTAGAAAAAACATTCCTCTGTCGCCATAGACGTCCACAGCAGCGTCTACTGGCTCCCTCGTAGCCATCTCAACCAGTAGTTCCGTACTCATATATCTCCTCTTATATATAAGGAATGGAGTGCGTTCGAGCATAATGCGAGCAACTTCACAATATATATTCCAGCAGGGGCGGATCCAGAAACTTCAAAAGGGGGGGGGATCGCCCCTCCACCTATCGAATCCGCCCGTGCCAACGGCCCTATATTTTGAAAATGTCTACCCCTATTTTTAATCTTTCTTTCCCTTGCTATACAGACAATCTGCGGCGCATAATTGTGGAATTATGCGCGGAATGAATTTAGAAAAGCACCCAGTGGAGTGCAATGGGGTTCTCTAAGGAGTGGGCGATCGCCCCCATCGCCCCCTCCCCCTCCCCCGTGGATCCGCCACTGATTCGTCTATCTAAAATAAAGGTTCAATAAAGAATTTGTTCTGCCTGTTCTGACATACTGATGTGAAACTTGGACAAAACACTGAGGGGCATGGATAGATGCATGTTAGGGATCACCCAAAGGGATCGCAAAAGGAGCGACTGGGTAAAAAAAGAAGACGGGCGGTAGGCGGGTCCTATTTCTAGAAGAAATGATCAGTATTGGACGTCCAGTGTCATCGAATGGATCCCAAGAAACATCAAGAGACCGAAAAGAAGATCGAAAGGCAGGTGGGACGGATAGCTTGTTAAGTTCTTGGGGCAAACTTGGAGGGAGGCAGCTGACACGAAAAACTGGAAAAGTCGGGGAGGCCTTCATCCGTCAGTGGATTCAAAAAGGATGACAACACACAAATATATATATATATATCCTTATTTATCGTACCTTTCCTCTTCCACAAGTATATATATCTACTAGCCGAACCCGCGCAATATTTGCGCATTTTTTTCAATTAATTTACAAAAAAAATTGAGGAGTGTGTAGAAAAAGTTGAACTCAATTAATCATACTTAACTATATTAATACATATTCCAGGTATTGGGAAGGTTCGCTGGTTCGAATCCCGCTGAAGGCACGGCTGTGTGTGCGTATTGAAAATTTATTGCGCGAAGTCGGTCAGAAATCTACATTACAAATTTCATATTAGAGAGGAAATTAATGCTACGCAGTAATTGATTGCGAACATTTCCATTTCCCAAAAAATAACACGTAAAAATGGAATTCTCGACCTGCAGGCTTTCATTCTCTTTGACATAAAAATAATTAAGTATTGACCTACAATCTCCGTTTATGAATCATTTTGAATAAAACATTATAAAGTTTCTTATTCCCTTCATCATTTTCCGCCTACACTTCGAAATAGCTCAATTTAAAAGGTTAATGCGTGTGATACTGGAATTCGATTGGAAAATAAAAGGGTACTTGAAATGGTAAGATCAGTTTATAGAGGAATGTAAACAATGAATAAGACAACTCCACAGAGGTATATTGTTCCACTTCCATTATCTCAATGAAGTGAAGATAACCATGTAACGTGTCAAAAAAATAACTTATGTCCCTATTCTCATCTAATTGAAAATTTATGCGTGAGACTATTTGCGTTAATAAGCATTATAGATGTATAATATAATGGTTCTACGTACTAAACTGTAAGATTCAAGCATTAAAACGATGAAATGAAGATTCACCTCCTTGGATAAACCGTTAGAAACGCTTCCCACTCACAGTTAACTGAATAATTATCCGTAAATATTTACGTTCCTATGTACACTAAAGTTTGAAATATTCTTTTTAGTAACTAATATTATCGGACTGTACACTCGAGTCGTATGATCATATAGTTCAATCCAATTCCTTCCCCTAGAGGTTTCTTTAAGTAAAGGAGCTCTGCACATTTCCGCTGTCCGGTGTACACCCGTGAGATTGGTGGAAATATAGAGCATTCCTTTCTAGCTCTGTTTAAGAGCTTGTGTTAAATCTTCCGTCTATTTTCCACATCCATTCGGGAGAATAACCCATAAGTCAGTCAGAAATCTGAATTTTAAGACATATTAGAGAGGATATTAATGCTACACAGTAACTAATCAGGAACATTTAAGTTATTATTATTATTTGTTTCTTATTATTGAATAATACGTCTTTTCTTTTTTATATAATAATCAATTCAGCCGTTTATTTAGGTTAGCTACGAAGAGAAGACAACCGTGTAACTTTCAATATGAAAAACAATATCTTACGTCCCTATTGTCATCTAATTTTAAATTTATGCGTGAGCCTATTTGCGTTAATAAGCATTAAAGCTGTATAACATAATAATTTTACTTACAAAAAGGTAAGATTCCAGCATACAAACGATGAAATGAAGATTCAATTGCTTCTACTAAATCGTTAGAAAAATTTCCCATATGCAGTCAACGGAATAATTATCCGTACATATTTATGTTGCTATGCACTAATAATTTCGAAGCTAATAACGCTATTCTTTCACTTATTTGAAGGTTTAATTGGCATTATTTGAATCGGAGGCAACAAAGACGGTCTCCTTGCCAACGACAGGAAAGAGTACGAAATATCAGCAAAATTTCGAAAACAATTGCGTATTTCTGAATGATTCGACCGTGTGATATGTAAACATCGCAAGAATAGGATAGTTTTAGCCGTCGAATAAAGCAAAAACGAAGAAAATCGGTCCATATTTAGGTGTTTAATGAATGAAGGAAAAAACCTTGCAGTCTGAAAAATCGAAAATCCCGTCAAACATATAGGAAAATATAATTGACTCCTGGATTCGAACCCGGGACTTTATGAAAATTAAAATAGATTTATAGGGACATCCTAGTTTATAGACACAAAACGCAGTTTACCGCATATCCCTACGACGAACGTCTCGAGATACAGGGGAGGACTTACAGACGGACACCTCCAAAATTATATATAGGATAATATATTAACGCTCCTTACACATGATATATTCATATATATATATATATATATATATTTCTTTCTCTCTCTCTCACACACACACACACACATATATATATACTACGGAAGAGGAAAGGTAAGTTGTCTCTCTCTTGTGCTGACGAAGGGATCATCCCGAAAGCTCTAACCCAGGGGTGGGGAACCTTTTTCAATCGGAAGGCCAAAATTCGTTCTTGGGAGATCTCATCAGGCCGCACTCTGCATTGTGGGTCACATACATACAGACACTTCATGTAGTACATTTGTAAGGTTTGTTGTCGGTGTTTATATACGTTTCCACTAATGAAATTCAATGGATACGGTCCTCGCAAATAGAATACCCATATGCAACTTTTTAAATCACGCTTTAGAGCACACAGTACCCACTATCTTTGTCACAATGTAGATATCTCTTCTTGAAGCTCACCAAATATTAATACACATTGATTTACTTAAGATTGAGCATCACATATAATAATTATTTCAAAAAATAAGCTTGTATTTGTGACATTTTTTACTTAATCCTTCTGAGAACTTTTTGATACACCGTAGTATATGAAAGGCACCGTATCTGATCTTGCTATCAGTATGCTATGCGTCAATCTAGGCGAGATAATAATGAAGATCCCGAGTACGACAATTCTATTGGTAGTAAATCGAACATTTAAATAAAAAAGTAGTTTTTTGATTAAATATCGAACTAAGCAAACTTGGGGTGATTTCGAATCTAAAGTTATATTCGACGGTAAATATCCTCTGATATTTTCTTTTAAAATGGTTCTCATCCGTAATGTTATTCTTATGGGAAAATAGGCATATTTAGAAATTTCTGGAGTCGAACCCGTGGGACTTAGGAGAAATATGACAATTTTTCTGGTGGTACGTCATATAGGACTAAAATTTGTGAAAATCTCATATAAATCGGCTAGGTAGATTTAGCTGGACATGCTTTCTTATGGGAAATAATGGGGGTCATCTGGAGTCGGACCTGGGCCATGATATGAAAAAGTGATATCGTCAACTGATAGATTTGGTGCTCTACTAACGTTACACCAAAACGTTTTTCAATGCGATAACGGGAAGTACCCTAAAATGATTTTCAATGTGCCCTCAGTGTTATTCTTATGGGAAAGTAGGCATTTTTGGGAATTTTTCGGGTCGAGCCCTTAGAAGTGATCTGACAATTTTTCTGGTTATCTCTTAGTTGAAGGACGAAGTATACAAGATGTTCAGCTTTAACTCCTTTTCTTTTTAAAATGAAGTGAGCGGCAGCGATCCTTTCCCAACAAGAACCCAGGGAGATTTAAGAGCGAATATGTATTTACACGAAGGATAACAATTTTAAAGAAATAAATAGAACCGGTTTCTGGCAAAGCTATACCGAGAGATTGGGTTTTCCCAAACTCGATGAATAAAAGAAAAGGGGTAAGAATTTAGTATTCTTCCAGAGAAAGGATTCGTGGAGAAGGTCAGCGGCACCTAGTTCAAGGATTGCCGCCCCAGAAGGGTCGTCTCATTTCGTACCGGATTAGCAGTGGCAACACTAAGTGCCCGCCTCTGCGATACTCCTATGGTGAATTGATCTTTTGCCGCTATTATTTGTGTTCCAGCAAACCTGGGCCATAAAAGAGGAAATTTTTCCTGGGAGGTTGACCAATGTTAGGGTTTCGCATTTCCTCATTTCCTTCAGTAACAGAAAAAGCAGACCTTAGTCGACTACTGATTCAACTACCTCAAAGGGCAGGTGGCGCCCTGCTGGCTCGTCCACCCGGATCGCACGGCAACACTGCATAAGGCCGCAGGTTCCCCACACCTGCTCTAACCTCTACAAATGTGTCTCTCCAACACCCCAGCGGCTCTACTTCCGGGAAGCGTTCACTGGGTTTCCTTCAACACCTAGTTGCCCTAAATATATATATATATATACATATATACATATATACATATATATATATATATATATATATATATATATATATATATATATATATTTAGCGCAACTAGGTGTTGAAGGAAGCCCAGTGAGCATTTACCGGAAGGAGAGCCGCTCGGGTGTTGGAGAGAGACATTTGTAGAGGTTATTGAAGTTTCGGGATGATCCCTTCCTCAGCACAAGAGTGAGACAACTTTTTTGGCAGTGACACTGGGGTGAAGGTGTGGGGGTGGAAAGGAAGGGAGCGTGGAAAGGTAGGGGATTCGAGGATGCAGGATGGGTAGGGAAAGGGGAAAGAGAGGGTGGAAAGAAGGAAATATTAACGGATATTGAGGCCGGGAGGAGAAAAAGAGTTTAAGATTTGGATATGGGCCAGTTCTTATTGACGGAGTTGGGGGGGGGGGGGGGGGGGGGGGGACGGAAGCGTGGTCTGGGAGGGCGCGAATGGCCCTCACCGTGAAACAAACATTGAAACTAAGATTATGATTATTTGCATGAACGGCCATGGGTAGCTTCCGTTTAAGACTAACCTGTTGCGATGTCCGTTCCTGCGTATGTTGAGGGAATTGCTGGTGAGTCCGATGTAAAAGGCGGGGCATTGGGTGCAGGTTAATAGGTAGATGACGTTGCGGGTGGAACAACTGGTAGGAGAAGTTATAAGGTAGGTGATGTTAGTGGTTGGGTTTGAGAATAAGTTGGAGGCTGGGTTTATAGGGCATGTTAGGTATCGGGGTCTGCGGCAGGGGTGGGACCCTGCAGGGTGCAGAGGAGTGGATGATGGGAGTTCTTTTCTCCACAATATGTTGGCAAGGTTGGGAGTTCTGCGGAAGGAGAGGATTGGGGGTGTGGGGAAGGAGACCTGTTTGGGGGAGGAAGTGAGGAAGTGCCCAGTACCTTTCATTTGTAGGTAGTGGCGCCCTCCAAAGGTAAAGTTGTTCTTGTGGAGCACTATTACCGTCAGCTTCGTCATCTACCTACTAACCTGCACCCAATGCCCCGCCTTTTACGTCGGACTCACCAGCATTTCCCTCAAAATTCGCATGAACGGCCATCGCAACAGCGTTAGTCTTAAACGAAAGCTACCCGTGGCCGTTCATGCAAATAACCTCAATCTTAGTTTCAATGTCTGTTTCACGGTGAGGGCCATCCGCGCCTTCCCGGACGACGTTTCCGCCCCCCAACTCCGTCAATGGGAACTGGCCCATATCCAAATCTTAAACTCTTTCTCTCCTCCTGGCCTCAATATCCATTAATATTTCCTTCTTTCCACCCTCTCTTTCCCCTCTCCCCCTTCTACATCCTCCAATCCCAGACCTTTCCACGCTTCCTTCCCTTCCACCCCCACATCTTCACCCCAGTGTCACTGCCATATCAGTTGTGTCTCTCTTGTGCTGTCAAAGGGATCATCCCGAAAGCTCTAACCTCTACAAATGTGTTTCTCCAACACCCCAGCGGCTCTCTTTCCGGTAAATGCTCACTGGGTTTCCTTCTACACCTAGTTGGCCTAAATATCCTCATTTACCTTTCCTCTTCCGTAAGTTTATATATATATACACACACGCACGCACACACGCACACTCGCGCACGCACGCACGCACGCACACACACACACAAACACACACACACACATACAAACACAAACATATAAGGAGAGTGAGGGAGAACCTTCCGAGGCAACGTTTCATTTCCGAGCACATCACGATATCGTCCTTCCCAGACTACAACATCGTCCTTACCAGCTCGTCGTGCAAAGTCCCTTGCGACACTCGAAACAGTGAACTCCTCCTCTCTTCTCTTTTTACAAGTTCCCCCCCCCTCCCTCTCTCTCCATCTTCTTAGAATCTCATTCTCCCTCTGCCCATCTCCCGCGATTTCCCGCAACGTATCCCGCCCCCGCTAAATCCACCTCCTCCGGGTAGACCTGCAAAAGCCTCTCTCTGCACAGCTTTTCCGCTCCGCCCTCCTATCAACGCTCCACCCTTTCTTCGCTTGCCACACTATATAGACCTCACCGCGCCCCATACTGGAGGCCAAACGCTCAAGAGGTGGGAGGAGGCAATTTGGGCAAAGCGACTCGAAACATCCTCACGTACGACTAGAGTGTCATTTTACGTCCTCGATGCCTCCCCTTTCTTCTGCGGATAAGGGAAATGGGAGTGAGATAGCGAAAGGTGAGAGAGAGACGAAAAGAGAGAGGCAGGAGAAGTAAATGGATGAAAATCCCTGCTTTTGGTGCTGCCTCCGCCGGGATAAAACGTTTTATTTGAGGGTTTTGAGGAGTGAATAATTTCCCTTTCTCACGTAGGCCGTGTCGGAGTTGTTGGTGCTGTAAACAAAAGATTCGGCCTAGTTTTTTGAAGGTGTTAAGGGGAAATTGATTTTTTCCAGCTCTCTTCCTCCCCTCTCCCTCCTCATTCTCACCCCCATTTCCCTCCCCATCCACCCCACCCCCAATTTCACTACCCCTCCCAATCTCCCTCTCTCCCCCTCTCTCTACCTTCCATTTTCGTATCAATTCCCCTCGCAAGATTTCATTCGCTAATTAAATGTTTTTTCCTCCCCTTTCTCACTCTCAAAAGAACTTTTTTATTTCTAATTGATATACGCCGAAAGCCTACTTCCCTTCAGCCTACGTTTCCCTCCAACTTTAAGATTCGACGGAGGATTTTTTTATTTCCGGGAAACAACTTCAAAGGCCTCAAGAGACGCTTCTATCATTTAGAATTTAGACTATCCATTTTGAAAATTAAGTACTGACCGCCTCAAATAGACAAACACCTTTTCATATCACTTTCCTTTTCATGCAAGTTTTCTTGGTCTCCGATTTTTGTCGGGGCAATAACCGTGTAATTCTGTTACGTGGCTCACTGGGAGACTGAGGTGATGCATGCGAGTGCAAAACAAGGACACCGCCTACCATTTATAAACACTCCTGCACCTGCTACGACTTTTCCATCTTCTACCAACAGCGTTACCCAACCTATTGAACTCCGCGGACCACTTCAGCAATCCTTCAAGGCCCTGCAGACCACCTCATTTCTTACACTAACCTGTTTACTGTATCTACGTTTAAGAAAAGGAGTTACTTGGTTAGGTTGTTTATTTGACCATTTTGAAATATATTACACTCGTTTCAGTTTGTTTTCATATTATTGATTATTTTATTTTGAAATAGTTTTACAAACATCACTAATAATAATATTCAATACCTGTGATAATGTAAAACTTGCTTAACTTTCCCAAAAAAATTCCAAATACAAATTTGAGTTGCGGTAAAGAACTACATTTTGGAAAATTCCGCGAACCACCAACGAAACCTTCGCGGACCACATGTGGTTCGCGAACCATAGGTTGGAAAATGCTGATCTAGAGCAGGGGTCAGCAACCTTTTCTATATGACGGGGAACATTCGTTGTTGCGAATGCTTCAGAGGGCCACATTGGAAATCTGCGGGTCGGATGGGCGTTTAAATTAGAAATTGCCTAGAGATTTTGCGGTCTAATATGAGTGACAATCAAATTTTATTCGTTTACTAGCGTTAAAAGTCCACCAGAAAAGGTTTTTAGACCATAATTTCATTGAAAACTATGGAATTGACTGTGTTACATTAGACCGATCACTTTTTCATCATGGCTTCGCGGTACGGATAAAACGCAGTCCGGGGCCGCAAGAGACCGGCGGGCCGTAGGTTCCCGACCTCTGATCTAGACTACGCCACCCCCCCCCCCCCTCCTCTCTTTTCTTTCTTTTTCTCCAACCTCCCTTTATTACCATCTCACACAGCGAGAATTTTTTAACTTTCGTGACTTCTAATTATTCATTATCATAAAAATCTGCCTAGATACTGTGCCTTTTTCAGGGCGTAATCATTACGTTAAGGTTCATTTACTCATTGTAAATTATTCATTTTTTCACTTACAAATCGCTTTGTTAGCTTAAAAGGAAAGTTAACATATTAAGTTCATTTATTCGCCCTATATAATCCATTTCCTTTCACTTATTAAGTTCTGTATGCACAAGAAAAGAAATAAAGCATATTTACGTATTTGTAATATACCTTGTTTAGTTAAGTTGCTTTGAAGATTGTTTTCGATGATAATGATTGATAAATGCGCAAAATAAATTTTCTACTTTCAAAATAAAATACTACTTTCTTGCTGGATTTTTCTCAAAAAAAGTGGAATTAATGGGAAAATCTACGCTCAATTTTTCAGCTTTCCTTCATATATCCCTTTGGCGATACTAAAAAATACAAAATTTTAAATGCGCCTCAATCCGAGCTTGTATATATTTCAAAACAAAAATTTAAAGAATAACAAATGGTAGCAGTACAAAAATCTACCCACCATGTTTCATCTCTCTATCCCTTTCATTTTCGTCACGATTTCAATTTAAGCAGTTCACAGACAGGCAGACAAACGCAAAACTGAAACTACATGCACATCTAAAAAAACGCGCTAATAATGAACATCAAACGAATATTATGTCAATGTCAGCATACTAATCTGTCTTCTTACTTAAGTATTTAGACAGAGATGTTATTCAGTTCGGTAAACAGGCCTATCCAAAAGTTATAGAAAGTTACGAAGGCAATGTATAAATGGTTTAAAGCTGAAAATGTAAGACAATGGGCTGCTTTGTAGTAGCTACACTAATAAATTGACATAAAAGTGCAAATATGACTGCTGACATATGAATATTTCAATATTGGGCGACATGAAAAACTTTACCAAAGTGGAAAGGTTTTTATTTCATACCTGCTCCGATTATTTCATATTTAACTAGCAGAAGTGCCCGTTGAATTTCAACGGATTTAATGAATCTAAAACTTCGACCGTGTAACATGTAAACACCGAAAGAATAACGTAGTACACAGTTTTATCCGTCCAATAAAGCAAAAATGATGAAAAACACTCAGCATTTATCTATTTAGATGAATAAAGGAAGAAAATCTTACTCTGTGAAAAATCGAAAATTACGTGTAAACTTATGGGAAAATAATTATTGAATTAAGCTCTCCCTCACCCCAAATGTTTTATCGTCATATAGCATATGTTACCCGCAGGTTAAAATTATATACCTATCCGAAGTTACTTGTCGATATCTTCAAAACGAAAACTGTAAGTAAAACCACCCGAACACAATATTCAACAGAAAATGGACGAACAGAGGAACAAACTAAATGAATTACTTCAACGGAAAATAAAAAAGTAAATAGAGAACGTTTAAGAATCACACAGTGAATATTATCCCCCGACTATTAGCTCGATTCTCTCGTCCATGAGTTCTGTTACGAGAAAATTGTTTATATCAACAAACGATTTATCCAATCACAATTTGTGGAAAATTTAGATCTAATTATTTAAGTTACTTATTTTTAAAAACAGTTTGCTTTGGAGAACACTACACCATACAAAAATATCACTAAAAACGTTATTTAGTAATATTTCAATTGAGATCAACAAATATTTTGTTGCTATGTAAACAAAGCAAACTCGCTCTCAGAAATTTAAAAATGATGTTACGTTAAACTTTTTTCCATATAAATGCATTGGACTCTCAACTTTGGCGACAATGGGTGTTATTACGGTAGCTTATAATTGGTACTGTCATAAAACTGGTAAAACTAAGTATTTTTAATTTTATAAACGCATTTAGACGCTAATTCGATCAGGATTCGTATTCTGTCTTCAACAAAAATAAACTTTGTTCTTTCCTTCATAGAACCATTCAAGTCTCAATCTCGTACCTTTTTTCTAAGTAATTTTAAAATTCAACTGAAAAATAAGCTGCACTCATCCCTAAGTGATTAAAATGAAGAAAATGAAAAATGAAAATTTTCTGAAATTAGAAAGGTCAATCAAAGCTATATATAAACCTGACTACACGACTTAGCAATTTATTCCGGTTAAAAAGATACCTTCCTCGTTTCTAAGTGCTGCAGTTGCTGAGCTATAAAAAAACTTACATACAAACACTTTTCTTTATAGATATCTACTATAGATAGATTAGAGCTGGAATAACGTATGCCAATACTATTGTAACTCGCGAAATGAAAAAGAGATTAGAACAGCATTTAATCCATTATACATTCAATCATTGTCATACGCTCCGATCCTGTAATCTATAATTCAAAATTGTCGGGGAAGTGGAAATATTTTCGGGAAAATGTGGAGTTTTAAAATTAAACAAAATTCAAACAACACTGATTTAAAAATACTTAAGCTTTTCTCACATAACACATTACAAAAAGCACGACAAGTTTCCGTAAATAACGACCATAATCAGGTGATGATGATGACACGTAAATTCATGGGAAAAGCCAATGAATGTGATTTACGTTTAAGAAGTTTCAGCTCTACATGCAACCCAGTACATAATTCGAAAGTAAAAAATTAACTTGAAAAAAAATATATATTCTCGGTGAAGCGTCACTGGATGCCTCTGACTTGAGGAGAATTTAGCGCCACGCATATTTTGCGCTATGTTGCATCCTTGTAAAGAATTTTCAGAAAATTTTCTTCTCAAGGGCACTTCTAGTTTAATCATTATCCGACCATGAAATTTTACAAGTACCTAAATTCGTATAAATTCCGAAGGGTCAATCAATTTAATTAACGTGAATTGGTTGCAATTCGGAAAAAAATACACGGCCGCTTGTTGTAAGTGGAAAAGGCCGTGTTTACAGTACTATAGCCGCATAACGAAAGAGGAAGGAAAAGAATATTGGATACGCCTCTGTTAGTTCGATAAACGAACTGCAGAGAGAGACTTATGCGCGCAAGTGGACCAGATCAGTTAATTATCCCTCTAATAGGAATGCATTTAATTAAGTCGTTATTAGTGCAATGTTAGAAAATTTGGAATACCTTTGACCGACTGCAATTACTGAGATAATAACGAATGGCTTCTCTTCCGTCTATTTGGAACAGAATCCTGGAATCTCATTAGTAAATTGCTAAGCTTAAATGCATATTTTTCGGAATATTTGCTCTGTTTTTGCATAAATGCATTTCCTGTGATTAAACCTGTACCCCCATCAAGTTATAGAAGAAATACAAGTGCATCATTATGTCTTTCTTTTGATTCACAAATTTAGCATTGATTAAAAATTTCGTGATGTTTTAAAAATTAAAACGCCAGTGTTTAATATATTCAACGCAGTGAATTTCGTTTCGGGTAAACACTCCATTACAACGATATATCAGACAGTTGAAATAAGGAAAATATATCAAGATTGACCTGCCATATACGGTCGTAATGAAGTAATGGGGTCTAGTTCCATATGTTGGGGTCACAGGTTCGAATACTGCGGATAGCATTGTCGTATGCTGTCGTCTTTATTAACGTATTTGCGCAAATTGTAAAAAAACACGAAGTAATGTTTATACGCTAATGAAAAATAAATAACTAAAGGTAGCCTATGCCCCAGTGTTGGTTATCGTTAACGAAAGATCAAATTAAATTCGAAAACGATTCTTATAGTGTGATGGTATAATTTAACAGGAGATTGCTGCCCGGGGTTCTGGTGTACCCTACGTATAATATAAAGTATTCGTAGTACAATTTTCCATTTATTCTCGCATATTTAATATAAAAAATAACCTATGATTCACTCTATCAGGTTAAGACTACGTTACTAGTTCTACAAGTTTTATTTGAGAATAGTTTTGATATGCAGTACTTTACGAGATATGACGGAAAGTTCTTTTTTTGTCACCAGTAAATTGGTACAACTGATTGACTTACGTGATCCATTTATGTGATTTTATTATTATCTTTGTCCTTAATATCAAATATCATGAATATCCGTTCGGTAGAAGACGAGAATTAAGATACGGATGGACGGACAGGCGGACTGAGAAACCGAAGCTATTAGGCGCTCATGCCTAAAGCGGACCCAAATAAGCAAAGAGGGAGGAACTCCAAAATAAGGTCTCACGCCTATTACCAGCCAAAACTATCCTGAAAATCTATGCTTCCGATATCTTCCCGTTGCTTCAAATGTTTTCTCACGGACGTAAACATCGAAAACATAAGTGATTTAAAAAAGACAGAGTTAACATATTTCATATTCGTAGTTAATGACATATAAAACTGCTCTAATCAGACATTTCACATAAATGGAATGATTTTTAGTCCCATCCAACTAGCAGTCGAAGGAATCTCCACAGGCTCAGTGTATGAATTCAACGATTTAACTAAATAACGGTGTTTTGAATTTTCATCTTTTCTTGGAAATTAATTTAAATTCCGCATAATACTCGTATATATTATGAATAAATTTGCTTATTATTTTTCAATATCCAATCTCTCTCAATTAAGCCTTTCTGCTATAAAAGATATATTAAAATATCCCCTCAGAGACTGCCCCGGGGACTACACTACATTTCGGTAAGTGAATTCGTTAGAAAAACGTATTTGATAATATATTGCTTTTAAAGATTATTATTATTTTTATTATTATTATTTTTCTTCCGATCGATCTGTTTCCAAATGTTTTACTTTAGTTAACATAAAGGCAATTAAATCTTCAAAACCGCTGGGGGTGCAGCTCAACAGGACTTTGTTGGGCATAAATATAAATGAAAGCGTACATAAATAATAACATACATTTAAATTACGAATGGAAAATTACAGAAGAATTACGAGTTGAATTCACTCGGGAGATTTAAGGCTCTCTCGCATTGAGAGTAAAATTTACGTCCCAAGGGAGGATGGAGGAAATAGAGAAAAAGAGAAGAAGGGGTAGAGGTAGAGAGATAAAATGGAATGAGAGAGGGAGAGAGTGTTAAAATTATAAGGGGGAGGGGGAGAGAATTCTAAGGTTGTCGTCAAACAACCTCTCATTCTCTCGAACTCGAAATGGAGAGGGAGAAAGAGGGGTGAGGGAGAAAGGGGAGTGGGAGAGACGGAGAAAGAGGGGAGAGGGAGTGGAGAGAACGAAGATGAGTCATGTGGTTTGGGGAAAGAAGTATTAATGTAGGTGGGAGGGGGGGGGAGGCTAAGGAGGGAGAACGAGGGTATAATTTTCACGATATTTCCCCGACTGTCTTGTGTTTCTGTTTAGGAGGAAAGCCGCAATTAATTTGAGTCTCAATTTGAAAACTCACCCTTAGCCTCCCCCCCCCTCCCACCTACATTAATACTTCTTTCCCCAAACCACATGACTCATCTTCGTTCTCTCCACTCCCTCTCCCCTCTTTCTCCGTCTCTCCCACTCCCCTTTCTCCCTCACCCCTCTTTCTCCCTCTCCATTTCCTCCGATCTCATCCCTCTTTCTCCTCCCCCATTCCCCCTCACATACTATTTCTCCCCCAACCGTTTCACTCTCTCCCCATTTCACTCCCTATCTCCGGTCTCGTTATTCAGAACTGAGGAAAAAAGTCATTAATAGCAAAGAGATACGGAATTGGATGGGAAATATTTCCTCTTACAACCCAAACTTCTTTTTAATGTTCACAAATATTAACAGGCACGGGTAATCCAAAGTTTTCAGGTTCGGCGGAGTTATCAACGCCAAAATATCAGCAATGATTAATGAACCTCAGTGTGGAGGATATTTTCAAGGAGATAACTGGAATTTAAGCTCACTCAGATAAAACTTCAAAAGTCGGCTTTCGTAGGAAAACCTGAATCCGCTGCTTTTCGACCTTTGCAAGGATTAGTTCTGAAATTTTTAATTACGCGTGTAATTTGTGTATATTAAAGCACAGTTCAACTAACGTTTCGTTAAATGTAATTTATAATGCATTGCCGCTTCTGACTTAGGTCATAGGAGAATACAACTTACGAGGCACATCCAGATGAGCTGTTAGAGATTTTGTTCACAACCGACGAGTTAATCCGAAATTGCTGAAATTCCAATTTCAGGAGATATTCTCCATGTTATAGCCTCACACGGGGATATAAATTATAGGTCACTTTCAGATGAAATAGATACCTGAAATTTGACAAGATTAGATTTTTTGTCACAAGCAAAGAAAAAAATACGATGTAATGAGAATTCCAGTTTTTAGGGGCTATATTGCCCCATACGTGGGTAAAAATTATAACGTTAGAGACTTGAAATTTGACGCTCATAACAATTGAAAAAAATCCGGCATCGTTAAATTTCTAATTCTTACGTGTTGTTTTTCCATTGTAATTGAACGTAGACTGAAATGCTTGCAAAATGAAAGCACCGTCTAGTAGTATACTTATATACTTATTTGTCAAACTGATTAATGGAAAGAGGAAAAAAGGTTACGAATAAGGGAGGGAAGAGGAAGGCTATCGGTTGTACGTATAAGGAATGGTACCAGTGGTAAAAAAGTGGTAGAGAGAGAGGGAGAGAGAGAGGGAGAGAGAGAGAGAGGGAGGGGGGAGGGAGAGGGAGAGAGGGAGGGGGGAGGGAGGGGGAGAGAGGGAGAGAGAGAGGGGGATAGGGAGAGAGGGAGAGAGAGAGGGAGAGGGAGAGGGGGAGGGGGAGACATTGCCTGATGTACTGTTAGATATATTTTACCTGTGTAATTTAGAAAATTAAAAAATTTGATACCGACATTCTAAATTTCTGTAAGAATTTGCTATTTTAACTTCTTATTGAATAATATCGCAGATGGACATAACCAGCACTTTGATTATCTTATAAAATGAATATAATGAGAATTTGGATAAAATTTTAAAACCTATAAATTTTTAGCTTACAATACGTCCTGTTATATTGAGCACAAATAATAAATACTTTAATTCGACGAATTCGCTAATGCATGGCTCAAAAACAGTGAAAGCTTTCTCATCTAATATCGTACGAATAAGCATCTTCATCCATTCTACCTCTATGGAATTCTTTTTTTATCGACGAACAAAAGGAAAATGGCAGCGTGCTGTAAAACTCCAAATTCTTGAAGGCGTAACCATGGTTACAAGAAAGTTTTCCCGAAAAAGCGAACTGAAAATCGAGGATTCGGAAGAGGCTAGGAAATACAGGCCGAATTCGAATTGCGAAAAATAAAAAAGGCGTAAAAAATCAAATCTAGATAGAGAATAAGGAAGACACCTGGGGAAGAAGGAGGGGACTAGAATGGATTACCAGAGAGAGCTCAATGAAGTCTTTTAATCGCCTCTAAAAGGAGGAGGCGCCGGAAGCGACGATTCCTCTATAGGGACGTCCCCGACGCCTCCTACCGACACGCGAGACTATATCATCCCCGTTCGATCGATTTTACATGCGACGGCCACCTTTCCAAAGATATCTTGTGACGCGATCGCTGCTGATTTGCTTAAAGCAAGTGATTGTCGTATCAGCGCTTTGCTTCACAAGTTGATTTTGGACCAATCGTTGAGGATTTTGCTAACCTCCAAATCATCACTCCTTTACCTTATTCAAAATGAAGTTTTCGAAGTACCAACAGTAAATGATTCTTGATGCTAAAAAAAACAGCCGTAATAACGTATTTGAAAAGGAGTAAGAAAGATTTGTAGCACAGAGAGTATTTAATTAGAAATATTTACAATTACCAAAACCGTACAGTGTGACTAGAAATCTTATGTGTCGTTGTATTTCTATTTCGGAATTCAGGATGTGAGCAGTCATGTCCGGAAGTTTTTTAATATCTCGAACAATATAGAATTTCTTTGACACCTACTTTCAGGAATAGATATGAAATACGGATGAAAATAAGTAACCAAGTGCTATTATCCCTACAAGTGTGATATAATTTTTAAATCTCCTTCATCGAATCCTTTTTTTGAATTATTTTAATGATGCAGTACTTTAGCATCGTACTTTACAATACATTCCCGCACGAATGCCTTTTATGCAGAGTCCCGAAGGCGTACGAGTAGGGTCAAATTGTTTGTGTTTGAAGGCTGGTGTTTTGTCAATGTGCTCAGTCTTATAGATTTGAAATTTTCAGAGAAGAAACAAGGAATCATCCCAACTGTCATTGGCATAACCTCCCTACCCTCCTTTCCTTAATTGCTCCTCTACATCCCGTTACCAACCAATCACCTCCACTTCCTCTCACCCATCTTTCCTATAGTATACTTATACTGCGTCGAACCAATCCGTATCACCTGATAATGCCGCCAAGTGTCGAAAACTAGACTGTGAATATATTTCACCAATAGTAGAATATTACTTGTGTTCAGTGCTCGGAATGAGCCGGAATGCACTGGAACGCCACTCCGGCTCGTCACATGATACCGTTCCGTTTCGTCAGACATTTAAAAATACCGTCCCTTATAACAAGCGTTCCTTTTCGTAAAAATTTCCGTTCCACTACCAATACAAGCTTTCCGTTTCGTAACATTTTCTACTTCGAGCACTGCTTCTGGTCTTATTTATTAGTGAACAAGGAATGTCGAAAAATAAAATTTTTAGCTGTTCACGGTACATGTTTTCATTGAAAGGTAATGACTGTTGGTGTAAAATCTATAGAAACAACACGGGTAGTCAGTGAGTTATCGCTCCAGAAAGAATAAGGTAAGAGAAATGAAACAAGGAATATCCATGCTTATAAAACTATCATTCGAAAAGAAGTGCTCATTGACATTCCTAGTTTCTTCCTTTATTTGTAGAGTATCAGTTAATTTTTAAGGTTCCGCTCTTTAAATGACTATGAACAGAATAGTAGCAGTACATTCATTATAAATTATTTCAAACTGTAAATTCAAATTTATTGTTATCGGGAGTTCAAATACGTAACTATCGAATAATTATGTTAAATCATTGTCTAGTTAATTTGAAAACTCATATTACTTATTATATCCCCAGGAGGATGTGTCTTATGCTTTTCAGATTTTTAATAAAAAATTGCTAAAAGCAGCACCATAGTTCTCTAATTTATGGGGAACGAATACAATCCATACTTAAAGTGACCAGACGTACTGATTTAATCAGTACAGTACTGATTTTAGAGTTTGTGTACTGATTTCAAATATGTACTGAATTTTGTACTGAATTATAAAGTTGTACTGATTGTAAAAGAAGAAAAAATCTATAATTATTTAGTTCATTTACTGTGGGATTGACGGTTGAGGTGACTCGGGTGCGATGTTGCCAGGATGTGTAAAGAGGACTTACTGCAACGCTGTGTAGTTCCCCATAGCAAACATTACCTCCCCTCCACCTATGATTGGCTGTGAGGGAGGGGAGTTTTTCAGCCTTTCCTTCCAAACCCCCACCCCTTCTCTACAACTATAAGTCTCAATTCCAAAGTAATGTCGTCCTGAGAATAGTAGTTATGGTTGTTTATGTCATGTGAGTAGTATAATATTTTAATGCTGTTTAGTGAAGTAACATTATTCTCAGAATAGATTATTAATATTATTATTTAATTATATTTAAAGACCCTGCCATAAATAGAAGAAAAAACAAATTTTCTGATCGACTTCAGCAAGAGTATCCAATATATATAACAATAATGTTATATACCTATGTATACGTTATTAGGTAGGTTTTGGTGTGCTGCACCCCCTGCCACCCACCAGTCTGGTGATTTGCAGGGTATCATGTAGATGTAGAGACTGTATAAAATTTCAATATAGTATATGAAATATTATACTGAAATGTAGTTTTCTTTCATGAATATAAGAAATATTAAAAAATGTACTGATTTTACATCTAGAAAATCTGGTAGTTTTCTTTCATGAATATAAAAAATAGAAAATATACTGATTTGACATCTAGAAAATCTGGTCACTTTATCCATACTACGTAATTGGAAATACTCGAGTTAAAATATGAAGTGCGAAAATTATTAATTTTATTGGTTACCACGGATACGGTCCGCTTCGCTATTCAAACTGAATTCCCGAAAACGATTCTCTGAGTCGTTGACTCCATGAACAGGCAAAAATTAAATTGAATAAAAAATGTCCGATATTAGAAGTTTGAATTAATCAGTTGAAAAAAAATTGAGACCAGCCATAAGCGTTACAAAGGATCTTGTCTATTAATCGAGAATTCCTTTTTATTTCGTCCGATAAATTAAAACGATAATGAATAGTTACCTACTGCACTGGACTGGTAGCGATGTTTCTTCCAAGCAACACAAATTTGATCGGCGAATTTGAAAATTTAAGTCGTAAAGTTGCTTTCTTTGTCGGTATGATTTTATCGTTAAGAAGTCGTTTTTCTCAATCTTCCTGAATTTTCTTTGACAAACGTTGAGAATTATACAATCTTAATTAAGTGAGACGTTTCTCTGAACATTTATAGTCGTTCGAGGCATTTTTTTAAATTTTCTTTAATACTTTGTGTCCTAATTTCATTTTTTATGTTCCGCTCGATTACTTCTTTGTTCCGATGTTTCAATTTAATGTTTTTATTATTCTTTTCGGCGGATTTTTCTCGTAAACCTTTCTTCCTCCGTTTCGTTAGCAATTTTTCTTTTCGCATTCTGGAATTCTATTTAGACAATTTCAACGTTTAAATATTTATTAAACAAATACCAAATAGCATTGTTGGCTGTTTGTATGCATGGCAATGTAATGTATGTTGATTCAAATTTCAATCCTTACTATAATAAGAAAATAACAAAAATATTTAGGTTTTAACATATTTTAAGAGGGTGGTTCTAGCATTATATATGTATTATGTTAATTCAATTTTGGTTTTGAATTCATTAATATCAATTTATTATTTTGGATTTGAAAGTATTGAAACACGCATACGTGTGTGTGTGCGTGCGTGCCTGTGTAACTGAAGTTAAAAAGATCATAAAAATAAAGATAGCTTCAAAGATTGTCTCCATTAAACGCGGAAATACTGGATAGATCAAAGTGCTGCAACGAAAATGGGAATTCAGCGATTTTTCTACTGGGAATATTTTAGGACAGCCTAGCAGCCAAAAATATAATCACATTCCTACGATTTATAAATAACTTGCATGAACCTTGAGCACCAAATACGAATGTTTTCGTCCAATAAAATCACACCGAGAATTATGGAGGGCAAATAGAATGAAAAAGACCAGCGCGGAGGCTCAATACACACTAAATTCCGTTCGGTCACACGGATTAATCCCTCTCAATGATCACCAGGCATTTTATTTATTTGTTTTCGGAAGTCGAGGCCGAAGAAATTCGTCCTGGGGCTAAAGGCCTCGTTTGAGTCGAGGCTGCGGCAGCCGCCGGGTTGAATCGCCGCAACCGCCCACTGTGGGCTGGCATATGTATTCTCCCACAAACAATGCGTATCGGAGATTTCAGATTGTGAGAGAAGTGGGGGCGGGGAGGGGGCAAAATGAGGGGAGGGGGCAGAAAAAGGAGAAAGCAGTTCGGGATCTGAGGGCGGACTTCTGAAAATCTTCTGTTCCCAACGCCAACGTCCACAAACTCTCAATTCTTCGCTTTAGAGAAGACTATCGACTAGAAACCTACAAATCGACGACGGAATAGGTAAAATAGTAATTGCCGACTTCAAATACACCCCTGGGACAATAGATAAGCCAACGCGATTAGTCTATATCTTCAGTAAATCAGATCTCCCAGGTTTCAAAAATTATGTTACAAACCAAATAGCGACATTTATCAATTTTGCGAATAGTAACAGCGTAGATGACTCTTGGATGGAAATTTTGCGAATCATTCGAGAAGGGCTAAAAACGTTTGTCCCAACCAAAGCAAATGGTGATCGCAAGGACCCGCGGTGGATGACAATGAAACTCCGCGCCTTGCTCAGGAAACAAAGGCAGCATCACGAGCGCATAAAGCACCTTAAACAAGTTGTTAGAGATCTCGCGAACGAGTATTTAATAAACAGAAATAGTGGTAAATCTGCAAGAGACGAATCGCGTAAGGAATTTGAAGCCTACCGATCCACGACACCCTCGGATTCACTCAAGAAGGACTCGAAAGAATTTTGGTCGTAAGTTCGAGAAATTCTAGGAGGTCAGTCCACAGTACCTCTTCTACGTACAGACAACGGTGAAAGTGTTCACGATTCTTTTACTAAGGCTAGTATATTAAATCGGTTCTTCGAAAATTGCTTCACAATCGACAGCGGTGTTTTCATTGATTTCCCTACTCGTAGAGACTCAAATATGAGCGACATAGAAATATCCGAAAGCGATATCGTTAAATTACTAAGTCAGGTCCATAAAAGAAAATCACCAGGGCCGGAAGACATCCCTGCGTTCATTATAAACTCGCTAGCGAACGAATTAGCTCCGTACTTTAAGATCGTATTCACAAAATCCTTAGATGAGGGAGTAGTTCCTTTGATATGGAAAACAGCGCACGTTACACCAATACATAAAACGGGAAGTAAATTAAAACTGGAGAACTATTGCCCTATATTGTTGACGTCAATCTTCTGTAAGGTTTTTGAGCACATTATCGGTAGCTCAATAATGCGATTTCTCCAAAGCAAAGATGCCGGAGAGGCAGGTCATGAGAGAGACAGTTAGCTCTACTCACACATGATTTTGTGAAAGCAGCGGGTAAAGTAATAGGAGTTGATGCAGTATTTTTATATTTTAGGAAAGCCTTCGACACCGTTTCTCACGTGAAAATAGTGCAAAAATTAAAGGCTTATTGAATTAACGAAAAAATTTTAAATTGGATCGCCTCGTTCAATTCCGATAGAACCCAGAGAGTATTTCTCGATGGAGTTGCATCAGACGTCGTCAAAATGACTTCCGGCGTGCCTCAGGGAAGTGTAATCGGACCTCTGTTACTCGTGATATATATATATATATATATTTGATTTAGCGGATAATATAAAGTGTAAAGATAGACTCTTCGCGTATGACACACTTGTGTATGGAGAAATCAACACAATACACGATCAGGAGAATTTGCAAAGGGACCTTCAGCCCATTACGAAATGATGTAAATATTGGCAACACGACCTGAATATAGAGAAATGCGCCGCAATGAATTTCACGCGCTCCATGAATTTCAACCGTTACCTGTACCAAATATCTGAACTAAAGCTAAAATACGACAATAGCTACAAATACCTAGGATTAACTCTCAGTAGCAATTTGTCTAGTGGAGAGTATATGAAAACAGTTATAGCATCGGCAAACAGAGTTCAAGGGATTTCCTCTAGAGTCCTGGGGGGATGCCCCTCGAATGTAAAAGAAATCGCGCTTATGTCGACTAACTGGGACCACATTTTAAACTAACCGCGAAGCTGACCCCTCGACCGTCATTAACTCGGGTTAGAGGCCCATACCACGAGGCCCATCCTCAAATCCGAGCTCAGGTGTCTTTACTCTCTCATCAGGGGTTCACTAGCCGACCACGTCTTTTGCAATAACATTTAAACTATTTTATTTTGTTAACTTAGTGAGATTGTGACTCAAGCAACATATTCGGGTGAATGCGCTGATCAGGAGCGTCTTTTTAAGGGAATTCTACGATAAATAATAACATATTTACGCTCACATCTAATCTTGACGCCCAGGAATACCAACCTCTTAAGAGTTTTCGGACGGGATTGTAATGAAAGCAGACATTCGCGAGACGGGGCGGAGGGTGTGCACACAGTGGTAATACACGCGCGCACACATATTACGATATGACGTTTTGGAATTGTTCCGTGAACGTCATATCCGAGATTCTCGCGAGTTTTATCCCGTAATATGTGTGCACGCGTGTATTACTACTGTGTGCACATGTGAGATATTTATATGTGTCTGTTTTCCATTCGTCACATTGAAATAACAATATGATATCGAGGTCTAACAATGGAATTGATAGGCAAGACAACATCACTTTAAAATTGCAAGATTTACTCAAACTGTGTGAATGAAACTTTTAAATTGAGCGATTTCGAACTGTAGGCGGAAAAAGATGAATTGAATAATAAACTTTATGTTTTCTTCAAAACGGTTTATAGCTAAAGATTGTATACCAATTCCTTCTAATTATAATTCCAAAAAGAATGACCGTCTGCACGTCGTAAAGTTTTACATGTTACTTTATGGGAAATGAAAATGCCTTCCTTGGAGTCGAACCGAAGACTTCTTTCGAGATTTTTTTGCCATCACGTTAAAATATGTATATCGAGCATACCTGCCACATTTAGAGTTTCTATATCTTTTTTATCTAGTTAATCGCATTTTTCTATGATCACCAACCAACCAACAAAAAATTGTCTATTATAAGTGACTAGCGTAATTTCCCGTGAAATATGACGGGTAGGCGTGAATTGAGTATTACGTTAAAATAAAATACAAATTAACGACACCAAATTTTATGTACGCTAAAACGCGAAAAGAATATAAAATCCACATAATCGAATGTTCCAGAGAGTAATAATAGTCATGGACATATAAAAAACGACTTCATCACAACTTTATCACGACGAATTGAATAAATTCCAAAAAAATCACGAAAAATATTAATTAACCCTAATTTTTGGCTTTTTTCGAATGAGATTTGAATTTCTACATACGGAAATTTATTTCAATACTTTTTTCGGCATAACAGTGAAAATACAGCGTCGAAATCTCATTTTTAAGATATTTGAAAATGTTAAAGAAAACAGGCCTCGCTTCGTTTCAGCTCTGCACGTGTTATTGAATTGGAGAAAAGATATGCTCCTGAAGTCAAACCCAGAAATACTATGTACAGGGCGAGCAGTTTTAAATTGAAAAGTTGAATAGTCAAGTGATTCCTGCATGTTAGAACGAAAATGGTTGTAAAGCTTTTTAGTTATGAGTGGTTTCCCTTTTCTCCCATCTAACACCATATAACAACCAAGCGTTACACCCTCCGCACCGTCTCGCGAATGTCTGCTTTCGTTACAATCCCGTTCGAAAACTCTTAAGAGGTTGGTATTCCTGGGCATGAACATTAGATGTGAGCGTAAATATGTTATTATTTATCGTAGAATTCCGGTAAAAAGACGCTCCTGATCAGCGCATTCACCCGAATATGTTGCTTGAGTCACAATCGCACTAAGGTAACAACATAAAATAGTTTAAATTTTATTGCAAAAGACGTGGTCGGCTAACGTCCCCCTGGTGAGAGGATAAAGACACCTGAGTTCGAATTTGAGGATGGGTCTCGAGGTATGGGCCTCTAACCCGAGTTAATGACGGTCGAGGGGTCAGCTTCGCGGTCAGTTCAAATGTGGTCCCAGTTAGTCGACCCAAGCCGGAAATCGCATACTTTTCTCTAATCCGACCCGTAGTGGAATACTGTTGCATCATCTGCGACCTTTTCGAGGAGGGTCTAACTAGGTAGCTCGAAATGGTTCAGCGTCATATTTTCCAATCCCTTCTCCGCATTGTTTTTACTTTCTCCATACGTAGTAATGGGAAAGTATTGTGTTCACGAAAAAAATCGACTTCGAGATTTCACCGGAAATACACGTTTTGAGGTCCCTAGAACACGTTTAGACTTTTCGGAATGTCTGTCTGTGTGTGTGATTGTGGGCGCACAACGCAAAAAGTACTTGCTATGTCGTTACCAAATTTCATATATAACACTTTAGCATTAGCACAAAAAACTGATTAGTTTTTGGACAATAACGGTTAAAAGGAAGTCGAGGTTTATTCGAAACCTGATTCGGTTTTTGCGATATTTCTTCATTAAAACATCATTATTGTACATACAATTCTATACAAATTATAGGGAATGTAATTTCCTACAACTTTCATTTGAAACAATTTTCTATAGCAGTTATTGTTTAGGAGCGTAAATATGTTATTATTTATAGTAGAATTCCGTTAAAAAGACGCTCTTGATCAGCGCATTCACCCGAATATGTAGCTTGAGTCACAATCTCACTAAGTTAACAAAATAAAATAGTTTAAATGTTATTGCAAAAGACGTGGTCGGCTAGTGAACCCCTGCTGAGAGAGTAAAGACAACTGAGCTCGGATTTGAGGATGGGCCTCGAGGTTTGGGCCTCTAACCCGAGTTAATGACGGTCTAGGGGTCAGCGTCTCGGTCAGTTTTATATGTGGTCCCAGTTAGTCCAACCAAGCCATAATGACTGCTGATTGATTTACTTACAGATTAATACTGAATGTGTAATGTATGTATTGGATAAATTATTTCTGGATAGTATTTCAAATGATTAATTTAGCTGAACCGAACCGCAAACCGAACCGAACCACTTGTGAAAATTCCCGTCTGAACCGAACCATTTCCAAAAATTCAGAACCGAACCGCGAACCGAACTACTTCCAAATTTTGAAGTGGTTTGTAGCTCTGTTTAAAATCCATGTCAATCAATACTTTAAGCAGCCTGCAAGAGGGCTTTGTCATACTTAAACCTTAAACCGAGGGTGTAGCGCGTAGGATCCTTGATCATAGTAGGGCTTTTTTAGGCTAGAGAGCAGGGTAGAGTGTAGGCGTCCTAGGGGAATGGGTGTAATTGAGAGGGTAACAGAGAACAATATTACGAGAAATCCGGCCAATACCGCAAATAAATTAGAGTTACCAAGCGATGAAGGCGCTGACATCCGTGATGTCAATAGTGTTAACGTTAGGGATTTCGATAAAAAAGGTGAAATAAAACGCGATAAGAAAGAAAATGCTATATCAACCAATTGGCGGAATAATAGTATGAAGAACGCATGTATTCCTAAAACGATTACCAATGGTAAGGCTGAGGTTTATCTGAGAAGCGATAGTGAGAAATTAAATGTCGTCGTATTGAACTGCCGCAGCATCCGTAAGAAAATTGCCGATTTTGAGCATATTATTCGCAGTCTAGAAGCCGATGTCGTGATCGGTACAGAGAGTTGGCTCACTGACGAGATTGCAAGTCAGGAGGTATTCCCTCACGACTATAGAGTTTTTAGAAAGGATCGTAGTATCCGGACGGGAGGTGGAGTATTTATAGCAGTCAGCAAGGCATACGAAAGTTTTCCACTACCGATTAATGACGCCGAAATAGAAAGTGTTTGGTGTGGAGTTAGAGGAAGCGATTACACTATAGCAAATATATGCGCATTTTATAGGCCTCCCAATTCAAGTTTAGAAATGATTCATAATCTCGAGAAACAAGTAGCAACGCTAATATCGAAAAATAAAGAGAGGGCCATTATAATAGGAGGAGACTTCAACTTACCTTCAATAGACTGGAATCATAATTGCTTTGATCCCGGTGGTAGAGAGCGTGAATCATGCGAAGCACTTATAGAAACCTTCGTTAAACACTCGTTGTGTCAGCTAGTAAGATGTCCCACGAGATCGAACAATATATTAGATTTACTCGTAACGAACTACCCCGAGCGTATGAACAAGCTTTCCATAGAGGAAGGAATAAGCGATCATAATGCTGTGTACGTCGAATTTAAGCTAAAAGTGGAGAAACAGGTTAAAGCTAGAAGACGCGTATATATGTACGCCAAAGGCGATTTCTCGAAATTTAGGTCTTTTTTACAGACACAATTCCCTAATTTCTGCGAGGCATCTATCGACGCTAGTACTGAGGAATTATGGTGCGTGTTCAGGGATATGATGCGAGAGGGTACGGATAAATTCATTCCACATAAAGTTAAACGTGATGGTGCGGAACCAAGATGGTACAACCAGAAAGTTAGATGCGCTCTTAGACGGCAAAGAAAACTTCACGCTCGCTTAAATAGTAATTCTTCAAAAGTCACAGAGGAACAGAGGTCAATGATACTGCAAAAATACAGAGAGGCGCGGTCAAGAGCTAGAGTAACAATGCGAGAAGCATTTAATGATTACAAAAAGAAAGTTTTGCATAATAATTTGAAAGAAAATCCGAAAGCATTTTGGTCGTACGTTAGGGAGGTTCATGGTAGAGGTCCCACCATAGCGTCATTGAGAACGGAGGCAGGTGATGTAGTACACGATAGCGCGGAAAAAGCAAACTTGTTAAATGAACACTTTCAGAAAGCGTTTACTTCGGTGAGCAACGAGTTTGAGGAACCAGATTCGAATGATAAGGGAAATTCGATGGAAGATTTGATATTCTCCGAAACAGGTATCGCGCACCAGCTAGAGTCGATTAAGCAAAATAAGTCTCCCGGGCCGGAGGGCATACCCGCGCGTGTGTTGAAAGAGCTAGCCTCGGTAATCGCACCTTACTTGAAAATAATATTCGAAAAATCCGTTGCACATGGTACCGTTCCAAAAGACTGGAAGCTAGCATACGTAACGCCCATCCACAAAGGCGGTGATAAAGAGAACCCCGAAAATTATAGACCGATTTCCTTGACGTCATTATCGTGTAAGATTCTAGAACATATAATCGTTAGCTCTGTTCTGCGTTATTTAGATGGTCGTTCTTCGCTAAGCAAAAACCAACACGGGTTTCGGAAAGGTAGGTCATGCGAAACGCAACTCGCCCTGTTCGTAAACGATTTGTTGCAATGCGGAGAGAAAAACAGTCAGGTTGATGCAATTTTTATTGATTTTAAAAAAGCGTTTGACAAAGTACCCCATAATAAATTAATAGGAAAACTAGGAAAGTACGGCATAAACCCTAATATCGTGAGTTGGGTAAAAGACTTCCTCTCCAACAGAAAACAGATAGTAGTTATTGATGGGAAATCTTCATACCCGGTAAAAGTCGCATCAGGTGTTCCACAGGGAAGTGTTATTGGCCCACTGCTATTCCTGATATATATAAACGATATCTGCTCGGTAGTTCGCTGCAAAATAAGACTTTTCGCAGATGACACCGTTTTATATAAGGAGATAACGAGTCAGGATGACCAAAAATCGCTTCAGGAAGATTTAAACGCCCTTTCAGCATGGTGTCAACATTGGAAAATCGAAGTTAATCAGAGCAAATGTTCCCTATTGAGTTTCTGGAAGAGTAAGAACAATGACTTAAACTCGGAGTACAGAATTGATAGATTGAATATCCAATCTGCAGAGTACGTTAAATATTTAGGAGTCACCATTTGTCCTGATCTATCGTGGAATATGCATATTCGAAGGATCGTAGGCGCAGCTAATAAGAAATTGGGCTTCGTAGGCAGAATAGTAAGAAGTAGCACAGAACAGGTACGAGAAACGTGTTATTTATCATTGGTCAGATCTCAGGTCGAATACGCTTCCAGCATATGGGATCCGTACGAAAAGGGACAGATACTTGAGTTAGAAAGAATCCAACGCAGAGCAGCCAGATTCGTTAAGCAAAAATATGAGCAAAAATTAAGCGTCACATCACTCTTGAAGGAGTTGAATTGGATATCGCTAGAGGATCGCAGAATTAGCGCTAGGTTAAGGCTTCTGGAGAAATTTAGGTCGGAAGTTCTCTTAGAGGAGGTGTCAGGAATATTAGAGGCACCTACGTACATGGGCAGGCACGATCACGAGAATAAAATACGAGAGATCGACTGTAGGACCGAGCGATACCAGAGCTCGTTTTTTCCAAGGACCATACGGGATCATAACAGGAGAGTGATTCCCACGAGGGACGTTATTAGGTAGGGCTTGGTGTGCTGCACCCCCTGCCACCCACCAGTCTGGTGATTTGCAGGGTATCATGTAGATGTAGATGTAGATGTATACTAAATGTAAAACTCACATAAAAGTCATAACCTGGGATAGAAACACCTAATAGCCTTTATAAAGTCCTTAAACAAATCACCCTTGCTACAGTGTTTTCTTCGCCACACGTACTCTAAAAGGTAGTCTTCCATGCGCTCTTCAGACATTCGGCGAAATCTTCTCCGCGTATCTCTTTTTATAACGGACGAGTATCTCTCAATATTTTGAGTGTGGGTCGAACGATTGGCAGGTTCTACAAAGTTGGAGTAGTGTTTAACTGTGGAATGAGCATAGCCTAGTTGCCGCAAACGTCTGTAACCCCTCCACATATCAGTAATTACGTTGGACCCCGCTTCAACGTCTTCCTGTATAACTTTTTCCAGGGTCGACGCGTCCCTCATGTCCACAAGACACAAGAATGATCGGCGTGTTTTCCTGTCAACGCCCCCAACCATCCACTTCGTCTTCGTCAAGCGGCCGCGATTATACTTGCGCCTTCCAAACGCGGTCTCGTCGATTTCCACCGATTTCCCAGCTCCTCCAATTTTTCCGTTTTCTAACAGCCACACAAACAGAAGCTCGACAGTAGACGTCCAACGGTACATCTACCTAACCCCATCTCTCTAACTATGATGGCTGTGGGATATTTTAATATCTAAGCCACCATTACACTTAATATGTCCTCAACTGGAATCTTCCATGCTGCAAAAAAAGTCCCGCTGCGAATGGACGTCTTTTTTCTGCAGCCTACCCCTGTGCACCTATATACAGGTTGATTCTTTGTTCGGCCATTGTTGCTGATCCCTCTCCATCGGCCGCACACACAAATTGTCTTCTCCGCTATTATATCAAAAATATTAAAAACGGCAGAAGTACAGCCGAAGAAAGGTGGCTCTTTAACGCTACAATACTTTGGAGGCATTCAATTTTCCTGTTAAAGATTGATCTGCCTCTCAGCGTCTTAATCGAACTGCGTTGGGATCGCTCACTGCACTGCTGTACAACGATGGCTGATTCCGAGAATTTACAAATCCAGGAGTACTGCCAGAGAGCCAATGAAATTAAAAGAGATTCTTGAAAAGGAGAAATCTCATTCGCTGTAAGTGAAAAATTCAGAGAAAATCATGAAACATAGACCAACGACCAACGAAACCAGTTGCTCATTACTTCTCGGAAAGTCTCCTCTTGGGAGGGAGAGAAATGGAAGGCGAGGACAGAGTGGAATTAGTGAACAGGCGAGGCACCGCTACGTATTTCATTAATGCTATCCTTTTTCTGAAATGCAAGTTGTAAAAACATGAACTTATAGAAGAACTCGAATTTCAAAGCGATATGGTGATCCATAGAAAACTGCATTCATATTTTCAATGCATAACTTTGCCTTTATGGAATCACTTGAATTATGTCTGGTGAAAAACTCATATTTTGCACATGAGACTTTTTACTTTCATTCGTTGCCTTATCTATTATATATTTTGAAGGATGTGTTTGTTGGTTATTTCATGGAACTCCTCCTAAAGCATAAAAGCTGGGACAACCACATTTGGTACGATTCCTCCTTACATCTTAACTAACAATAAGTGAATGGTCAATGTTTGGTCAACCTAACATTTTTATGGGGTTATTTTTGAGCCCATTGTCCAATTTCAATAGCCCATAAGAGTAGCATGGGTTTTTGTACAAGCAATTCAAAAATACTTTTTAAATTACTTAAAATTAACATACAAACTCGGGACAAAAACTGTTATATAGAAAAAAGAATGGAGTTGCTTATTCTAGAAAGTAGGATTAAAATCTTTGACGAATTAGCTTCAATAATTTATTCTAATCGCGCAGTTTTTATTTAACCAGGCTAGAAACCCGAGAAAATTTCATCACGATCATCCGCAGGGAAAGTTTCAAATCATTATTTTTCCATAAGTTTACACCTCATTTTCCATTTTTTAGAGTGCAAGATTTTCTTCTTTCATTCATCTAAATAGGAAATTGCGAACAGGTTTTCATAATTTTTGCTTTATTCGACGGTTAAAACTGTGTACTATCTTATTCTTACGATGTTTACATGTTACACGGTCGGTCTTATTGTTATTGTTGAAATTCAACGGGCAGTTCTGCTAGTGTTTAATATTTTCTGAGTCCTGTAGACTATTTGAAAGGGATAGCCGAATGGACGGAGTCGCTGTACGTGTTGTAATTCAGAAAGCCAATCTAGATTTCAAATTCCCTCCTAAAAAGCTGAAGGTAAGTTGATGCGCATATGTTGGTACCTCTCACTCTCCCTTCAGTTTCCGTCCTCCCCCACCCTCTACCTCGCCTGTTTCCTAACTCCGTTGATATGTATCGTAGAATTTCGTTTAAAAAACGCCTATAATCAGCATTTTCAAGGAAATGCAATTATTTAACTTTCAATCCTCTTATTTGCAATAAAAATTTACAATTTTGCAATGATAGATCTGTAATTTCACCACCCGCTGTGAAGATAGACTACATCGAGTTATGGTCGGGGCCTGAGTCCGACCAAGGAACCCTAATCCTCACTAATGACTGTGTAACGCTAAGAACATGTAGTCTTCCGAAATATGGCCCCGGATTTGCTGCATAAACCCAATAATTTTCACACCACTTTATTTACAATAGTTAAAGCAATTTCCCTAAGTTGTTATGAACTTAAATGGCTGAAATCATTACGGTATGATATTGCCTTGAATAAAACTTGGGTTCATCAATACTAGCAGATAGAATTTTTCCAAAATAAATCCAATAAATAAAGCATAATATGAAGGATAAGAATATAAATATTAAAACCAGGGTGTTTACACTGTATTATAAAACAGACTTAAACAAATAATCCCCGTTTAATATAACATCACTACGTAGTACGTATGTGTATTCCTGATCATAACCAAATTCGGAAATAACTGAAGTTTTAGGTTTTGTACAACCGATGAAATACCTAATTTTATTTAATAAAACTTGAAATGAGGAAAACGATAAATAAATTTTACAATCGAAACCCTTATAGTAGGCCCACAGATTTCCGAAATTTATTACCGAGGCAGAGACTAAGGCAATTATTTAAAGTTTTGTAATCAACCGTAATTGGGTCTCCATTGAATCTCTGCGGACTAACCGACACACAGGGGGATATTATTTTTTAAAACGGTCCGTTTGGAATAATAAATCAGCGAGGGGTGGAGGCGAGAGTGGTGCGGCGGCTGCAGAAACCGCCGCTGCGCGCGCGAGCGACACTTCATTTCGGAAATCGGACAACATTTATAAGCCGAGCCCTTTTAAATCAACTTTCTCTGTGTGTGTGTGTGTCCGGTCGCAAAAAGGAACCGCGAAGTCTGTGCGTGTGACGCAGCTTTGTTTGAACTTAAGCTGTGCGCCTGTGTGCGGCATGGCTTGAACTAGAGTCCCTAAAATGCAGATAAACTTTCATAAACCCTCATGCAAAAAGATTTGATAATATAATTATTAATTAGCTTAGCTAAGATTTTATTTTTAGTTTCATCATGAATAAATAAATATATTTTTTTAATAAGCCCTGATTACCAGTAGTGTGAGGAAGTGGTTTACTTAAAGTTAAATATAACAAATTACCTGACCAAGCCATTTTTAAGAAAAGTAATGATCAAAAACATCCAAAAACAACAAATATCAACTTGTTGAGGGAGAGTGCGATTTGAAAGTAAACCAATTAAAGAAAAAATGTCGCAGGGCATTCTCAGCTTTCTTAGAACTGAAATGGTAATATATGAATAATGTTGTGTTTTTTTCTTTTCTTTCGTTTTAAGAAATGGAACTCCACAATGTTAGGGCTAAAAATTTTTTAGGTCCAGTGTAACATCACTCACAAATTCTCTTTGAAATTGTTCCATCAGTTCCCTGAACATAAGAAGTGTAAACTACTGAAAAATCGCCAATTAAATTTGCTTGCATTAGATTAATGCAATAAGTAACCAACCACCCCATTCTATATAGAGGGTTTTAGCATTTGGGAGTTCTGGGCGGTATTGGTATTCAGCAAAAATTACTTTTAAATTTATGTCTTCTGGAGTTGTAATAGATGAATTTTCCCATTTAACGTTTGAAAGTGTACAACGTAAGCAATTCTTTTGCTGCTTAACACGTTAAAAGAATTTTCTTTGGTCGATGAGACAGCCGTAAGAAGGACATTGCATAGATGGGTTAAAAAGCTCTCTGGCAATTGAATCCGCCGAATAGCAGACAGGAAATTGGCAACTGTAATGAGGGAGACATCTACGCGGTATAATAACACTACTTGCAGTTTCTCTTATTTAGCGAAGCGTCTAATTCTTAGGAGCCATTTTCACATATTCGAGTCATCGGCTTTATTTATATTCTGGAAACATCGTGGTAACAAAGAGGTTAGAGTTTAGGAACCGGAAATTCCCATTCCCGATTCACAGGAATTAAACAATATTTATTATTCTTGATTCCCGAGAGAATTTTTAATAATTTCCGGGAATGATTTTCTTTAAATTTTGTGCCATTTTATGATTTAAATGCGGCAGCACATTGGATTTCCAAACATCCTACATTCGTAAAACAGTCTTACTTTCAGATAAATGTCCTTTCTCTTATCCTTTATCTCAAGCAATTTTCAGACCCGAAGAAGATCTAGTTTGAGTAAAAATCAGTGGATGCCTTGTACTTTTAAAATCAGTTTTTTATAAACAATTGTGATCCATGATGGGAATACGAATTTATTCTTTTTATAAAAGGCAAGGGTTAATAAATAATAAATAATTTAATAATAATTTAATTATAAATGATAAAAAATCACAGGTTATGTATATATCCAATAATGTACCTAAAAGACAACATATAAATGTAAAATATATTAACCACTTCTGCCTACATGCCAATATATTAGACCTAGATGACGACTGTAACTGCAATATTCTAGCTCAGGTGACAAATTGTATTTACCTTGGTGTGACAATAGATGAGAATTTTAGATTTAATCTACACATTAATAAAGTTAATGGTAAAATTAGAAAGATTATGTATCAATTTTTCAGATTTAGGCATATTTTACCAAAGCCAGTGAAAATAATGGTCTACCATGCTCTAGTTGAGAGCATACTCCGATATGGCTTGACCATATGGGGGAATTCATCCAAGACACGCCTATACACTATTATAAGGAACCAAAAGGGAATCATAAAACTTATTCATGTGGATATGAACAATGTTATTGAAACAACTAAAACAACCTTAAGTGAGTTATGTAATAAATTTAACCTGTTCCCAGTGGATAAATTATACATATATCTAATTATTTCTGATTTTCACTTTTTTAATAAGTATAAAGTTTTAAGTTCCGATACTCATGGAATGACTAAACGGGAAGCTAAAGCTTACGCTATCCCTAAATACAACATCTCTTGATCTAACCATTGATGACTGCTGTCTTTTATAAATACTGTATTGTATATTGTAATTTAATATTTGTATTTGTATGCAATTTTTTGTTGACTTGTTCTGTATCAAATCTCCTGGACCAATTTTTATAAAACATTTGCATTTTTATACGAATAAAAGTAATTAATAATAATAATAAAGTAAATACGTATAAAACTATCGATTGCTTGGAATTTTATTTTCAATTTTGGTTATGTTTCCGTTTCAGTCCTCATTTCTACTTCTAAAAATGTGGTCAAATTCTTTTTCAAATTATGACATAAATTTCATTTATAAATATCGGAATTTTTATTTTGTGGAATTAATGTTTACATTTATGCTGCGTGTTTTCGTTGTATCGATAATAAATATCATATTTCTGTGAAAAACAGATTATTTATTAATAAAAATACTAACTTACTACAATTCCTGCTTTTTCCGAAAAATTTGTAAATCTATTTCAGGTTTTCCGGGAAAAATATCGCCGGGAATCAGAAACTCAATAAGGGTTACATTCAATGCTTGCTATTTTCCTTCAAATAATTATAACGTAACAACAAAAATTAAGTAATTTAACAACAAAAATTAGGGTAGGACAATGTAGCTCACAGTATAGAAAGGAACTATAAGGAAAATAATGTTTTTTTAATTTATTAAACTTCTAAAAATATTCCTTTCTTTCTTGCCTTCCTAAAATGGGCGATTCCCATTCGGAAGCATAGAACGCCCTCCACTAAGTCCGCCTCTATGTGCTTTGGCGATTTCGTTGCCCGACCAGACGTGGCTGTTGTTTTGGAAAACCACGATTCTCCCGAGCGGAATTCTGAAAGGTTAATTGGCCTGTTGATAAGGAACTGCTGATGCAATGCTGCTGAGGAGGCATAAAAACTGTGTCATGGATAAATGCAGGAGTATTGCTGTTCCGAAAAATCGCAGGGAATCCCATTCTGCTGAATGCTGGGCATCCAACCGGAACCCAAAACCGTTATTTAAATCTTTCCTTTTTTCGGTTCGCATAAATTCGGTCAACTTTCATTCCTTCCCATAATGCACTGTATTCATCTTCTGCCAGTATATTTTCTCATTAGCTGTGGAATTATTATGGTTCTGTTTTTGTGGAAATCGGCGCATTTAATGTCAATTGTTAAAGTTTGGAACTTTTTATCTCTATAATATATAGCTATATTATATAAACACGAAGCAGTAATAATTTTGAAAATTTTGTGAAAATTAAGAATAATAAAAGTTTGATACATATTTTTATTTATTCCGAAAAATTTATTCGGTCGAGCTTGACTTGAACATTTTCTAAATCTAAAAAATTCGCATTAATTGAGTACGTAAAAGTCTAATTGTGAAATATCTGCGAAGGTTGTGATGCTAAAAGCGATATGTTTATTGTATTTATTGCTTTTTAATAACTTAAATTTAAACTTTTATTCATTTCAATAAAGACTGGGGTAAATAACTTATATATCAGCTTCGTTTCAAAATTTTATATTTTCTCTTGAAACAAATTCTCTAATGAAAAATGTGCTCATATGTTATTATCAATCGAAAACAACTATTTTAATATAGCTTTAGTTTTGCATACGAAGTAACGCCTTTGGGACGCGCTTATATGCACTTAATTTTTAAAAATTATGAGCCAACGAAATCAAAATAATATTAACGGCTAGTCGTCGCCATACTCTGACATAAATGGACAGTTATTACTTCAAATATAAATTTTAGTTACAGATTTTATCAGCGGTTCTCAATCCTTTTCCCGTCGAGAAACATCTGACGGTCTATGAATACGTTCGCGACTAACAATAAGTGCACACTGCAATCCGCCTGATAAAAAAAAAGGCAGGAGTCGTGTGTAATGAGGAATGTTTAAGCCTAATAGTTGTTTTATCATCGTTAAAAATACACGAGAGGGAGAGGGAGAGAGAGAGGGAGAGAGAGGGGGAGAGAGAGGGGGAGAGAGGGGGAGAGAGAGGGGGAGAGAGAGAGGGAGAGTGGGAGAGAGAGGGAGAGAGAGAGGGAGAGAGAGATAGCGACGAAATTTCAGCTTGACATTTTTTGCTAGTCGTCATTTGAATTTTCGGCGACACACTTCTCGGCTCATTCCGACACAAGATTATGTCGCGGTACACCGTTTGAGAACCGCCGGGTTAACTCATAACATCTTCATGTAGTGCAAAGAAACCGAATCTCGCATAATTGAGACTCAAATTCCAAAAATTCTGAACAAGGAATATGAGTAATTCACATTTAGTAGGCTGACAAAAAAGCAGATTGGGTTATAGAATGATGTAACGATATGCAAGGAAAGCCCCTGTTCAGCGGACCCTTCCTTCCAAAATATTCCTATGATTTCTATAAAACCGAAAAATCGGAAATCGGCTTCAGAATAGATTGAATCAAGACCATGTACCTTGTTCTAAAAATAAAATAAGAACTGAAATTGCAATAGGAATTCCTCACGATCAGCTCGGAGATGTTTAGCCTTGTAACCCAACCAAACTTTGCAGGAGCGACTCACAATCAACTTAAATGAAAAGTCATCAGCTGCACTAATGAGCGCGTGTCCTCTGTGATTAATTCAGCGCGAAGGGTCGCGTGACTCTAACCGTGCATCAACGATGATCCTCGCATCAAAGACACGATGAATCAAATTGGCTGACGTTGATGTCACCATACATATTTAAGAGTATGGAGAATCCATCCAGCACCAGCGCCTCACCTCGAGAAGAATTTGAAGCGGAAAATTTTGTCTCCTCGACATTATTCCCGGAAGGTGAATATAATCCACTGACTCGTAGCGCTATATTTTTTCTCTTGGTAATTATCATCGTTTTACGTATTGTAGAAGAACGATTATTGTCTGAAATAAAACAAATTCTCAGGTTATAATGTGATAAAAGATTAAATAGTTTGAAATCAATTCATCTGAACCTCCTTCGAAACAGAACGAAAACAATGCTGGAGAAATGGAAAAGGTCGACATATCGATCCAAAATACTCCATCGCTATTATGTAATTTATTAGGAACATTTTACTTATGAAACATTAATTTCAATAAGTAGGCTTTTATATTTGCCCTTTTAATATAATGATGCAGTAATTGGGCACGGACATTCCAGAATTTTCAAACATATAAGTTAAAGAGAAAAGCGAAGTAATAATTGGAGACGAAGAGGAGAGTCCAACGTGTTCAATGCAGCGAGAAAACTACAGCTGCAGCTATTTCGTCCATTTTGTGGGAGATATCTACGAGGGTAAGTCAGAAAGTAAGGTTCGCTATTGTTCCATTTTGAATGTAAACAGGTTACAATGCGGAACACATGGAACAGATATAGACACACATTCAGTCTATTTTTCGACAAAGTCTGTTGAGGCACTTATCAAGGAATCGAAGCCTTGGTGGTAGGAAGATGCGTCCTGCAGACAATCAATGCACTTGGTTATCAGGCCACCCTCACGAAACTTAAGGAGGCTGTTCGTCGCAAGAGGTCCGGCTTGCTGTCAAAGGGAATGCTGCTGTTTCGCGATAATGCCCGGTCGCACGCTGCTCATGCCACAGTGAATCTCTTGAACACTTGGCACTGGAAAATTCTGTCCCATCCTGCCTATAGTCCTGATTTGGCACCATCGGACTTCCACCTGTTCTCCGAAATGAAGAAGCACCTTCGAGGCATACGCTTCCAGTCTGATGAAGACGCCCAAGAAGAGGTGAAAGGGAGAGAGGGGGGAGAGAGAGAGAGAGGGGGGAGAGAGAGAGAGAGGGGGGAGAGAGAGAGAGGGGGGAGAGAGTGAGAGGAGGAGAGAGAGGAGGAGAGAGAGGGAGAGAGAGAGAGAGAGAAATGGAGGCGATCGAGTTAGGGCATAATGGAACGGACAGAACTTATATTGGCCGATTGAGAGCACAAGTATGTACGACGATTGATCTCAAATGGATGACCTTGGTAAATTCGACTTTCAAAAAAGTAACAAAATCCACCAGAAAAATGTTAAATTGCGACTTGCAATTTCGCGTAATTTTCGCACTCGGTTGCTAACGTGATGTTTGCATCCTTCGCGATGACTTCATACATTTATAGCAAAATGAGCTCAGAGCATCATCATCCTTATTTATGTCCGTGGTTAGAACCGTACAACGCGTAGAGTCGATTGTTAATAATTGATTTATGCCTTGGAGACGAAATCGACTGGCTAAAATGCAAGAGCAAAGTATAATAAACAACACAATGTTAAATTTACAAATATTCCTTTGTTCCCTGATCGAGTTGGCAGAAAATTCTATTCCCAATTATAATGATGAGATACATCTAGTGACCTGAAATCGCCTGCCGCATCGTTCGTGGCCTAGGTACATCGATTTCATGATCTCAATTTTATTCACAATATTTAATACTAGCTGACTGTACCTGGCGTTGATCGGGAGTTCTGAGAAACCAAATATACTGAGATTTATAATTGAATAATTTCTTTTTTTGTCTCGTAATGAAAATGATTTCATATAATTTTATTCTAAATCTGCTGGATAAATTATAACCTCTACAATCCTGCGTGATTTGTTTAAAATCACTGTAGTGTTTAAAGGTCCAATCTGCCATATTGAATCAAAATGACTCCATTGTATCCAAAAGAAAAAAAATCTATTCCTTGATCTCAAGAACCATCATGCAAAATTTACAATTATATATTATTATGTAAGGTTACAATTATAAGAAAGATTATGAATTTAAGAAGGTATAAAAGAACTTTTTATTAATGTCCTTTTTGAAGGGAAGTAAAAGAACAGTTTTAAATTTTGTTTCATTTATAAACATTATTCATTTTATTGGCCAATTACAATACGTATTCAATTAGAATCAGAAAGTCGTGATTATTGAAGAAAATAAACGTGTTGGTTAAACCTTGCTGATGAACAATGTTTGAAATATAGTATATTAGCTGAAACGCCCGGCTTCGCTCGGGAAAGAGTGGCAAACGATTTTTATTGCTCGGGGCAAACGTTCCCCATTCCTTAATTACGCAAGCGATGCTTACATTCACATTTACTACTTTATGTATTGTATTGTAAAGTTTTACTATTAATATAATTACGTATTAACACCTTACTTAATATTCACATAGATGCACCGAAGGCTTTAAGGCGGCAATAAAATTATGTGGATTATGTCAATACTATTAGCCAAAACGTAAACAATAAACAATATCTTGATTACCGAACAAATGTAAGTAGATGTATCGATTTATGATAAATCTTTCAATGTTAATGGTAAAAGATAACTATGTTCTAATATTCCTTAACAATCATTTGACGCACTTTAAAAGTATTCATTGACTATATTTAGGCATATCTTGGCGTTAGCTATTCTTCCTCTACGGGGTGGATTTTCCTTGCATTAATCCTTACGTGTATCTCTCCCTTTGAAGAGGACAACAATTAAGATATTTAGCTTTGTTGCCGCCTGGAAAATAAATATCTCAACCAATAAATTTTACGCTTAACCCCTCTACGATGGAGGAGTTTGTACGATTTCCCTCCTCAGCGCGCGCTGCAGCGGACGAAGGAGTTTTTTGAAAAACCACGAAAAAGTTGCGAAAAATTTTTAAAAATCATTACTTTTGATGTTTTCAATGTTTATTGATGAAATTGTTTATGTAGTTACATAAAAGATGAAATTTTTAAACAGTATCACTTTAAAAAATCATACGTCACACAAATATTGCTACACGCATTTGCAATGAAATTTTAATTTTTGCCCTGAAAAATCGCTAATTACGCAAGGGAGATTCGTCAATCTGAATAAGATATATGTATTTTAATAGAGGAAGCTTCGGCCTCGTCAGTAATGTACGTCCTGTAATTTTGCTATTGTTACTGTATTTTATAATCTAGGTGAAAGTTTGCGTTGAAATTTTCCTTTTTGCCCCGAAAATTCGGTGCACCAACACATTCTTTTGTCTAATTACGCAAGGCATATTGGTACATCTGAATAAGCCATATGCACTTTGATAGTGGAATCTTCGTTCTCTTCAATAGTAGACAACCTGTAATTCTACTGTTGTTCTAACATTTTATAATCAACGTGAAAATTTGCGGTGAAATTTTTGTTTCTGCGCCGAAAATTTGGAGCACAACCACATACTTTTGTTTAAATAGGCAAGGCGTATTCGTCTATCTGAATAAGGTACTCGGATTTTGATAGAGAAAGCTTTGCACTCTTCAGTAATGCACGATCTGTAATTTTACTGTTGTTCTAACGTTTTATAATCTAGGTGAAAGTTTGCATTGAAATTTTCCTTTTTGCCCCGAAAATTCGGTGCACCAACACATTCTTTTGTCTAATTACGCAAGGCATATTGGTACATCTGAATAATCTATTCGTACTTTGATAGAGGAAGCTTCGGACTCTTCAATAATACACGAGCTGTAATTTTGCTATTGTTCTAACGTTTTATAATCAACGTTAAAGTTTGCGATGAAATTCTCATTTTCCCACAAAATTTCGTTTTCTCTGCCTTGTGAGAAAGGTGTTCGCCTGCTTGAGTTATGAAAGAAATATGTCCCCTATATGCTATGTACACACAATCTACTTGAGATGCTTCTAAAAATCGCTCTCCAATTCACCTAGAATGTGCTCTTCGGCGATCCTTCAACGACCGATATCAGCCTTTGTTCCTCGCAGCCAAAGAAAGCAACTTTCGATTTCCACACAGCGCTTGGACTTTTCCTCCTTCTCCACAGTTAAAAAAACCATCCTCGTATCAAAATCGCGAAACTGTAGAATACTTTGAGGAAGAAAAAAATAACGGTGGCCCTCTCCCTCCCTCCCTTCCATCCTCCCCTTCTCCCACTCCCTCCCCACAAGATTGAGGTGTAACAATATAATTGGTAGCCAAGACAACATCCCATTCAAATGACAAGATTTCCACAAAATATGTAAAATAAACGTTTAACATGTGAGGTTTCGAACTGTAGGCGGAAGAAGATGAACAGAATAAGAAAGACAAAAAACTGTTTATTATTATTATTATAGATTGTCCATAAATTGCATTTATTATTATTGTAATCAATAAAAAATGTATATTAATGTCAAAAATTGATTTTAATGCGCTGTTTTATTTAGTTTTCCCTAATGTTAAATATCAATAAAACACTCATTGATGACTGTTTGGGTAGCAAAAGATTCAAAATCATTGTTCTATACCAAATCTCTCACTATTATCCACCCTTACACTTAGAAAGTTAGAGATCTTACCCTAAAAAGGTCATTCTTATATTCTCCTATCTGTATTATTAAATCAAAATAATGCAAATATATTGTAATGAAGCATAAATTATTATAGTCACTAAGGAAAGAATTATCTTTGGAAAACATGGAATATAGGTACGGACGTCAATATATTTTTTCGTTAAGAGGCTTAAATAATTTACAAATAACGATGCAGAAAGGATTTAATTATATAATTATAAAACTCTCGAGAATTTAGTAGAATAATTTAGAGACAAAAGAGTTATCAATGAAGGCTTTTCTCTGGAAATAAATGTGGATTTTTTGCTGCCATGATTTGTAAAAAAAAACTATTTGTAGATCTCTTAAACGAATCCGAAGGGCATCTTACAAATGAATAATGAATAAAATCAGATTTTAATTCCGTTCAAAAAAGATTTTCCTGGTTCTATTGCATTCGAGACAGAAGTTCTCAGCCGCTGTAGCTGCTGTTCACTCAAAGGAGATATTAACAAGGAACTTTGTAGATAATCACTCTCCAAGCGTTTAATGACAACCCTCGCTCAAGATGTTCTTCAATTAAACCCTGGGTTCTATCATTCCACGCGAACAAATTGTTTCAGCAAGTAAAGACGTCTGTCGAACACAAGGGCGTGCGAACACGGCTCGCTCGCGCCCCCCTTTCACCCCTTCCCCATCGCCCTCCCATTCCACTCGCCCCTTTCGAAAGAACTTCGCCCAACGCAGAATACAACCGCAAGTAATGTTAACGGAATGACTTTCACCCGACATCAAAGTTTCAAAACACCCACACCCTTCCCCTAACCCCTCTAACTCCCGCCGATGCCAAAAGACTCCCACCTCCGGTCCCGCCTCCCAACCAGGCAGAAACCTTCACCGCCTCTACGTAATTCACGGAGGCGTGGAGATGGTTGGTATGGGGTCGGAGGAGGCGGAGAGGTGAAGAGTGGTGGTGTGGGTTGGGTTGGGTGTTGGGTAGGAGGAAAGAGGTAAAAAGAAAGAGAGAAATAGAGAGAGAGAGAGAGAGAGAGGGTGTTTTCAGAGAGAGAGAGTTCCGATCGATCCGACCTTCCGAAGCCTCATGCACCAACACCCAGCTTTATCTATCCGACACACGCCGTGCCTCGATGGATTTCGAATTGCCGAACACATCGAAGGGCAGCCTTTTTCATATGCATGGGATCCGCGAGATACTGTTCTACCGACGGAACGACGCGTTTTCTAAGTGGTTTGGTTGGTGCACGCGCGGGCGAGGGTGTCGAGTGTTTCGGGAAGGAGAGGGTGGGGCCGAAGCGGGCGACACAGACGAAGAGCAGATTATTTTTCTAGCGGAATGAGATTCGAGGAATGGGATGCTGCGAGCTGGAATACGTTCATTAACCGTCGCGTCAGTCGGATAATTGCGGCTACTTTTTTTATCGTCCCTTCGTTTTTGGCGAAATAACTTGTTTTCAGAATTCGAAATCTTATAATTGGATAACAATGTAGCTATCTGAACATTTTTACGACGAAGAATTAATTCGTTGAGGCACTGTAAGAGCGTTTACTGAATTCCAATTCGTCCAATTATTATAATAAAATCGATCCCGATTACCGGTTGCTCCGATAGAAACCAACCGCATTTGTCAATTTATAAATACATGCGAATAATCTGCATTCATCGAGTGTAATTTCGTAAAAATTCCGATTTAATAACACCGAAAATTAACACTGATATAATTTAAACTATTACTATGCCATAATTCTTAATATCATCCTGTTTTGACGCATACTACGCATAACTATTCACGCTCAGTCACGAACGCTGAAAGTCGTTGCACCGAGAGAGCGGCTCGCTATTACAATTACACGCGATTAAAAATTTCAATGCTACACGGATGAAGTGCGCCTTAAATCCTTTTTCAATTATGTATTCACTCGATCTAAACTCGGTAGCAATAAGCATATCAGAGGTTAGGCAAATGATATAACAGTGAAAAAGCTTCAGCCAATGCGTGCATGCACACATATTGATTAATAAAACTGTGTCAGTCATCCTCTGACAGCAAAGACAAAGCACTCCATCAACTGTCTCATTTCTTTCCCTTCTACCTACTTCGTCTCCACAAACAATCATGAAGGTGAAGTATGCCGATATATATATATATACAGGGTGTCTCAAAAAAATGTATATACATTTTGATGATTAATAACTTTTGTGTTTATTAATAAATTTTAATATAATAATTGCATAACATAGAGTATATGTTCGAATAAAGATAAAATGACAAAGTTTACATGTTAGATGTTTCATTGTTGCATTATCTCAACAGTTTGAATAGTTTTCCATTCTGGTCAAAACACTGCTGACATCGTCGAATAACTGAATTGCAAACGTCAATTAACGTTTCTGTTGTAATTGTGCAACACGTATATTCGATTGCTTCTCTTAACTGTGCAGGTGTTGTAGGTTTAGTGGCATAAACTTTATCTTTAAGGTAACCCCATAAATAAAAATCAAGTGGTGTTAAGTCTGGTGAACGTGGAGGATACTCAACACTGCCTCTTCGTCCGATCCACCTGTTTGGAAATGTTTCATCAAGATAACTTCTGACATCACGATGAAAATGGGAGGGTGCCCCATCTTGTTGAAAATAAAAGTCTTCCTCATCCCCATACAGCTGACGAATTTGTGGTACAACTGATCTCTGAAGAATGTTGAGGTACACAATACCAGAAACTGTTGCATCAAAAAAGAATGGTCCAATCAAACCTTTGGATGATAAACTACGCCACACTGCGATCCCCGGTAAATTTACATGCCTTTCCACAGTAACATGTGGATTCTCTGTGGACCAATACGTGCAATTGTGACGATTAATTGTACCATTCAACTTGAATGTTGCTTCATCAGACCAAACAATTTTGTTGGCAAATGATGCGTCTTCCGCTATTTTTGAACGAAACCATTCAGAAAATTCAACTCAGCGATCAGAATCATCTTCATTCAGTGCATGCACTAATCTTGGGATGTAACTTTTCCATTTTGCCTTCTTTAAAATGCGATGAACACTTGACCTGCTGATTTGTGTTTCTCGAGAACATTGTCTGGCGGATTTCTTTGGTGATTGTGAAAATCTTTGCAGCACCTCTTCTGACTTCCTAGGGCTTGTGGGAAGATCTTTGTTTATGCACATTTTGAACGGTATCGTCAGTTTCAAATTTGTCACGAATACGTGAAATCGTAATTCGGGTGGGAGGCTGTGTTTGAAATTCACGTCTCCACTGTCTTTGGACTTCCTTTACATTTTCAGATTCCCAGTACCATTTCAGTACAAATTTGCGTTGTTCGAACGTGTCTTTTGTCATCCATTTCTAATGCAACAATAAAAACATTAGTAGTAATTAGGTTTTTTTTTGTGCGTCAACAGCTAAGGTCATTTTGCACCGTTAAATTCTGTTAGGGAAAATCAACACACATCACAACATCCATGCCCGAAGCGGGATTCGAACCCGCGACCTTTGGGTTGGAAGGCAGGCGCACTGCCTACCAGTCTAACTCAGCTGGCATCAATAAAAACAATTAAAACAATTAAAATATTTTAAAAAATTGATACAATAAAAACAATAATGCTGTAGAAAAATATTGCATAATTATAAGAATAATGCAACATTGAAGCATCTAACATGTAATGTTTGTCATTTTATCTTTATTCGAACATATACTCTATGTTATGCAATTATTATATTAAAATTTATTAATAAACACACAAGTTATTAATCATCAAATTGTGTATACATTTTTTTGAGACACCCTGTGTATATATATATATATATATATATATATATATATATATATATATATATATATATATATATATATGTTACGCAAGCGAGGACGACCGCCACGAGAAGTGCTACCAGAAGCGGGACGGAGAAGGAGAGTACTAAGAGATCACGTGACGCGAGAGAGAAGAGTGTGTGACGGGACTCGTGGTAGTGTGGGCCGTGTGTTGGCTCATGGAAGAGCTTCTGCTGGAGAGCAGAATGCTGGTGTAATTCGGGTTTAAATAAAGTTGGAGTCCCTTGGACGTGTTGTGTTATTTCGGGTGTGCCTCCCCGAGGAGGAAGTTGGAGAGTGGTGTAGTGTGTTTTCTGACAGAGCAGCGGCGGGATCGGGATCAGATAAGGATAAGAAGATCAAAAACCAGTTTTCGGAAAGGAGCACGTCGTGAGAGAGCCGACTGTTTGCCGATGAAGACTGTACCCCTCCGTAAGTACGTGAAAGAAAAGTGATTCCCGAGTGAACAATACCCCAAGTATAACTAGGGTTGTGAGCGTCGAAACAGACCTAAAAAAAGCGAAATTAGCGAAAAAAAAGCGACCGCATGGCGTTTAGTGGGGAACCGGAAATGACGTATCCAGTGGCGGGAACAGGAGTAAGCGAGGCGTTCTTGACGCGAGCAGCGAGCTTTCCTGAGCTACCGAGAGCGATGTCGACGCCCTCTGTGACCCGACCAAAGAACCACTTAGCGCCTAGGGCGAGCGATAACGACATTGAACGTGAGATTCTACGACGAGAAAGACAGTTGCTGGAGAGAGAGCGCGCGTTGTTAGACCGCGAAAGAGAAATAATGGAAGCGGGACATTGTAGTACGATGGCGACAACTGTAGTTGCTCACCGAGACATGGCGGAAAGATTGTTGCCCGAGTTTGACGCGTCGACGACCTTAGGATTTACCGCCGAACAGTGGGTGCGGCGAGTGGAAGGGGTCGCTTCCGCGTATTCGTGGGACAATTCCGTATTGCTTACTCATGCGGTGAATAAGCTGAGAGGAGTAGCTAAATTGTGGTTAAATAGTGTCGCGGAAGAAGTTTATTCTTGGGAGACTTTTAAAGAAAGGTTACTTTATAGCTTCCCATCAACAGCTGATCAGGCCGATGTCCACATGAGTCTCACGAAGAGGAAGAAGCAGCGCGACGAAACCTATGAGTCATACGTGTATGCCATGAAAGCGATAGCGCGACGAGGTGACATAGATAAAGAATCCTTGATTAAATACATTTTGAACGGCTTAGGTGACAAGGAATTAGTAAGGTCGCTGGCTTTGTGTGAGTTCAAAGATGTTGAAGGGTTACTGCTCAAGATAAAGCGCTATGAAAGTATTACAGAAAGAGCGAGATTAGGTGAAAGACAGTTTTTAGCTAACCGTTATAGTGTCCCAATTGAACCGCCAAACGAAGGTAATGTGGTGAGGAGAAATAAGCAGACAACGCAGGCGAGGTGTTATAATTGTAACGGCCAGGGACACATGGCTAAGGATTGCCCAGAACGACAGCAGAGCAGGCGATGTTTCCGATGCAATAAAGAGGGACACATGATGAAGGAATGCCCTCAGGGAACCCAAGTTAATAGACAGAATTTGGAAATGAAAAGGCGAGTCCAAAGAATTTCGGTGCCGAACGACCAAATTAAAGACGAATATTATAAATGGATAAAGGTTAATGATGAACAAGTTGTTGGGTTCATTGATTTAGGGAGCGATGTTGTGACCATGAGGCAAGATGTCGCTGAACAGCTAGGTGTAGAATACTTTGCGAGTCAAAAAAGTCTGATTGGATTCGGCTGTGGGAAAAGTAACGTAATAGGCTCCAAACAGTTAACCCTTGTTGTGGACGACGTAAGCATTGAGGTAGAAGTGCTTGTGGTCCCAAACTGTTCGCAAGACGATGCCATAATTCTAGGACGAAGCGCCCTAGACCAATCGGGGATTCGAGTTGAGAAGAGCTATCAGAAACTTGTAATTAGGAGAGAGACTGATGGGCAGGAGGAAGAAAGTAACTTGGAAGCCAAAGTTCGAAATGTCAAAGAGAGGGCCGGGATAGAAATGGAAGAAATAAATTTGAATAACGACCTGTCTGAAGAGGAGAAGGATGCGGTATACGAAATGGTGAATGAGTATCGAGAATGTTTTGCGAAAAATTTGAGTGAACTGGGTACAGTAGAGTCTGCCAGTTTCGAGATAAAATTGTTGGATAACCACCCTGTGAATTTAAGACCGTATCGCCTACCGTACGCCCAAAGAGCGACTATGCAAAAGGCAGTCGATGAGTTAATGAAAATGGGTATCGTGCAGGAGTCGACATCAGAATACGCAAGCCCAGCATTGTTAGTGAAGAAAGCTAACGGAGAAGACCGGCTGTGCGTCGATTACAGAGCATTGAATTTGAAGACGAAAAAAATAAAATTCCCCATGCCAGCCATTGAGGAACAATTAGACGCGCTTGCAGGAAACAGTTATTTTACCATTTTAGACTTGGCGTCGGGATACTATCAAATCCCTGTAGCCCCAGAGACGAGACCCTTGACAGCTTTTGTCACCTCAAGTGGACTGTACGAGTTCACAAAAATGCCTTTCGGAGTAGTAAACGCACCTGCAGTGTTTAATCAAGTGATGAAAAGGGTAGTGCGAATGACAAAACCAGGAGAGGTCCTAGTCTATATGGATGATCTGTTGATACCCAGCAAAACGGTGAAGGAAGGGTTAGAGAGATTAGAAAGACTGTTGCAAGTACTGAAGAAATTGGGGCTAGCGCTAAAAGTATCAAAATGTGAATTTTTCAAAACTAAAGTAGACTATTTGGGCTTTGAAATAACCAAAGATGGGATCCGACCAGGCGAGAGAAAAATTCAGGCAGTTAAAGAATTTCGAAGGCCGGAGAATGTTCACGAAGTGCGACAATTTATTGGTTTGACGAGCTTCTTTAGAAGATTTGTATTAGGATTCGCTACGTTAAGCAAGCCGTTAACGCTCTTGACGAAGAGAGATACGGCATTCGAGTGGACAGAGAAACAAGAAAACGCATTTCAAGAGCTGAAGAAAAGATTAATCGAGCGTCCGGCACTTGCGTTGTTTGATGTAAATGCCGAACATGAAGTTCACACTGACGCCAGTAAGAATGGACTAGCGGGGATTATCTTACAGCGTCGAGAAGGAGAATCTCAAAAACCTGTGGCATATTATAGCCGACAGACGACAGATCTAGAGAAGAACTATCACAGTTATGAGCTAGAAGCGTTGGCAGTAGTTGAAGCCGTAGACAAATTTCGAATGTATTTATTGAACAGACCCTTCAAAGTTGTTACTGACTGTAATGCTTTAAAGACCACCATGTCCAAGAAAGAATTGTTACCGCGGATAGCGAGGTGGTGGCTTCGATTACAAGAGTATGATTTCACGATCGAGTACCGACCAGGACGCAACATGAGTCACGTTGATGCCCTCAGTCGAAATCCCGTGGGAGATTCCGAGGAACCGGATACAGCAGACTTGAAAATCTTCACGTTGCGAATAAATCAGGACGATTGGTTACTAACGATGCAGCTGCAGGATGTAGCTATCCAGAAAATACATCGTACCTTACAGCAACCTGCGGTCGCCAATGAGGATAGGCAGATCCACACAGACTATGTGCTGAAAGACAACCGTGTCTGTAGAAAGGTAGACGGTGGGGTCCGTTGGGTTGTGCCTACGAACTCTATTTGGCGCATTCTAAAGGGAAGTCATGATGACATGGGACATTACGCAGAAGAGAAAACCCTAGAACACGTGAAGAGATATTTTTGGTTTCCGAAGATGAGAAGAAGGGTAAAGAAATATATTGCAGCTTGCATTGAGTGTGCTTATCATAAGAGACCGGGAGGTAAAAAAGAGGGGCAGTTGCACAGTTTAGAGCGTGTAGCCATCCCATTTCACACAGTTCACGTGGACCACTTAGGGCCATTCCCAAGGAGTAAAAGGGGCAACGAGTATGTTCTCGTGTATCAAGACAACTTTACAAAGTTCATCCTACTAAAGGCAGTGAAAACCACAAAAACCAAACCAGTGTGCGAAGCTATCAGTGAGATTACGAGCTTATTTGGGTGTCCTGAGCGTTTAATTACAGATCGAGGTACGGCATTTACAGCGAAGGAATTTGAAGAATTATGCGAAAGAAACCAGATAAAGCATATAAAGAATGCGACTGCTACCCCTCGAGCAAATGGACAAGTAGAGCGATCAAACGCATCCATTACAAACGCCATATCCACTATGTATGCACAAGAGGATGGAGGCGACTGGGACACGAATTTGAGAAACATCCAATTCGCCATGAATTCTATGTCAAATAAAACTACTGAGAAGAGCGCTTATGAGCTATTGTTTGCTTATAACCCAAGGAATTCATTGCAAAACCGTGTTATATTGGCGTTGCAAGAAAGCGAACTCGATGAGACTAGAGAGACCTTAGGCGAAGCAAGGGAAAAAGCGTTAGTAAAGATATCAGAGACGCAGAAAAAACAGAAGGAGCGTTACGATCAAAGACATAAGGTGCCGAGAGTGTACCAAAAGGGAGATTTAGTCATCGTAGAACGAGAAGCGCAAGCGACAGGGTGTTCGCGAAAATTAGCTCCGAAATTTAAGGGTCCGTATCTTGTCTCAGAAGTGCTAGCGCGAGATAGGTATTCTCTCATGGATATACCAGGGGCAAAGAGGACACAGCGAGCGTTCAATTCCGTGTTTAGTGCAGACCGAATGAAACCCTGGTGTAAGCCCCCCCAAGGCGAAGTAGGAGATGACGACCAGGCCGACGAGAGCCAGGACGAGGGAGATGACGACCAGGCCGCGGACAGCAGAGGGAAAGAAGACGAGAAGCGGATGGAGAACGGCGCGAGCGCCAGAGGAGCAGTTCAACCGGAGGCAGACCGGACCGGGACCGAGGACGGCCCCGATGTCAGGAAAGGCCGACTGTTACGCAAGCGAGGACGACCGCCACGAGAAGTGCTACCAGAAGCGGGACGGAGAAGGAGAGTACTAAGAGATCACGTGACGCGAGAGAGAAGAGTGTGTGACGGGACTCGTGGTAGTGTGGGCCGTGTGTTGGCTCATGGAAGAGCTTCTGCTGGAGAGCAGAATGCTGGTGTAATTCGGGTTTAAATAAAGTTGGAGTCCCTTGGACGTGTTGTGTTATTTCGGGTGTGCCTCCCCGAGGAGGAAGTTGGAGAGTGGTGTAGTGTTTTCTGACATATATATAAAATGAACACTTTCTTCAAAAAGAATCCCAATAGAAAATGGACCTGGAAAGGACCCATTGGTACCAAAAACGAAATTGTCTACATACTAGTCAATAAGAAGAAATTGGCTGAAGACTGTTCCGTCCTCAACCAGTTTAAAACTGGAAGCGACCATCGCTTGGTAAGATGCAGAATAAAATTCAACTCAAAGTTAGAAAGACAGAAGCTTTTAAAGAAGCCTGTCTGTTATCAACACGCGGGTGCTAAAAGAACGAAAAGAAGAATTTCAGCTCCAACTGAAAAATCGATTCAGTGCACTGGAAGACCAAGAAGTTGAATCCCTATTTATAGAGATACTCTAGGAAACTGCTGAAGAAATAGGAGGAACAGTTAAAACAAAGCCAGAGAAAAAGTTGACTGAAAAAACAAGGCTGCTGATGGAAAAAAGAAGGAAAATGTTAATTACTAATGTTCCTAAAGAAATGATCCATTTTGCAGAACTAAACAAAACTATAAGGAAGTACGTCAAGGAAGATGTGAAAAAATATAATTATGAACTAATCGAGAAAGCCATAGAAAACAATAGAAGTTACAAGAAAATGAAGAAACATCTCTCGATCGGAAAGAGACAGCTGATGGCCTTGATGCTAGAAGACGGCTCCATAACCCATAGTAGGAAACTGATCCTGAAACGGGTACAAGAATTTTACACCAAGCTTTATGAGGAAGAAAAAGATACCAGAAACATGGAACCACGCATGTATTATCCTTCTGCACAAGAAAGGTTCCAAAGAAGACTTGAATAACTACAGGCCGATCAGCCGACTCCCAACAGTCTACAAAATATTCACCAAAATACTCACTATGCGCCTTCAAAACCATCTTGATGCTGCCCAACCCAGAGAGCAAGCTGGATTTCGCAGTGGGTATAGCACGATGGACCACATCCAAGTCGTGAGAGAGGTAATCAGTCGGACTAACGAGTATGAATTACCTTTACGTATGTGCTTTATCGACTACGAGAAAGCATTCGACTCTGTCCGAACTTCGTCGGTGTTACGTGCACTAAAGTAACAAGAAGTAGAAGAAACGTACATAACCTTGATCAAGAATATCTACGAAAATGCGACAACATCTGTCCAGCTGCATGGAGAGACGAGTGCCTTTAAGGCCGAAAAGGGAGTGAGACAAGGAGATACTATGTCCCCTAAGTTATTTACAGCAGCTCTAGAGGAAGTATTCAAAACGCTAGACTGGGAGGAAAAAGGCATAAAGGTAAATGGAGAATATCTGAGTCACCTGCGCTTTGCAGATGATATCATACTGTTCGCAGGAAGCACAGAAGACCTCCTCAGAAGAACTGAAGAGCTTGAGCAAGCAAGCCGAGAAGCTGGACTTAAGATGAATCTTAATAAAACGAAGGTTATGTAAACTCCTTCACAAATTCTGAGAAGATACATATCAACGGAGCAGAACTTGGAGAAGTAACCAGCTATGTTTACTTAGGTCAACTCATCACTACTGATGGTTCCATTCTTGGAGGAATCAACCGGAGAGTGAAGATGGTATGGAGTGCTTTTGGCAAGAATGCGAATATCTTTAAATCAAATATTCCAGTCTTCCTAAAAAGGAGACTCTATGACCAATGTGTTCTGCCTGTTCTGACATATGGTTGTGAAACATGGACCATGAATGCCAGAATGATACAGCGCCTGCAAACAACGCAGAGGGGCATGGAGAGATGCATGTTAGGGATCACCCGAAGAGACGGCAAGAGGAACGACTGGGTAAGAAAGAAGACGGGAGTCTGTGACGTGATTAGAAGAGTGAAGGTGTTAAAATGGCAGTGGGCGGGCCACATTGCTAGAAGAAATGACCAGCGTTGGAGGTCCAGTGTCATCGAATGGATCCCAAGAAACATCAAGAGATGAAAAAGAAGACCGAAAGACAGGTGGGACAGAGAGCTTGTTAAGTTCTTGGGGCAAATTTGGAGGAGGGATGCAGTTGACAGGGAAAACTGGAAGAGTCTGGGCGAGGCCTTCGTCCGTCAGTGGGCTGAAAAACGCTGATGATGATGATGATGATATATATATATACACACACACACGCACGCACGCACGCACGCACGCACGCACGCACGCACGCACGCACACACGCACGCACACACGCACACACGCACACACACACACACACACACATATCTGTGTGTGTGTGGGTGTGCGTGTTGAAGGAAACGGGACGACCACGGTAGTAATAGACCGCTCCCATAACAACGATGAAGCCCTCCGCCAACTATCCGACCAAACCTTCTACCTCTCTCTCCCCTCCAACCACACCGACAGCCGCTCCTCTGAAATAGTCACATATCTGCGATTCGTGGGAAAACAAGAAGGCCTTCCCGGTCCCACCATCTCCCTTATGATTCCCAACAAACCCCGCACCCCAACCTTCTACCTTCTCCAAAAAATCCACAAACAGAATATCCCCGGCCGTCCTATATTTGCCAGCTACAACTCTCCCACGGAACGCATCTCTGCATTTGTTGACTCCCACCTTCAACCCTCGTTCGTCAAATCCCATCTTTCCTCCAAGATACTAACCACTTTCTTCATCGCCTAAAATCTCTCCCCTCCCAACTAACACTATCATAACAACAATAGACGTCTGCTCCCTTTATACTAACATCCCCAACCACGATCGACTGTCCGCCCTGAAAATATCCCTTGACTCTAGACCACCTAACGCAACACTCAGGTCCCATTTCCTAACGAAACTGGCGGAAATAGTGCTCCACAAGAACAACTTGACCTTGGGAGGGCGCCACTACCTGCAAATAAAAGGTACTGCGATGGGCACTCGCATGGCGCCCTCATACGCCAATGTATTCCTAGGTCAAAGGGAGGAGCGTTTCCTCGATATGCACCCCAGACCACTCCTGTGGCTGAGGTATATCGACGACATTTTCCTTCTTTGGACACATGGACCCGACTCACTCCAATCCTTATTACAGCGCCTCTCTTCCCACCCTACGCTCTGCTTCACCCACCACCCCTCCCCCTCCAGCATCACCTTCTTGGATATCGACCTCTCCATCAGAGAAAACCAAATACAAACCATAGTACATTTAAAACCTTCCAACCGCCTTCAATATCTCCACTTCCACAGCCGCCACCCCCTCCACAATAAAACTTCAATCCCCTACGTCCTAGCTCGCCGAGGACGGAGAATCTGCTCGGACAGAGACTCAGTTTCCGAGTACTGCTCCGTCCTCAAAAATGCATTCCTCCAACGCGGATACCCGCCGGACCTGATCCGGGACCAAATCCGACGGGCAGTCTTACCTACACTCCAACCGCCCCGCAACCCAGGACTCTATCCCCAAACTCACCTTAATCACCACATTTTCTGCCGGCATCCAAGATATACCCTAAAGAGAATCTTAAAGGCAGCCCACCCAATCCTCACTTCCTCCCCAACCTGGTCTCCTTCCCCACACCCACAATATCAATATCCGTTAATATTTCCTTCTTTGCACCCTCTCTTTCCCCTTTCCCCCTCCCTCCTGCATCCTCCAATCCCCGAACTTTCCACGCTCCCTTCCCTTCCACCCCCACACCTTCACCCCAGTGTCACTGCCACATCAATTGTGTCTCTTTTGTGATGAGGAAGGGATCATCCCGAAAGCTCAAATAACTTCAACAAATGTGTCTCTCCAACACCCGAGCGGCTCTCCTTCCGGGAAGTGCTAACTGGGTTTCCTTCCACACCTAGTTGCCCTAAATATCCTCATTTACCTTTTTTCTTTGTAAGTTTATATATATATATACACACACACACATATAGGGCAACTAGGTGTTGAAGGAAACCCAGTGAGCACTTACCGGAAGGAGGGCTGGGGTTTTGGAGAGACATATTTGTAGAAGTTATTGGAACTTTCGGAATGATCGCTTTGTGAGGACAAGAGAGACGAAGGGATCATACCGAAAGTTCCAATAACTTCTACAAATGTATCTCTCCAACACCCCAGCGGCTCTCCTTCCGGTAAGTGCTAACTGGGTTTCCTTCAACACCTAGTTGCCCTAAATATCCTTATTTACCTTTCCTCTTCCGAAAGTGTGTATATATATATATATATGTACACACACACGCACGCACTCACGCACGCACGCACGCACGCACACACATATGTATGTATGTATACATATATTCAGTAAAACCTGGTTAATTCGAACTACTGTATTTCGAAATTCGACGTAATTCGACATTTTTTAACACTTGAAAGACCGAAAAAACCAATTTCATACAAATGTGTTTCAATAATTCGAAAATCTCTATAATTCGTAATTCGAAAAAATTTTTTGCCCGATTCTCGGAATATCAACGCATTTTTGGTGACATAATTCGAAATAAAACTTACCAAAAAGAAACTAATGAAATTTACTAAAATATTTCTGGCACCTTGTCGGCTGGTTTACAGACATTGTGCGAGCGTGATCATACCGACTGGGCGTTGTGTATTGTCACAAGATTCGGTCCATCCCCTCAATTTATGTACTGTTTTGCGAGTTTTGTGTTGAAAACGCGTTCCAATATTCCTTTGGTTCGTTGTTTGTTTCGTATCAGATTGTATTTTTCATCATTGTTAGTTACTTGTTTAAATAATATTCTTAGTTTAATAACTGCAAGAGAGACTATATTTAAATTTATTGCTATAAAATATTTTTTTTGTCATCGGCGTGGCAATTGGTGACTCCTCAAACCATCGCCAACCGTTTTAAGAAAAGCGGGCTATCTTCTCAGCCGGCAGAAGTGTTCCAAGGTACAGAAGTGAAGGAAGTAATCGACAGTAATGTATTGGGGCCTATCAGTTTCGGAGACTTTGTTTCCTTTGATAATGACTTGTCTACGTCGGTTGTGTATGACTCCACAATCGAGGAATCAAAAACCGTTGCGAATGACAGCGACGAAGAAGACGATGTGGATAACGTCGATGCTAGGTTGGATGTGCCATTGCCATCTAAGGAGGATGTTTTAAAAGCTTAAGATACCCTTCAAAGGTACGTGTCCGGGATGCTTGACGTGCCGATGAATATCTGTGAAAAAGTTGATGCCATTAAGCAACACATTGCGCTAGAGAGAGTGCCCTGAAATTGAAACGGGAAAATAACCAACTTTTAAAAATAAATTTAAATTAATATTTTATTACACACTTTTGTTTATTTACTTTTAAGTTGAAATAAGTGGAACACATTATTAACATTTTAGTGGCTTAATTATATGTTCATATAAGTTTCAATGTTTAAATGAGTAACCCTAAATTTGACTTTTAATCATCGACATCATATTTTGAGGTATGCATGTGTAGTACATCGTTTTTTTCTATATTTTAATTTGGTGTCATATTCTTTTGTTTTTCTGTAATTTATATTTGCATTTTTTAAATTTGGTAAATCACGCTTTTCTGTAAATTTCGAATTATAGAGGTTCTTCGTAATTCAAAATGCTTTTCCTTTGGTCCCGTGAATTTCGAATTAACCAGGTTTTACTGTATATATACCCTTTCCAACTGCCTCGGTTCACTGCCTCATAGTCGGCGGAAGGGTGTAAACGGAGGATAAAGGGGGAAGAACAGTGGTGTCCTCGGACACCGGTAGGTTCAACCATGCTGTGAAGTCTTTCTGCAATATCTCCGGCCAAAGTGAAAGAGGTACTCACCAACCCGCTCTGGGCCAGCGTGGTGTTTTAAGGCCCACAATCCCCCCATGACATGTAGACCCATAAAAAACGGCCCTCATTCTCCGGAGGCTGGATGGTCAGGAACAAGGCAGGAAAGCAAAGGGTGCTAAGAATCCCCGGAGATTAAACGCCCACTGCCACTCTTTCTCATCCTTACCCAATTCCTTTAACCTCAACCTAACTACCTTTAACTGCCGGACTTTGTCCAGTGAAGATAAACTTCAAGAGCTCCAAGAACAACTGGAGAAGATCAAGTGGGACATTTTAGGGCTTAGTGAGGTGAGAAGAAAAGGTGAACGCCTATTGGAGTTGAAGAGTGGACTTATTTTTTATTATAGGGGACTGACACAGGAAGAACAGGAGGAGTTGGATTCATCATCAACAAAAAATTGAAGAATAATATCGTGGAAATGGAAAGTTTTTCCGAGCGGGCAGCTAGACTAGTGCTTCAAATAAATAAAAGATATCAACTTCAAATAGTCCAAGTTTATGCGCCAACGTCATCATACTCGCATGAGGAAGCGGATGATTTCTACCAAGAAGTTGGTGAACTGCACGACAAAGGAGGCTGCCATCTAAAATTGGTCATGGGTGATTTCAATGCCAAGGTAGGAGATCAAAAGGAAGACGACAGCGCAGTTGGAAAATGGGGCTATGGAGACAGAAATGAACGAGGGGACCGACTTGTAGACTTTGCTGAATGTACTAGTCTATATATAATGAACACTTTCTTCAAAAAGAGTCCCAATAGAAAATGGACCTGGAAAGGACCCAATGGTACCAAAAACGAAATTGACTACATACTAGTCAATAAGAAGCAATTGGCTGAAGACTGTTCCGTCCTCAACCAGTTTAAAACTGGAAGCGACCATCGCTTGGTAAGATGCAGAATAAAATTCAACTCAAAGTTAGAAAGTCAGAAGCTTTTAAAGAAGCCTGTCTGTTATCAACACGCGGGTGCTAAAAGAACGAAAAGAAGAATTTCAGCTCCAACTGAAAAATCGATTCAGTGCACTGGAAGACCAAGAAGAGGAAAGGTAAGTAAGGGTATTTAGGGCAACTAGGTGTTGAAGGAAACCCAGTGAACACTTACTGGAGGTAGAGCCGCTGGGGGGTTGGAGAGACATTTGTAGAGGTTAGAGCTTTCGGGATGATCCCTTCGTCAGCACAAGAGAGACACAACTGATATATATATATATGTATATATATATATACATACACACACACATATTTAATCAGTATCTTAACAATGTTCACGAAGGGCTTTTTATAGCAAGATTGTAATGGGAAGTGGCATTTTTCGAAAAACTAATCTGTTATCAATAAGGAATTATATTTATAATTCATGTAAAACTACGTTAAATAAATTGCACCGTAATTAAACTATGGAATTATATATATATATATATATATATATTCGCTGCGGAAGGGCCTCTGCCCGAAAGCTTCAAATCTGTGTTGTTTTTCGTATGTTTCTGTTTTTCGTGTCTTCAGCACCCCCAGCGGCTCTCCAATTTAAGTTAGTGTTCGCAGGGCTCCCTCCAACACCTTGTTGCCCTCTTTATATATTTATGTATATATTATATAGGAGTATATGGAGAACCAAGTTTAACCATGAATAATCACGGTTCTGTCAACGGACAGACTACGTATGATAATGATATATACTAGCTGAAACGCTCGGCTTCGCTCGGGAATGTTTTCTTTTAAGCAGTAAACGATTTTAATGCTTGGGGCAAACGTTCCCCATTCTTTAAATACACAAACGATGCTTGAATTAACATTTACTATTTTATGTATTGTATTGTAAAGTTTTTACCATTAATATAATTACGCATTAAAGTCTTTCTTAATATTCACATGGATAGATGCACCGAAGCCTTTAAAGCAGCAATAAAATTATGTGGATTATGTCAATACTATTAGCCAAAACGTAAACAATAAACAACATCTTGGTTACCGAACGAATGTAAGTAGATGTATCGATTTATGCTGCGATAAATCTTTCAATGTTAATTGTAAAAGATAAAAACGTTCTAACATTCCTTAAAAATCATTTGACTCACTTTAAAATATTCATAGACTATATTTAGGCAAGAATCCATTTGTATCCTTCATCTTGGAGTTAGCTATTCTTCCTCTAGGGCTTTGAAGAGGATAACAATTAATAAACTAATCAATGAAATTAACTGGGACAGTTGTTGTAATGTGACAGATGTAAATGAACTCTATGATTTGTTTACACATGAGTTCAACAAAGCTTAAAACTGTGCTACAATTACCGAAAAGGTTAGAAAGTCTGAATTGAAAAAGGAATGGATAAAATATGACATTTTGGATTTAATGAAAACTAGAAATACAAATTTCAGGAAATGGAAAAGTTGCCCTTCCAATGAAAGATATTAATTTCAATATAAGAAATCTAGAAATGAAGTTGTTGGAGCAATCAAGAGGACTAAACAGGAATGTTACATGGATAAGTTTGAAATATTACAAAATAACTGAAAAGCCATGTGGAAGGAATATAACAGAGTCACTGGAAAAGCAAGTAATGCAAAAAGCATTGATAAAGTTTTTAAACTCTTTAAAGGCATATTAGATGAAGCTGGGCTTGCAAATCTTGATACAATTCACATCTGAAATTGAAAATCTTAAATTGAACTACTCGTCCAAGTTTAATAATGCTAGATATATACCTATGTGTAACAGCATTTACATTCCAACTCCCTGTGACTTGGACATCAAAAACATTGTTGATTATTTGGAAAACAAGGTCCATGGGAAAAATAAAATAAGACTACTTGATATCAAAGTTAATCCTGTATTAATTCCTGTAATTACTAGCTTAGTGTCTAAAAGCATCTACACAAGGGTGGTATCAGAGGGATTGAAAATGGCACTTGTTAAGCCAATTCATAAGGGTGGTTCCTTTTTTATTGATTTTGATAATAATAGACCAATATCTATACTTCCAACGCTTTCAAAACTTATAGAAAGTTATGTCTCTAAGTACCTGTTCAATTATATAAAGAGGTTTAGCCTTATATCAAGAGATCAGTTTGGTTTTCTAAAACAAAAAGTTACAAAACTAGCAATTGATAAGTTTTCAAATATGATATATAAGGGTTTCGATAAAAATAATTATATTTATGTGGCTTTTATATACTTCAAAATAACATTTGATACAGTTGATATTGATATACTGTTATATATACTGAATAAAATGGGTATGCGTGGTGTAGTTTTGAATTGGTTGTCTAATTATTTGAAAAATAGGAAGTTAAAGATAACGATTAATGATTGCCAAGGTGAAATCAAACAGTTGAGTTATGGAGTCCCTCAGGGATCAATATTAGGGCCACATCTGTTTATAATTTATGTAAATAATCTCTTTAAAGCAATAGTTCTCACTAAGTTATTAATGTATCCTGATGATGCAGTTCTAGTCAGTATACATAAGAACAGGATGATGCTCATAGAAACCTTCAGCAGGATCTATAGCTAAGTGTTGTGGGCAAATGATCATGGCCTTCTCATTAATTCACATAAATCCAAGGTTATGGAAATATCACATAATTTGCAAGAAATAACTGGCTGAATGTTATTTACATGATCATCATTGCATAATGAATAATAAAACAAATTCCAACTGTGGTTGTAATATACTGCAACATGTAATTATAAGTACTTAGGAGTAGTGATAGATAATACATTCAGTTTTGATAACCATATAAGAATGTTAACCCCTTAACGACCAAGGGACATATTTGCCCCAAGATTTTAACATTTTACTATTATTTTATATGATGCAATATCCTAATAAAATTTACCTTTTAGTAATTCTAAATATTTATACTTTCATCTATTATTTAATATCTTAAATGGTTATACAGCGAAAAAAAATTAAAAATTTAGGCAGTTTTTAATGTCCTAAATGTCTAACTTTAGGAATTTTTGCAGTAATTGTTAACTGTTGCATAATATACATTTTATGTTTAGGTAAGGGGGACTCAGTGAGATTTAATGGGTTTTTTGAATTACTCATGATATCCATTTTGACAGTTTTATTAAAAAATTAAACTTTTGGGACATATATGTCCCTATGGGCAGGAGGCTTCACTAAGTCTCACGACCGAAACTGTCCCATGTTTTTTTCTCGTGAAAAAAGCTATGTATTTACTGATACGCAGCATGGAAGCTATTTTTAGCTATTCTCACAGTGAAGAAAAACTTATGCAGGAGTGAAAAATTTATTTGATTATCCTTATGGGGAGGTTAAGATATCTTTTGACAACAGTGACGATCATTATGAAATTTTTGAAAAACCAGTAACTTCAACAGCCTTGTAGAACTAATATATGGAACAAACAGATGTCCCTTTTACCACGAACTCGCAGGAAATACTAAGATGTCACAACGTCTACCCAAAGAACTTGATAAAAGATAGTCGCATTTCATAGGTTTGTAATCAGACATCGACAAAAAAATGGACACAGACTGGCTTGTCTCTGGAACATTTATGAAACTCTAATGAATTTCGATATGCCACATAGCCAGACGTTAATAAAATCGGAGAAAAGACTGTGCTAATCAAAAACCAGAATTACTGTTGTTTTGTCATTTATGGCTGAAGGCACTAAGATTAAGCCAACGCTCATACTCAAGCGAAAAACTATTCCAAAAGATAAATTTCCGAAAGTAGTAGTCATCCATGTACATAATAATGGATGGATGGACGAAAATGGCATGAAAACATTGCTGAAGAATGTTTGGAGTTTTCGACCAGGAGGACTGCATATGGAAAAAATCTGATGTGTCCAACACATGACTTTCTCCATATTTGGGGTATAGATATTTAAATTATTATGAATAGCATTATGAGGCAAAATTATTATTTCCTATCGTAAAAGAACACAGTCGTCCTTATTGCCGTACATTACGTATATTTTGAATATGTTTACAGAATTCACCGCTACATACTGGTATTAAGAAAAATCAAAATATCTCCGAAATGGATGGTTCTCCCAAATTTGTTTCAAACAAAACTTGGAAGAAATATTATTCTCTACAATTTTGGTCCTCACGAAGATTACCAATAACGAAGTTTTTAGGGAGATATTTGACGGAACCCGAAAAAACCGATTATTTATAAATAATTCCTAAACAATAACTGCTATGGAAAATTGTTTCAAATGAAAGTTGTAGGAAATTACATACTCTATAACATTTGTATAGAACTGCATATACAATAACGGAGAAATATCGCAAAAACCGAATCGGGCTCCGAATAAACCTCGACTTCCGGTTAACCGTTATTGTCCGAAAACTAACCAGTTCTTTATGCTCATGCTGAAATGTAATATATGAAGTTTGGTAACGATATGGCAAGTATTTGTTGAGTTAGAGCGCCCAAAATCACATTCATCCATCCATCGATCCACCCCCCCCACACGCACGCACGCACGCACGCACGCACACACACACATCATTCGGAAAAACACTAACCGTGTTCTGGGAACCTCAAAACGTGTATTTCTGTTGAAATCTCGAAGTCGATTTTTTTCGTGGTGACAATACTTTCCCATTACTACGTATGGAGAAAGTAAAAAGGGGGATGGTGAGGGGGTGGGGTGGGGGGGGGGGGGGGAGAGAGAGATAGTTTATCAAGGAAGACAAATTATTCGGAATATTTCCTTAGAATTTTTTGAGTGTATGAACATACACATACGAACAACAAAATTATTTTAGCAAGATAAGTAACACCAAATCATCTGCATTAACAATTTTAATCCGAAAAAATTTGTTATTTCCATAAAAATTCTTTGCGATCCTATAAGTGAGAAAAGGGCACTTCCATAAATTTATTCGTACAAACAAAGGGTTTGTTTACAACGCGTAGATTCGCCCCAAATAATCCACACTCGGTGTGGACAGAATTTTCTTCTTCGAGCCAGGAGCTGCAAAATTAAAAACGCGAATGTAGCGTCATAAAAAAGTATCCTTGTCCTTCGTCATCTCTCTGTCACCGTTTTGAAATGCTGGCAACAACCTCATTAATCCTCTCCATACTTCTTTTTTACTTTCCCATATGATGGCGTTGCGGAGAGGAAAATTCTCTTATAAGTCAGAACTTGTATTATGCGCATAACATTATTTTCTTTAGTGATGTTTAAGCATCGATCTACAAAGGAGTAAAATCCCTTCTATAGTGAAATTGTCGAGATAGGCGAAGCAAACTGTGATAGAATAATTTGACTAATAATATTAATGCACAGCATATATGCTTTCCGAAGGGATCGCAAATAATCCCCGTAATTTTTCATGTAGCGGTTGGCTTACTTGTTCCACGAGTGACAGGACCTACATAAGCTTGGCCCCCTTCTGAGCCGTGTAATTTTATCCTACAAAAATAAGGATTGGCAGCGATTCTTTATCCTCTTGGAGAACGACATTATAATCAGCTAACCGCCTCATCGATGGTTGATATTGGAATGGTAAATGAAATGGTTGGAGATCATCCCTCCTTTTAACTTAATTCTCTCTCCGCCTCTCCCATTAAGCTCTCTCGTTCCTCAACTAATTGGGTCAACAGCTCTCCAAAGTACAGTCGCTCTTTTAGCGATCAGGAGATAACAGTATCTTGGCGTGTTTGCTACATTGTTTGTGTACGCATAAATGAATGCGTGTGATCGCATATGAGAGGAAGAGAAATACGCGGCCATTCCGTTCGGCAATCGCGCAAAGCGATGGGAAAGGAGCAAGAGAGAGAGAGGGTTTAGAGGAGGGGAGAAAAGGAGAGGGAGGACATAGGGGAGGATAGAGGGACAAAAGGAAAGGGTTGGGATAACAGAGACAGAAAGAAGTTATGGGCCCGATTGCAATAATGAATTCGAGAGATTCTTGGATGCGAGGAGAGAGGGAGAGAAAGGATGGAGAGAGAGAGAGAGAGAGAGAGAGAGAGAACAGTGGTAGAGAACGGGGTGGAATAGTAGCGAGAAAGGGATTTGTAGCTGGAAAGGCGAACTGCCAGAAGGAACGCAGCCAATTACAGTCACGCAAAGCGAGAGGCCATGGCAGGGTGGGCGATGGTAAGAGGAGGAGCTGAGGTGGGTCAGAGGGAGCGGAGAAGGGTCAAAGGAGGCGGAGGAGGGTCAGAGGGAGGCGGGGGAAGACGGAAGAGGGGAAGGTGAGAAAAAGGAGGGTTTCTGGAAAAGTTTTGTGCGGATTTGCTTGCCTCTTTTCTCCCTCTATCCACCTGCACGCCACAATAATTTCTGTCCGTCCGCCATCCTTAAACATTCCCCATTCGGAGGAAGTGCGTGCCCGCCCCCCCCCCCCCACTCCTCTCCTTTCTTCTCCCAAACCCAACCTCATCCCCTGATAACCTACCACTCACTCTATCACTCTTCCCGGAATCTTCTTCCTATGAATTACGAATTTTGGGGCTTCGATTAAGCTTCCTTTATTCTCGAGAATCTTCCTCCTTCCTTCCATTTCTGCTTTCCTTCCATTTTACGCTACCTTCCACTTGCACTTTTCCCTTTTATTTTCGCCCTCTCTATTTCCTCCTTCCCGTCCAATTTACCTTACTCTGTTTTCCTTTTCCTTTCTATTTTTCTCGTAACTATCTCCTATCGTTTCTTAATCAATTTGCCCTCCGTTGTATCCTGCAAATAGTCATATCTCGATTACGAATTAAGGAATTGATAATTTTCATTAACTAAAATATATTTTAGAGCTTTTTGTTTATGAACGCACTTATGTTTTCTCTGTTCAATCGAATAACTTTGACTAGAAAGTAAACGATAAGAGATAAAATACTGACATTTTCAGAGTGTTTGTTATTTATGAAGCCAATTATTCTTACGCTGTCAAAGAATATTTTTGTAAATTTGGGGATGCCTTTCAAATTTTCAAATTAAGATTCTGAGCAAATGGTAATAGTTAGAAAGTTAATATTTTCATTATTCGTGTGAGATTTAATGCCATCTATAACACTTCAGAATAAACTTCTCTGAAAAATAGGTGGGCAGCATGTGGTGCCTTCAAAATATATAAACAAAGGTCATCAGCAAATGATTTTAGACGGAAACAATTCTTAATTAATTATTGAATAAATTACTTTATGTCATATAATTATACTACCGAATTTATAAAGAATTTTAAGTTTAAAATTCTAAATAAACCTCAACGAATAAAGCGTGCTTTCCATATTAAGTTCAGCCAATACTTCAATTATTCGTACTAGTGCGACAAGAATCATCTTCTGCTGTTATAACTGCGCACCAGCGCGTACAAATACGCATGGGATTTCTTATGCCCATAGATTCAATCGGAAAGAGATATTTCAAAAGTGTCAAAGGATTTCATAGCATTTTCGTTAATTTGTTACACTTTGAACTCTACCATATTTATACCAGAGCAATGTTTGTTTTTTGTTGAATGATTGTACTAATCGGCCGATTGTTCAGCAATAAAATTATTATAAAAATATTCGTATTGCATTCCCTATTTCAAGCAGCCTTTTTATCGAGAAGTTACCTACTTAATGGATCTTGTTCTTGATTGCAGATGTTTCGTTGGTCCCTAATTAATTTACAATTGTGATTATCAGAGCATGAGAACTTTGAAAAATAAATCTGTCCGTCGTTAGCATTAACACACTTAGGAAATTAAACTGCATCCATTACCTCAATTAACCTTTTAATTTGATTATTTTAGGTCCTGTCACATCTGTTAGCAGATAAAATTCAGATTAAACGTGGATTCTGCAGGAAACACAACGGCGACGAGGAAATTAGCGAAGTATATTTCTATTGCCGCTATTATCGGTTTCGATAAGAGATTTATAGATCGGCGCGCCATCTAACGGTTTCTCCTGCAAAATGCCTCGCTCTCAAAATTACAGTCTGCTACGTCACTACGAATTAGAATTGCAATTAGGAGCGAAATCAAGGATTCGATTGCGGGGGGAATTAAAACAGTTTGAGGTATAATAAGTGAAATGCGAAACAGTAGTTCTACAACTGGAGTTGGAAGTAATTCATTCGAAAGAGACACGATGTTTTGTTGAAATCATATTGACGACAATACAAAATTAAAGCATCAGTTTCCAAATAAGCAAAATCGCGAAATGAAGTGCCTCGTGAGAGGAAGAAGCGATCACGCTGTTCTTCTCCCCAAGAACGGATTCATATCCTGCAATTCCGAATAAAGATACCTAACTACGATGCACCTGTAAAAAATACGAAATTGCTTTAACGAACCTGATCTCTGAAGATTCATTTGTCAATCTTTTGCAACACTCAGGTCCTTATTGAAAGTGGTAATAATTGTGCATAATTGCGGTAAAACCACAGAAGAAGCGCATTTGAATTCCTCGTCAATGGCGTTTGCTGAAAGTCGCTCGAAATTCGAAACATCTATCCAGAGTCTTGACATTGCTTCCGCGAATCGAAACAAACCTACTTCAGACATTTCTTATTTCGGCTTATTCATTTGAAAGATTAAATCCGTATTTGCAGTGAACATTCTTGGCAAGACGAGGGTCGCGGAGAGGCCCCAAGCGAAGAGGAAACGAAAGACATAATCTTTTGAAGCAGAGGTCTCAAACACGCGAACCTCTAGGACCATTTACATGGCCCAAAAAATAAGTTATTCTACGTTATGCCCGGTCACAAATATATTAATCTTATAAATAAGTTCAGAAGCTTATTTAATTAGCGCTTTCAAAATATCCTCATTTTATTGCTCATTCCTATTTGTTAAACCATGCATATTTCGCCCAGAAGATTGTCCTTTTCGCTGGGAGCGTCTTCATTGTTAGTCCAAAGGACATAACGCCGACTCTAGTGTTTAAGAAATGAACATTGTAATGAATAGCGTACCGAAGGAACGAGTTGCCCCTCGTTTTCAGGTGATAAAGAAGAGAATAAGAAAAGAAGGCTTGAAAAATCTCTAGCGCGGAATGTGGATTTGGTGCGGTGCCTTAATGCTGCCCTCTAATGTAATTGTTACTAAGCCAGAATCGCATTAACAATCATAATTATACTTTCACGTATGCATTAGGTGCCAACTCCCGTCGGACGAGCAGCGCAGTCGTTAAACGATAAACCATCGTGTTCCTCGTAGACACAACCGTTTTCCCTTGTAGTATGAATTACGGTAGATTGCTCAAAAGAATATTTATTTACACCGGCTCACAGACACCCACACATGACACGCAAATATTCGCCGAAATTTAAAGCAGCGCCCTAAAAAAAAGTCTCTCACTTTAGTCATATAAACGTCGAGGGCATCGAGTCGGAATGGAGCGAAGGAATTTGACGGGCGTTGAAAAAACGCCGCCTTGTGAGAGAGGAGAGAGTTGGGCGGAGGGGGTGAGTGGAGTGGAGGGAGAGAGTCGAGTAGGGTGGAAGGAGAGAGACTAACGACGCCCTTAACGACTGAAATAAAAGCAATTCCGAAGGAAGAATTTCCTCGCGAGAAAAGTTTTATTCCGACAGTTTTTCTCTATAAGAATGGAAACGATATTTGTCTCTCCAAAAATAGATAGAATTATTGCGAATGAAAGAAAGAAATCGCCCTTGTTATAGGTATTACAAAAAACGCATATTAACCAGTTACTTAAAAAATAAAGAAATGGAGAATGACGCGCAACCAAGAGAGGATGACTATATCATACCGTGATAATTTATATGTTTACACACACCATGGCGTAATTAATTAGAAATATAGTATGGCAAGTATTTTTTTACCGATGGCTTATATTTCACACCAGAGCCACAATATGCTCCCGTTGATAACTAAATTCATTGAAACTGCGTGGCGTGCCATTAATTAAAAGGTGCAATGAAATGGATCCTCCAGGCAACGAGGGAGGCCCGTAAGGGGCCCCGATAAAAAATAACAACATATTTGAATTTCTTCATATGAATTTTTGAGACAAAACTATTTGGAAACAAACCATAATTTTTAATTTCAACTTGTATATACATTTATTCTTACAATTTAACTCTGACATAGAAATAAAATAATTAAAACGTAGGCGCCCTATAAGAATATAAAATATTTTTTTATTATTTGTGTATTTTACTTAACCCCTCTACGACGGAGGAGTTTTTAGGAATTCCCTAATCAACGGAAGGAGTTATTTGAAAAACAAAGAAAAAGTTGCGACAAACTTTAAAAAATCATAACGTTTGATATTTTCAATGCTTTTGATGAAATTTTTTATGTAGTTACATAAATGATGAAATTTTTAAACAGTATCATTTAAAATATCATGCGCCACACATAAACATTGCTACATAGAAGCGAATGAACAGTAATCGCTTAATGTTACAGTGCGCGTTCGCGGTTTATATAACTTTCAGCATAGCGTGAACTATGAAAGGTATTCACATGAAATATTATTGAAAGAAACATTTTAACATTACTAAACGTCATTCGCTGAATGTACCTATCTCAACCAATTAGGTAAAAGGTTTGTCGCATGCCAACTTTTCCATGTCGTGACTGGAAACTTTTAACTAAGTGTTGTATTTATGATTTTTTTAAAGGCGTTTCATTAAAAATATAAACGTTTTAGTTACCCAGTCGTCATTCTTAATGGTTATATAAGTAAAATAGAAAAATTGGTTACATTTCGTTCATTAGAAGCGGAGATATGGAGTTGTATTTATCATCAGATTTCAGACACAGAATACGGAAAACTTTTAAAAGTTACATATTAGCTCAAAAGTCCTTTCACGATTGTTTTAGAAAATGTACACATGCGTAAATTGATTCAGCATGAAACTTACATTATAGCATCGTAAAGACATCTCTTGTAAGCGAAGTCTTTGGAAAGATACAGTGAATCATATTCGATCGTGACCGTTTCCTCGTCTACATGCACTATATGGGTCAACTTGGGAAATCGAAACTACATAGATCCGTGGAACACGAAAGACGAAAACTGTGTATTATTATTATTATAGATTGTCCATAAATTTCATTTATTATTATTGTAATCAATAAAAAATATATATTTATGTCAAAAATTGATTTTAATGCGGTTTTATTTCGTTTTCCCTAATGTTAAACATCGATATATACTTGTTGATTCACTAAAATATCAGTCATGTTACGGTTTTGAGTTAGCCATTCATTTTAACGCGTCGATTCGTGTGCCTGGGGGACGAAAGGACTTGATACGTAAACAGCAAACAATACAAATAGCGGAACAAGCCGGTCGTTGAAGATCTTTGGATGATCGCCGAAGAGGAAAGCATTCTTGGTGAATTGAAAAGCGATTTTTAGAAGCATTTCAAGTAGGCCTTGTGTATTCAGTATGTAGGAGACATTTCTTTCTCAAGCGGACAACCACTTTCCTCACACGGCTCCACAAAGATACAAGGGAAAAGATTATATTTCTCCTTCGAGAAAGTGGAAAGAGGAATCGTAATTTCGTGGTAAAATGAGAATTTCATCGCAAATTTTCACGTTGATTATAAAATGTTAGAACAATAGTAAAATTACAATTCATGCATTACTGAAAAGGCCAAAGCTTCCTCTATCAAAGTACGTAATCAGATGGACGAATATGCATTGCGTATTTAGACAGAAGTATGAGGTTGCGCTCACGAAAATTTCACCGCAAAACTTCGCGTTGATTATAAAATGCTAGAACAATAGCAAAATTACATGTCGTGCATTGATGAAGAGGCCAAAGCTTCCTCTATCAAAGTTCGTATAGGTTAAACAGATGGACGAATATGCATTGCGTATTCAGACAAAGGTATGTGGTTGCGCTCCAACTTTTCAGCGCAGAAACCAAAATTTCGCCGCAAATTTTGGCGTTGATTATAGAATGTTAGAACAATAGTAAAATCACAGTTTGTGCATTACTGAAGAGGACAAAGTTTACTCTATCAAAGTACGTATAGTTTATTCAGATGTACGAATATGCCTTGCCTATTTAGACAAAAGTATGTGGTTGCGCTCCAAATTTTTGGCGCAGAAACGAAAATTTCACCGCAAACTTTCACGTTGATTGTAAAACGTTAGAACAATAGTAAAGTTACAGGTCGTGCATTACTGAAGAGGCCTAAGCTTCCTCTATCAAACTACTTACAGATTATTCAGATTGACGATTCTCCCTTGCGTAATTAGCGAATTTTCGGGGCAAAAATGAAAATTTCATTGCAAACTTTCACGTAGACTATAAACACTATACTAAAGTTATAAAATATCCATTACTAGAAAGGACAAAGCTTCCTATTTCAAAATATATAAAGGTTATTAAGATTTATGAATATCCCTTGCGTCAATAGACAATAAAAGGTGGTGACGCTCCGTATTTTCTGCGCAAAAATGAAAATTTCATCGCAAATTTTGAGGTAGTTTATAAAATATAGAAACAATAGTAATATTATTTGACATGCATCACAGGAAAGCCCGAAGTTTCCTCTTTCAACATATATTATGCTTTTATAGATGTATGATATATTAAGTGAGGTAAACAGTAAAGAAAGCAAGCACTACCTCGGACCTGCAGGACGACATACGAAGTTCTTGTTGGACGTGCAGGACACGTCGCTCGGCGTTGAGGGGTTAAAGAAGCGTCCGTCATTAACCATTTCACCGGGGCCCACGTAGCCTTTGTTACGCTATCGACTGAATTTTTAAACCAAATTCCTAATTTTTCTTCAAAGTTAAATCATCAATTATGTAAGTACATTTAAATGAAAATATCTCTATCTAAATTCACTTTGAAAGTACGACGGAGAGAATCGTCACTTTGGTCATTAAGCAACTGCGTTTAGTCCCTGAGAGTAGGGGAAGAAAGTACGGTCTCTGCGGAAGAGGACCATTAGGGACCAAATCCATTGGATCCGATTCTCACCGATCCGACCAAGCCAACTCAGGAAGATGGATTTGGCAATCGACGCATGCATTTTTCATGTGGATTCCTGAAAACCGTTGAAAAATACAAAGCGAGAGGGCAGGAGAAACGCGATATATCGAAACGAGGGACGTTATTAGGTAGGTTTTGGTGTGCTGCACCCCCTGCCACCCACCAGTCTGGTGATTTGCAGGGTATCATGTAGATGTAGAAGCGATTATTTCATCTCTCCGCCGCATTTCGTTGCCCGGGGAATAAATAAATGGAAAGCAAATCGTCGCAGAATAGAAAAGAGAATGTGTAAAGTGGATTGTAAAACCTTCATAATCTTACAATAATTGAAAGGAATTAATTTAAAATTCCTCCAACAGATATATGCGCTGTTATTAAAGAAATATTGAATTGCATAACATTGATTAGTTTGAAACGATTTAATGCAATCGTAGAGTCACGTTACAGAATGTGAATTAATAAAATACCTACGCTTAATGTACGTAAAAACTTATTTTAATACAGAAAAATTTTCAACTGTCCCGCAAAAAGACGGATTTTAAAATTAACGTTTAGAACTAAAAACTTTCACTCATTCCTTGTGAAATTGCTATGGAGTTAACGGAAAATCTGACATTTCTTTCATATATGGCGATTCTGCTGCTTGAGTTTTTCTTCAACACCGAGGAATTCACTATTTTTGGTATCGAATGAGTCTATTTTACACACCTTTTTTTTCTATTCATTTTTATAGTATTTCGTAATGCTTTTTATCTTCATTAGGCTAAATTAAACTTTTCGAAGCCTACCGGAGGTCGAGAGAAACGCAAGATCCGTATACTCTGCGGATGAGAAGACGGATGAATATGGGATTACATCGACTTTCCTTTTGACAGACATGAATGCTAACTCTGTCTAGGCCATGGCAAAAGCAAACAGAAGGAAATGTTTTTAACGATGCGAAAAGTAAATAGTATGGGATAAGAAGAGATTTGTGTTGGATTTGTCGATTCGTATTCATGTAAACTGCGAAAGAAATGTGGTGATTTGATGCCAGGCTATCATATGTGCATTATTTTCTGCTACTCTACAAAACGGAATGTAACGTGACTTAGACGTAATTCGCTTAAGAAACAGAGAAGTATGAGCCTTTCCAGTCATCACAAAGAAATATATAGATCCCCGGGGAGCTCAGTTGCAGTTTAAAATGCACCAAAAAGGAAAATACCACCAGAAGAGCATTCGTCTTTCAGGTGATCTAAAATAACGACATTATTGTTCAGGATAAATGGGTAACTACCAAGGTGAATGGAATGCGTCTGTGCAAAATGAGTATTTCGGAAATTTGAAAATTTATTTTATACTCCTGTAACCAAGACATATGTGTGTAAAAACATACTTTCTTTAAAATAATGGCTTGTGTCGACTAACTGGGACCACATTTAAAACTGACCGCGAAGCTGACCCCTCGACCGTCATTAACTCGGGTTAGAGGCCCATACGTCGAGGCCCATCCTCAAATCCGAGCTCAGGTGTCATTACTCTCTCAGCAGAGGGTCGCTGGCTGAGCATGTCTTTTGCAGTAAAATTTAATCTATTTTATGTTGTTAACTTAGTGCGATTGTGACTCAAGCAACATATTCGGGTGAATGCGCTGATCAAGAGCGTCTTTTTACCGGAATTCTACGATAAATAATAACATATTTACGCTCACATCTAATGTTGACGCCAAGGAATACCAACCTCTTAAGATTTTCGGACGGGATTGTAATGAAAGCAGACATTCGCGAGACGGTGCGGAGGGTGTAACGCTTTTATCTAGTTAATCGCATTTTTCTATGATCACCAACCAACGAACAAAAAATTAAACCTAATTTTTGGCTTTTTTCTAAAGAGATTTGAATTTCTACGATATGGAATTTATTTTCATACTTTTTCCGGCATAACTGTGAAAGTACCGCGTCGAAATCTCATTTTTAAGATATTTGAAAATGCTAAAGAAAAGAAGCCTCGCTTCGTTTCAGCTCTGCCCATGTTATTCAAATGGAGAAATGATATGCTCCTGAAGTCGAACCCAGAACAACTATGTACACGGCGAGCAGTTTCAAATTGAAAGTGATTCCTGAAAGTTTGATCAAAAAAGGTTGTAAAGCGGTTTCCCTTTTCTCCCATCTAACACCATATAACAACCAAGCGTTACACCCTCCGCACCGTCTCGCGAATGTCTGCTTTCATTACAATCCCGTCCGAAAACTCTTAAGAGGTTGGTTTTCCTTGGCGTCAAGATTAGATGTGAGCGTAAATATGTTATTATTTATTTCCTTTAGGGACTTAAACTCCGAGGTCGGTCGTGTCCGAGAGGAGTCTGGGGTTGATGTGCGTTTAACCATCTGCAGCATTGTCCCGCGGATTGACTGTGGCTCTGAGGTTTGGAGTAGGGTGGAGGGGCTAAACCGAAGGTTATGGTCTTTCTGTAGGGACATGGGGGTGGATTTCGTTGACCTTCGTCCGATTCTTGGATCATGTGGGGCACCCCTAAATGGCTCGGGGGTTCATTACACGCCGGAGGCATCCCAGGGTGTAGCGCGTAGGATCCTTGAGCATAGTAGGGCTTTTTTAGGCTAGAGAGCAGGGTACAGTGTAGGCGTCTTAGGGAAATAGGTGTAATTAAGAGGGTAATAGAAAACAATATTACGAGAAATCCGGCCGATACCGCAAATAAATTAGAGTTACCGAGCGATGAAGGCGCTGACATCCGTGATGTCAATAGTGTTAACGTTTGGGATTTCGATAAAAATGGTGAAATAAAACGCGATCAGAAAGAAAATGCTATATCAACCAATTGGCGGAATAATAGTATGAAGAACGCATGTAGATGTATTCCTAGAACGATTACGAATGGTAAGGCTGAGGTTTATCTGAGAAGCGATAGTGAGAAATTAAATGTCGTCGTATTGAACTGCCGCAGCATCCGTAAGAAAATTGCCGATTTTGAGCATATTATTCGTAGTCTAGAAGCCGATGTCGTGATCGGTACAGAGAGTTGGCTCACTGACGAGATTGCAAGTCAGGAGGTATTCCCTCAAGACTATAGAATTTTTAGAAAGGATCGTAGTATCCGGACGGGAGGTGGAGTATTTATAGCAGTCAGCAAGGCATACGAAAGTTTTCCACTACCGATTAATGACACCGAAATAGAAAGTGTTTGGTGTGGAGTTAGAGGAAGCGATTACACTATAGCAAATATATGCGCATTTTATAGGCCTCCCAATGCAAGTTTAGAAATTATTCATAATCTCGAGAAACAAGTAGCAACGCTAATATCGAAAAATAAAGAGAGGGCTATTATAATAGGAGGAGATTTCAACTTACCTTCAGTAGACTGGAATCATAATTGCTTTGATCCCGGTGGTAGAGAGCGTGAATCATGCGAAGCACTTATAGAAACCTTCGTTAAACACTCGTTGTGTCAGCTAGTAAGATGTCCCACGAGATCGAACAATATATTAGATTTACTCGTAACGAATTACCCCGAGCGTATGAACAAGCTTTCCATAGAGGAAGGAATAAGCGATCATAATGCTGTGTACGTAGAATTTAAGCTAAAAGTGGAGAAACAGGTTAAGGCTAGAAGACGCGTATATATGTACGCCAAAGGCGATTTCTCGAAATTTAGGTCTTTTTTACAGACACAATTCCCTTATTTCTGCGGGGCATCTATCGACGCTAGTACAGAGGAATTATGGTGCGTGTTCAGGGATATGATGCGAGAGGGTACGGATAAATTTATTCCACATAAACTTAAACGTGATGGTGCGGAACCAAGATGGTACAACCAGAAAGTTAGATGCGCTCTTAGACGGCAAAGAAAACTTCACGCTCGCTTAAATAGTAATTCTTCAAAAGTCACAGAGGAACAGAGATCAATGATACGGCAACAATACAGAGAGGCGCGGTCAAGAGCTAGAGTAACAATGCGAGAAGCATTTAATGATTACAAAAAGAAAGTTCTGCATAGTAATTTGAAAGAAAATCCGAAAGCATTTTGGTCGTACGTTAGAGAGGTTCATGGTAGAGGCCCCACCATAGCGTCTTTGAGAACGGAGGCAGGTGATGTAGTACATGACAGCGCGGAAAAAGCGAACTTGTTAAATGAACACTTTCAGAAAGCGTTTACTTCAGTGAGCAACGAATTTGAGGAACCAGCTTTGAATGATGAGGGAAATTCGATGGAAGATATGATATTCTCGGAAACAGGTATCGCGCACCAGCTAGAGTCTATTAAGCTAAATAAGTCTCCCGGGCCGGAGGGCATACCCGCGCGTGTGTTGAAAGAGCTAGCCTCGGTAATCGCACCTTACTTGAAAATAATATTCGAAAAATCCGTTGCACATGGTACCGTTCCAAAAGACTGGAAGCTAGCATACGTAACGCCCATCCACAAAGGCGGTGATAAAGAGAACCCCGAAAATTATAGACCGATTTCCTTGACGTCATTATCGTGTAAGATTCTAGAACATATAATTGTTAGCTCTGTTCTGCGTTATTTAGACGGTCGTTCTTCACTAAGCAAAAACCAACACGGGTTTCGGAAAGGTAGGTCATGCGAAACGCAGCTCGCCCTGTTCGTAAACGAATTGTTACAATGCGGAGAGAAAAACACTCAGGTTGATGCCATTTTCATTGATTTTAAAAAAGCGTTTGACAAAGTACCCCATAATAAATTAATAGGAAAACTAGGAAAGTACGGCATAAACCCTAATATCGTGAGTTGGGTAAAAGACTTCCTCTCAGACAGAAAACAGATAGTAGTTATTGATGGGAAATCTTCATACCCGGTAAAAGTCGCATCAGGTGTTCCACAGGGAAGTGTCATAGGCCCACTACTATTCCTGATATATATAAACGATATCTGCTCGGTAGTTCGCTGCAAAATAAGACTTTTCGCAGATGACACCGTTTTATATAAGGAGATAACGAGTCAGGATGACCAAAAATCGCTCCAGGAAGATTTAAACGCCCTTTCAGCATGGTGTCAAGATTGGAAAATCGAAGTTAATCACAGCAAATGTTCCCTATTGAGTTTCTGGAAGAGTAAGAACAATGAATTAGACTCGGAGTACAGAATTGATAGATTGAATATCCAATCTGCAGAGTACGTTAAATATTTAGGAGTCACCATTTGTCGTGATCTATCGTGGAATATGCATATTCGAAGGATCGTAGGCGCAGCTAATAAGAAATTGGGCTTCGTAGGCAGAATAGTAAGAAGTAGCACAGAACAGGTACGAGAAACGTGTTATTTATCATTGGTCAGATCTCAGGTCGAATACGCTTCCAGCATATGGGATCCGTACGAAAAGGGACAAATACTTGAGTTAGAAAGAATCCAACGCAGAGCAGCCAGATTCGTAATGCAAAAATATGAGCAAAAACTAAGCGTCACATCACTCTTGAAGGAGTTGAATTGGATATCGCTAGAGGATCGCAGAATTAGCGCTAGGTTAAGGCTTCTGGAGAAATTCAGGTCGGAAGTTCCATTATAGGAGGTCTGAGGAATATTAGAGGCACCTACGTACATGGGCAGGCACGATCACGAGAATAAAATAGGAGAGATCGACTGTAGGACCGAGCGATATCAGAGCTCGTTTTTCCCAAGGACCATACGGGATCATAACAGGAGAGTGATTCCCACGAGGGACGTTATTAGGTAGGTTTCGGTGTGCTGCACCCCCTGCCACCCACCAGTCTGGTGATTTGCAGGGTATCATGTAGATGTAGATGTAGATGTAGAATTCCGGTAAAAAGACGCTCCTGATCAGCTCAGTCACCCGAATATGTTGCTTGAGTCACAATCGCACTAAGTTAACAACATAAAATAGATTAAATTTTATTGCAAAAGACTTGGTCGGCTAGTGACCCCCTGATGAGAGAGTAAAGACACCTGAGCTCGGATTTGAGGATGGGCCTCGAGGTACTAAGGGCCTCTAACTCGAGTTAATGACGATGGAGGGGTCAGCTTCGCGGTCAGTTTAAACTGTGGTCCCAGTTAGTCGACATAAGCCCCTAGTTCTCTTAAATACCCTTATACATACACACATATATATATATATATATATATATATATATATGTATGTATGTATGTATGTATGTATATATATATATATATATATATATATATATATATATATATATATTTATATATATTTATATGTATGTATGTATGTGTATATATATATATATAGAGAGAGAGAGAGAGAGAGAGATATGAGCCAAAGCAACCCTCTACTGCCGCTCCGCAATCCGTCGCGTATGCGGTCGCGCGCGTTGATTTCCGCGGGTCGCAGAAGGAGTCGTCCTCTGCCGTCGACGCTTTCTGTTTGCATCTCATTACTCGCTCCCCATCTCGCTCCCTCTCTGCCCTCCTCATTCTCCCCCTTCTCCACATCCCCTTCTCCTCGCGCATGACGCCAAAACCCGCCGAGGAAACGAATTCTCGCTCGCAACAAAACACGGTTGCCCATTCCACCTCTCCCCGTCCCTCGCTCGCCCAACTCTCACGCCATTCCGAAAGATTTATCCCTCCCCCACAGCCCTCCTCCATCGCCGCCACAGGGCGTCATCCGGGCCTCACCTTTATTGCCCCCGACGTCGCTTCGCATTAAAGCCAGAAGGAGGAAATGGGAAGAGAGGGCATTAGGGGAGGAGAAGGGAGACGGGGATGACGAAAGGGAAGCGGAGATATAAGAAATAGAGGAAGGAAGGAAGCGATATAAAATGAGGCAGCGTAGGGAGTATGTGGAGTTGGAAACAAAGCGGAGAGCGAAACGGACTGAGAGGAAAAATTAGGATAAAGGTAAGAAGTGGAGAAGCGAAGAGTCGCGGAGGTGAAAAGGAGACATGGAATAAAACAAAGTAAAATGGAGGGGCGTGAGTGAGAGAGAGTTTGAAAATGTTTACGTAGAAGGTGTTTGCGGGGAGGGAAGGGCGAGAGGGGATTTTAGAGGGTGGGAGGAGGGTCAGAGGGTTTGAAAGAGGGAGGTAGGAAGATAAAAAATCTGATGCGGTCAACACATGACTTTCTCCAAATCTGCGGTACCTATAGATATTTAAATTATTATGAATAGCATTATGAAGCTAAATTATTATTTCGTATCGTAAAAGAATACGGTCGTCCTTATTGCCGTAAATTAGGTATATTTTGAATATGTTTACAGAATTCACCGCTACATGGTGCTGGCGCTGTATACTGGTATTAAGAAAAAGCAAAATATCTCCGAAATGGATGGTTCTACGAAAATATGTATCAAACAAAACTTGGAAGAAATATTATTCTCTACAACTTTGGTCCTCGCGAAGATTACCAATAACGACATTTGTAAAGAGATATTTGACGGAAACCGAAAACACCGACTATTTATAAATAATTCCCAAACAACAACTGCTAAATGAAAGTTGTACAAAATTACATTCTCTATAACATTTGTTTAGAATTACATATACAATAATGATGTTTTAACGGGGAAATATCGCAAACACCGAATCGGGTTTCGAATAAACCTCGACTTCCGGTTAACCGTTATTGCTCAGAAACTAATCAGTTCGTTGTGCTCATGCTAAAGTGTCATATATGAAGATTGGTAACGATATGGCACGTACTTTTTGAGTTAGAGCGCCCACAATCACATACACACACACGCACGCACGCACGCACACACACACACACACAGACATTCCGAAAACACTCTAAACGTGTTCTAGGGACCTCAAAACGTGTATTTCCGTTAAAATCTCGAAGTCGATTTTTTACTTCCCGTCAAGATACGAACTCGAGACTTAAACTGTCGGATAGGATATAAATTGTAGTTTCTAATTTTTGAAGACGGAATGCAAATACGAGTAGAATTAGCTTAATTTTATAGTTTTTATCGCAAAAAATTGCTAATTTTTCTGGGTCTTACAATAGGTTTCCTTGGTAACAAACTCTATCCTTTCATATGGGTAAGCTTTTAATCGGAATCAGAGGCTTATATTTTAATGCTGTTAATGTTAAACTACACCTAATGAATGAAATCCAATATTGATATAAGCCTCATTTTTAGGGCTGTTTTGCCCCATTATTGCCCAATTCGAGAACAAAAAAGACGATGCAGCTGCATAGGACCCAGAGACTTGAAATTTGGCACGGTTATAGAAATTTCATTGCAACCTAAGATAAAATTATAAAATTACAAATATTTTAATTTTTAAGGGGCGGTTTTACCCCTTTTCGGCCCCATACGAGAACAAAAAATTTGAGGCAGCTGCATAGTACCTAGGGACTTGAAATTTGGCACGATTTTAGAATTTTCATGGCAAACTAAGAGAAAATTGTAAAATTGTAAAAATTCCAATTTTTAATGGGTGGTTTTGCCCTTTTTGGGCCCCATACGAATGCGATAATTATAAGGCACTTCTTAATGAGATACAAACTTGAAATTTGGCAGAATTATGGGTTTTTATTTACAACAGATGGAAAAAATCTGAGAGTGTAAAAATTCATAATGTTAGTGGCTGTTTTGCTCCATTATTGCCCTATACGAGGATTAAAATTATAAGGCACTTCTAAATGAGCAACAAACTCCAAATTTGACATGGTTAAATGATTATGTACAACATCGATTGGGTATAATTTGAATTTGCAAAAAGGCTAAAATTTGAAAATGCTTGCAGAATGCAAGCACATATTAACTAGTATATATATATATCATGTGTAAGAATCGTCTATATATTATAGATATGAGGATACAAAATTATAAGGCACTTCCAGATGTGCTAGAAACTTGAAATTTGGTAGGATTATAGGTTTTTCGTCACAACCGAAGGAAAAAATCCGAAACTGTCGAAATTACTATTTTGAAGGGCTATTTTGGCCCCTTTTTGCCCCATTTTTTGACCATAAGAAATCATGTAAATTGGTGTAAAGGTTTTTACATTTGCATTTTAAAATTACTTCCCATCAAGATACAAACTCGAGACCTAAACTGTCGGATAGGATATAAATTGTAGTTTCTTATTTTTGAAGACGGAATGCAAATCCGAGTAGAATTAGCGTAATTTTATAGTTTTCATCGCAAAAAAGTGGTAATTTTTCTGGGTCTAACAATAGGCTTCCTAGGCAACAGCCTTAATGCTTTAATATGGGTAACCTCTTAATGGGAATCAGAGGCTTATATTTTAATGCTGTTAATGTTAAACTACACGTAATGAAGGAAATCCGATATTGATATAATCCTCATTTTTGGGGCTGTTTTGCCCCATTATTGCCCCATTCGAGAACAAAAAAGGCGATGCAACTGCATAGGACCCAGAGACTTGAAATTTGGCACGGTTATAGAAATTTCATTTTAACCCACGATAAAATTACAAAATTACAAAAATTCTCATTTTTAAAGGGCGGTTTTGCCCCTTTTCGGCCCCATGCGAGAACAAAAAATGCGAGGTAGCTGCATAGGACCTAGAGACTTGAAATTTGGCACGATTATAGAATTTTCTTGGCAAATTAAGATAAAATTGTAAAATTGCAAAAATTCCTATTTTTAATGTTTGGTTTTGCCCTTTTCCTGCCCCATACGAATGTGATAATTATAATGCACTTCTTAATGAGATACAAACTTGAAATTTGGCAGAATTATGGGTTTTCATTTACAACAGATTGAAAAAATCTTAGAATGTAAAAATTCATAATGTTAGGGGCTGTTTTGTTCCATTATTGCCCTATACGAGGATTGAAATTATATGGCATTTCTAAATGAGCTACAAAATCCAAATTTGACACGGTTATATGATTATGTACAACATCGATTGGGAATAATTAGAAATTTGTAAAAATGCTAAAATTTGAAAATGCTTGCAGAATGCAAGCACATAACAACTAGTATATGATATATATATCGTGTAAGAAGCATCTTTATAATATTAATATCATGTGTAAGAAGCGTCTTTATATTATAGATATCATGTGTAAGAGGCGTCTTTATATTATAGATATAGACGCTTATTACACATCATATACATATATCATAAATATATATATATGTATATATATATATCTATATAATATATAGATGCTTCTTACACAATATATATATATATATATATATATATATCCCTTCCAACTGCTTCAAAGTCGGCGGAAGGGTGTAAACGGAGGAAAAAGGGCGAAGAACAGTGGTGTCCTCGGACACTGGTAGGTTCAACCATGCTGTGAAGTCTTTCTGCAATATCTCCGGCCAGAGTGAAAGAGGTACTCACCAACCCGCTCTGGGCCAGCGTGGTGTTTTAAGGCCCACAATCCCCCCATGACATGTACACCCATAAAAACCGGCCCTCATTCTCCGGAGGCTGGATTGCCTCTGACCGTGGCAGTGGTCAGGAACAAGGCAGGAAGGCAGGTGCTAAGAATCACCGGAAGTTAAACGCCCACTGCCACTCTTTTTCATCCTTACCCAATTCCTTTAACCTCAACCTAACTACCTTTAACTGCCGGACTTTGTCCAGTGAAGATAAACTTCAAGAGCTCCAAGAACAACTGCAGAAGATCAAGTGGGACATTTTGGGCTTAGTGAGGTGAGAAGAACAGGTGAAGGCCTATTGGAGTTGAAGAGTGGACATATTTTTTATTACAGGGGAACTGACACAGGAAGAACAGGAGGAGATGGATTCATCATCCACAAAAAATTGAAGAATAATATCGTGGAAATGGAAAATTCATCCGAGCGGGCAGCTAGACTAGTGCTTCAAATAAATAAAAGATATCAACTTCAAATAGTCCAAGTTTATGCGCCAACATCATCATACTCGCATGAGGAAGTGGAAGATTTCTACCAAGAAGTTGGAGAAGTGCACGACAAAGGAGGCTGCCATCTAAAAGTGGTCATGGGTGATTTCAATGCCAAGGTAGGAGTACAAAAGGAAGACGACAGCGCAGTTGGAAAATGGGGTTATGGAGACAGAAATGAACGAGGGGACCGACTTGTAGACTTTGCTGAATGTACTAGTCTATATATAATGAACACTTTCTTCAAAAAGAGTCCCAATAGAAAATGGACCTGGAAAGGACCCAATGTTACCAAAAACGAAGTTGACTACATACTAGTCAATAAGAAGAAATTGGCTGAAGACTGTTCCGTCCTCAACCAGTTTAAAACTGGAAGCGACCATCGCTTGGTAAGATGCAGAATAAAATTCAACTCAAAGTTAGAAAGGCAGAAGCTTTCAAAGAAGCCTAAGTCTATTATCAACAAGCGGGTGCTAAAAGAACGAAAAGAAGAACTTCAGTTCCAACTGAAAAATAGATTCAGTGCACAGAAGACCAAGAAGTTGAATCCCAATTTATAGAGATACTCAAGAAAACTGCTGAAGAAATAGGAGGAACAGTTAAAACAAAGCCAGAGAAAAAGTTGACCGAAAAAACAAGACTGCTGATGTAAAAAAGATGGACAATGGTAATTACTAAAGATCATAAAGAAATGATCCATTTTGCAGAACTAAACAAAACTATAAGGAAGTATATCAAGGAAGATGTGAAAAAATATAATTATGAGCTAATCGAGAAAACCATAGAAAACAATAGAAGTTACAAGAAAATGAAGCAACATCTCTCGATCGGAAGGAGACAGCTGATGGCCTTGATGCTAGAAGACGGCTCCATAACCCACCGCAAGAAACTAATTGTGAAACGGGTACAAGAATTTTACACCAAGCTGTATGAGGATCCTCTAGGAAATGATGAAGTACATGATGATGGAAACATGCCCACCGAAGAGGTCCCAGGTATCCTTCCGGAAGAGGTGAGACACGCAATCAGAAGTATGACGAATGGAAAAGCTTCTGGAATGGATGGTATCACAGCAGAATTATTCAAAGCAATGGGTAATCATACGGAAACAATTCTCGCTAAGATCTTTCATTCCTGTCTGAGGAAGAAAAAGACACCAGAAACATGGAACCACGCATGTATTATCCTTCTGCACAAGAAAGGTTCCAAAGAAGACTTGAATAACTACAGACCGATCAGCCTACTCCCAACAGTCTACAAAATATTCACCAAAATACTCACTATGCGCCTTCAAAACCATCTTGATTCTGCCCAACCCAGAGAGCAAGCTGGATTTCGCAGTGGGTATAGCACGATGGACCACATCCAAGTCGTGAGAGAGGTAATCAGTCGGACTAACGAGTATGAATTACCTTTATGTATGTGCTTTATCGACTACGAGAAAGCATTCGACTCTGTAGGAACTTCGTCGGTGTTGCGTGCACTAAAAAAACAAGGAGTAAAAGAAACGTACATTATTTTTGTTCTCGTATGGAGCAATACTGGGGCAAAACGGCACAAAAATGGGGATTATATCAGTATCGGAATTCGTTCATTAGGCCTAGTTTAACATTAATGGCACTAAAATATCAGCCTCTGTTTTCCATTAAAAGCTTACCCATATGAAAGGATTAAGGCTCTGGCCAAGGAAGCCTATTGTAGGACGAAGAAAAATTACCACTTTTATGCGATAATAACTATAAATTTACGCTAATTCTACTCGGATTTGATTTTTGTCTTAAAAAATAAGAAACTACAATTCATATGCTATCCGATAGTTTAAGTCTCGAGTTTGTATCTTGAAGGGAAGTACCTTTAAAATGTAAATATAAAAACCTCTACACCAATTTACATGTTTTCATATGGGCCAAAAATGGGGCAAAAAGGGGCCAAAATAACCCCTCAAAATGGGAATTTCGCCAGTTTCGCATTATTTCTTTCGATTGTGACAAAAAACCTATCAAATTTCAGGTTTTAGCACATCTGGAAGTGCCCCATAATTTTGTATCCTCCTATATCTTAATATATAGACGCTTCTTACACATGATATATATATATATATATATCATATATATATCTATAAGATGTAGACGCTTCTTACACTGATATATGTGTGTATATATATATATATATATATATATATATATATATATATATACTAGTTAATGTGTGCTTGCATTCTGCAAGCATTTTTAAAGTTTAGCATATTTACAATTTAAAAATATTCCCAATGAATTTTGTACAATATAATATAACTGTATGAAATTTCAACTTTGTAGCTCATTTAGAAGTGCATTATAATTTTATTCGTCGTATAGGACAATTATTTGGCAAAACTGTTGCTAAGATTTCCAATTTTAACGATATTGGATTTTGCCTTTCTGTTTTAACTAAAAACCCATAATTCTGCCAAATTTCATGTTTGTATCTCATTACGAATTGCAGTATCATTTTCACACTGGTATGGGTCATATATAGGGCAAAACCGCCCATAAAATTTGAATTTTCGCAGTGTTTTATTATATCTTCAGTTGCAATAAAATTGTTATAACCAGGCAAAATTTCAAGTCTCTACGGACATTTGGAGCTGCCTCATAATTTTCATTCTCGTATGGAGCAATACTGGGGCAAAACAGCCCCAAAAATAGGGATTATTACATTATCGGAATACCTTCATTTGGCATAGATTAACATTACAGGTATTAAAAGATATGCCTCTGATTCCCATTAACAGCTTACCCATATGAAAGCATTAACGCTTTTGCTAGGAAGCCTATTGTTACACCCAAAAAAATTATCACTTTTTTGCGATAAAAACTAAAAATTTACGCTAATTCGCCTCGGGTTTGAATACTGTCTTCGAAAATAAGAAACAACAATCTACATCCTATCCGATAGTTTAAGTCTCGAGTTCGTATCTTTACGGGAAGAATTTTAAAATGCAAATATAAAAACCTCTGCTCCAATTTACATGTTTTCATATGGGCAAAAAAGGGGCAAAAAGGGGCCAAAATAGACCGTCAAAATAGGAATTTCGCCAGTTTCGGATTTTGTCCTTCTGCCATGACCAAAAACCTATAATCCTACAAAATGTCAAATTTATAGCACATCTGGAAGTGCCTCATAATTTTGTATCCTCCTATATATATCTATAATATATAGATACTTCTGACACATGATATATATATATATAATATATATATATACATATATTATATATATATATATATATATATATATATATATATATATATATATATATATATATAGGAGGATAAGACTTGAATAACTACAGACCGATCAGCCTACTCCCAACAGTCTACATAATATTCACCAAAATACTCACTATGCGCCTTCAAAACCATCATGATGCTGCCCAAACCAGAGAGCAAGCTGGATTTCGCAGTGGGTATAGCACGATGGACCACATCCAAGTCGTGAGAGAGGTAATCAGTCGGACTAACGAGTATGAATTACCTTTACGTATGTGCTTTATCGACTACTAGAAAGCATTCGATTCTGTCCGAACTTCGTCGGTGTTACATGCACTAAAGAAACAAGGAGTAAAAGAAACGTACATAACCTTGATCAAGAATATCTACGAAAATGCGACAACATCTGTCCAGCTGCATGAAGAGACGAGTGCCTTTAAGGCCGAAAAGGGAGTGAGACAAGGAGATACTATGTCCCCTAAGTTATTTACAGCAGCTCTAGCGGAAGTATTCAAAACGCTAGACTTGGAGGAAAAAGGCATAAAGGTAAATGGAGAATATCTGAGTCACCTGCGCTTTGTAGATGATATCATACTTTCGCAGGGAGCGCAGAAGAGCTCCGTAGAAGAACTGAAGAGCTTAAACAAGCAAGCCGTTAAGCTGGACTTAAGATGAATCTTAATAAAACAAAGGTTATGTACAACTCCTTCACAAATTCTGAGAAGATACATATCAACGGAGCAGAACTCGGAGAAGTAACCAACTATGTTTACTTAGGTCAACTCATCACTACTGATGATTCGCTTCTTGGAGAAATCAACCGGAGAGTGAAGATGGCATGGAGTGCTTTTGGCAAGAATGCGAACATCTTTAAGTCAACTATTCCAGTCTTCCTAAAAAAGAGACTCTATGACCAATGTGATCTGCCTGTTCTGACATATGGTTGTGAAACATGGACCATTAATGCCAGAATGATACAGCGCCTGCAAACAACACAGAGGGGCATGGAGAGATGCATGTTAGGGATGGCACGAAGAGACCGCAAGAGGAACGACTGGGTAAGGAAGAAGACGGGAGTCTGTGACGTGATTAGAAGAGTGAAGGTGTAAATATGGCAGTGGGCGGGCCACATTGCTAGAAGAAATGACCAGTGTTGGACGTCTAGTGTCATCGAATGGATTGCAAGAAATATCAAGAGACCGAAAAGATGACCGAATGACAGGTGGGACAGAGAGCTTATTAAGTTCTTGGGGCAAATTGGAGGAGGGAGGCAGTTGACAGGGAAGACTGGAAAAGACTGGGGGAGGCCTTCATCCGTCAGTGGACTGAAAAAGGCTGATGATGATGATATAGGAGGATACAAAATTATGAGGCACTTCCAGATGTGCCAGGCAGCTCCGTATGAACTACAGACATGAAATATGGCATCATTATAGAAACTTCATTGGAACCGAAGATAAAATAAAAAAATTGCAAAAATTCCAATATCTAAGGGGCGGTTTTGCCCCATTTCCGCCGCATAAGAGTTTGAAAATTATACGGCAATTCTTAATGAGATACAAGCATGAAATATGGCAGTATTATGGGATTTCACTAACAACAGAAATAAGGAATCCGATATGGTAAAAATTCAAAGTCTTAGTGAATGTTTTGCCACACAATTTTCCTATGCGACGAATAAAATTATAATGCACTTCTAAATGAGCTACAAAGTTGAAATTTGATACGGTTATATGATATAGTACAAAATTGATTGGGAATAATTTGAAATAGTAAAAATGCTGAACTTTAAAAATGCTTGCAGAATGCAAGCACACTTTAACTAGTATATATATATATATATATATATATATATATATATATCATGTGTAAGAAGCATCTATATATTAGAGATATCATGTGTAGGAAGCGTCTATATACAGGTATACCTCGCCGTTCGCGGGGTCGCCGTTCGCGGGGTCGCCGTTCGCGGTTTTGCTTATTCGCGGTTTCTCAGCAATACCCATTACTCATTCTTTTGTCGTACTGAACGGGGAAATCTTTCGTTTCCTGAAGGATCCATAGAATACTGAACGGGGAAATCTCCCAGTTTGCTCCACTCTATGTTCTATTTATTTTTCTCGCCATATGTGTAAACAGTATTAAGTCTGCTTGTTTTTACGCGGAATAAATATGGCCATCGGACTAAAAGACACGCGGCTTGGTGAAAAAGGGACTTTTAGGGGAATATGGGGGGACCTTCGCAAGCTTCCGTTTTCCACATTTATATCCGTTTCTGTTCTATAGTGCCGCAAGCAACATGACTTGATATCCTTGGTGTGGTTGTGGTATTAATGTGATGTTTCATTTTATTCTCTCATTTTAAATTAGGCAGGACTACGCTTAGTGACGTTGACATTGTATTATAGTAGAGTGCTTTTATAAACATTTTTAATTTTTTTAATTAACCCTTTCTTTTACATTATTATGGCATCTAAACCTGTTAATATAAGTGGAAGGGACGCATTACCTAAGAGACAGCGTAAAGTCATGATTTTGAGGGAAAAGATCATGATATTAGATAAGTTACAAAGTGGAGCAAGTTACACTTCCATTAGTAGAGAATATGAATCAACCATACGTTCTATAAAAAGGGTCGAAGACAAAATACGAAGTAGTGTAATGGCTTCTACTCCGTCTAGTGCTAAAGTTTCTTTTGTAAGTAGACGTGACCCCGTGTTAGAAAAATGGAAAAACTCTTAAATGTGTGGATAGAGGATAAAACACAGAAAAATGCTCCCCTTAGCATGGAGTTAATAAGAAATATAGCACTTAAACTATATGAACATTTAAAGAGTGGAACTGAAGACGATGATGAAGAGAATTCTTCCACCTGTTTTTTAGCGAGTAGCGAGAGCCAAATAGTGCCTTTATTTCCAAAGAGGAACGTACTGCTCCAGGTTTTAAGGCTGCAAAAGAATGATTCACTGTAATATTATGTGGAAACGCTTCGGTAGATTTTAATGCAAACCAATGGTAATTTACCGTTCAGAAAATCCTCGTGCTCTAAAAGGGAAGATTAAATCAGATCTACTGTCCTTTGGAGGTCTAATAAGAAGCCATGGGTTACCTGTAAGCTGTTCGAAGATTGGTTTGCCAACTGCTTCATCCAGCAGGTGAAGATCTATCTGAGGCAAACGAATTTGCCATTTAAAGTGCTTCTCGTATTGGATAACGCTCCGGGTCATCCAGTTTCTCTTGCAGAAGGCTATTCTGACGTAGAAGTTGTATTCCTACCACCAAACAAAACACCACTCTTACAGCCGATGGACCGAGGGATCATTGCGACCTTCAAATCTTATTATATTCGCCGAACTTTCAAACATATTTACAGTAAATGGACATCAATTTTTTGATTTCTGTTCGTGAATGTTGGAGTTCATTCAACATTCGAACAGCCATTCATATGATAAAAGAATCATGGGAAGAAGTAAAGCAATCGACAATAAATGCATGTTGACAGAAACTTTGGCCCGAAGCTGTTCGTTCCAAAGTTTATCCCAGCATTCGCGGAGAAGTTGAAAAGATCATCGAAATGTCTAGAAATGTAGGTGGAGAGGGCTTTGAAGATCTAAAAGAGGAAGAAGTTGAGGAATTGCTCATATTTCAACAAGAAGAATTAGCAAATGAGGAACTTTAAGAATTTGCACAATCAAGTGAGAGCGAAAACAAAGAAGAAGAAGATGTAGAGCCTAAGATAAAACAGTTTTCAACGAAGATCTTAGCAGAAATTTTAAATATGGCTAACGAGTTGAAAGAGAAAGTAATGCAGGCTGATCCATCTATGGAAAGGAGCATCAATTTTAAGAGAATAATTGACTCTTCAACATCTCCCTATGATGAAATTTATAAAAAAATCAAAACAAAAGGGAAACAGCCCCAAATCACAGAATTCCTGAAGCCAAGTCACTCATCTTCCTCTTCCATCTCCAAATAATGCTCTTCCAAACACCTCCATTGTCAACATCCTACGTATACTCTACATAATTCACGGTGAGTTAATAAGCTTCTGTTTTCTTAGTTTTCCTAAATTTAAACGTTCGTCGGTTTCGTTATCCTTTCATATTTTAAGCGTACTATTTGTTTCTCTGTTTAGAGTCGTCAGTAAGGTTAAGTAAATAATCACTTAGGACCACTTTCGCGGATGCAGCAACGGAATCCCGTTATTCCATTAGTTTATGCATTTGCCGTTCGCGGTTCTGCGGTTCGCGGAGTCTTCGGGAACGTAACCCCCGCGAACGGCGAGGGATACCTGTATTATAGATATAGGAGGATACAAAATTATGAGGCACTTCCAGATGTGCTAGAAACTTGACATTTTGTAGGATTATAGGTTTTTAGTAAAAACCAAAGGAAAAATCCGAAACTGGTGAAATTCCTATTCTGAGGGACTATTTAGGTCCCTTTTTGCACCATTCCTTGCCCATAAGAAAACGTAAATTGGTGTAGAGGTTTTTATATTTGCATTTCAAAATTACTTCCCATCAAGATACGAACTCGAGACTTTAACTGTCGGATAGGATATAAAGTTTTGTTCCTCATTTTTGAAGACAGAATTCAAATCCGAGTAGAATTAACGTAAATTTACAGTTTTTATCGCAAAAAAGTGGTAATTTTTCTTGCTCTAACAATAGGCTTCCTAGGCAACAGCCTTAATGCTTTCATATGGGTAAGCTTTCAGTGGGAATCAGTGGCTTATATTTTAATGCCATTAATGTTAAACTGTGCCTAATGAAGGAAATCCAATATTTATATAAATCCCATTTTTGGAGCTTTTTTGCCCCAGGATTGTTCCATACGAGAAAAAAATGATGAGGCAGCTCTATATAACCTAGAGACTTGAAATTTTGCACAAATATATGAATTTAGTTGCAACTGAAGATAAAATAAAAAATTGCAAAAATTCCAATTTTTAGGGGCGAACATTTCGCGGTTTAGGTATTTGTATATAGGCTACAATGCTGAAATTATTTCTAACGGTGGAATTTACCAAATAACGAAAACGGGAACATAGAAATTTGAAAATTTTTATTCGTTCGGCCGTAAAAAATTCTTAAATATTAAACAATTTGACTAATGTTTATCTACTTTCTAAAGGTGCAGGAAGATGAAAATTTTAACCTAGGGAGGGAATGATGCTCCAGTGGTAACTAACATTAAAATTTTTAGAAAGGTTTATTATTGTGGCTGTTAGAAATTCATAAATTTTATACTATTAAATTCACATAATGCATTTCTAGAGGTAGGTACTACAACGATGATATTTTGCACGAATATGAGGTATTCAAAACGAATGATGATAACCTATAAAATGTTTATAATTATACATTTTAGGGGTTGTTTTTACCCCAATATTATCCAAAAAATACACGTAATGAGGTGCACAGGTGCAAAATTATGCGAATGTAAATTAATTTTCGGCTTTTATTCTTTACATTAACGTGAGACAAAATGCTTGCAGAATGCAAGCACACATTCACTAGTATAATATATAGACGCTTCTTACACATGATATATATCATATATATATATAATATATATAATAATAATTTTCCTATGCGACGAATAAAATTATAATGCACTTCAAAATGAGCTACAAAGTTGAAATTTGATACAGTTATATGATTTTGTATAAAATTAATTGGGAAAGTATATATATATATATATATATATATATATATATATATATATATATATATATATATATATATATATATATATATATACCGGGTGTTAAAAAAAAGGGTTACAAACTTTGAGGGTAGATAGTATTCAACAAAATAAGTAAAAAACTCTTAGTGATCATAGGTCTAAAAACAAATGCCTACCGAGCTATAAGGTGTTTATTGTTATCACTACAGCAAGTGCTCTACGTGGTTTCCATTCATTTCTACACAATGCTCAGTCCTTCGTCGCAGAGAAGCACGCATTCTTTCAAAAATTCCTGGTTGCTCACGAATCTGCTTACAGGCATTCTCAATTCGTTGATGTAATATCTGCAAGTCGTTGATTGGCCTTGAATACACCAAAGTCTTTAAATGTCCCCCCAGCCAAAAATCCACGGGATTAAGGTCAGGGGATCGTGCAGGCCAATTAACTGGGCCTCCTCGACCCATCCACTGTTCACCGAAAGTCTGGTTTAAATGTTGTCGGACGATGAGGAGAAATTGGGGTGCTGCCCCGTCATGCATGAACCACAATCGTTGTCGTTGATGAAGAGGCACATCTTCCATCAGAACAGGTAAATCATTCACCAAGAAATGATGGTATGCAGCATCTGTTTAGTCGGTTAGGAAAGACGATAGGTCCTATGAGCTGATCACCTAAGATTCCTGCCCAGACATTGATGGAAAATCGATGCTGACGCCTCGATGCTACCGTAGCATGTGGGTTTTGATCTGACCGGACATGTTTATTATGGAAGTTCACAATATCGTCCCTTGTGAATCCCCCTTCATCAGTAAACAGGATGTTGGCAATGAATTGTGGATCTTCACCACATTTTGCGAGAAGCCATTGGCAAATGGAAACTTCACCCGTAACATCGAAGGTATTGGTTTTAGGACCTATGTTCACTAGGAGTTTTTTCCTTATTTTGATGAATACTATCTGCCCTCAAGTCTTTAACCCTTTTTTTAAACACCTTGTATATATAGACTGTGGGTTTGAGTGTACGGTTTTATGGAAGGACGGATCCGAATTTCTGAAGGAAAACAGTTCTGAGTTTTAAACTGCGAGCGTGTGGAATTCCGCAAAAATCCGCATCAGATGGCGTGGAAAGTAGAGAATAGCGTGGATCGTATCAACGCATAGCTCGGATTAGGAAACTGAAGACACATTAAGACGAATTACGAATGCATTAGGGCGTCAGTCGAGCGGTCGAGCGTCCTCTCCTACGCTTCCCCTATCCCCTGCCGCGTCTCTTTTTTTTCGATGGAAGTGGTTTTTATTCCGTGTGAGAAACGTCGGAGCGCGCTTCAGGGCAAGCCGAAGGGGAAAAATCCAGTCGACGCCATGACGAAAATGTTATTTATCAATTCAATGTATATTTTATACTTTTCTCTTTTGTTCCCGAGTTTAAAAAAACAAATCCTTTAAAATATGCAATGGCTCGGAATCACAGCTTGGGAAAGAGGAGCGAAGCTCTGTCCTCCGCCGATTTTTCCCTCTGATAGTGGGAGAGTTAAGGGATAATTTAAATATGTTGCAAATGAAGCGAAATCGGTTTTCTACCATCTGACTAACTAGATTATCCTATATACTGTGCACGTAGTGAAGCTGCGTCCGTGCGTATGAAGCCTCGCGTAATTATATCGGCGTATTTCTCGAGAACCGCTCGTCGTAAAGGTATGCGATAAACGGCATTTTATTTCTACTGGCTATGAGGTCCCTGGAAAAATGATTTCGTTTGCTGAAGTGTCCCGGGTTTCAATCCAGGAGGCAGTTATATTTCCCAAAAGATTACACGGGATTTTCGATTTTTCAGAGTACAAGGTTTATTCCTTCGTTCATTAAAATAAGTAAATATGGACCGATTTTCTTCTTTTTTGCTTATCGACGACTAAAGCACTATACTATCTTATTATTGCGATGTTTACACGTCACACGGTCGAATTTTTCAAAAATACGCATACATTTTCGAAATTTTGCGGATTTTTCGTACTCTTTTCGGGCGTTGCAAAGGAGACACTCATTGCTGCCTCCGTTTCATTTAAGGCCAATTAAACCTTCAAATAGACGAAAGAAAAGCGTTATTGTTATCTTCTCTTCATTGATAATCTAAATAAACGCTTGCATTGACGTCGCCTTTATAGTATGTCCTGTAAGAAGTTAAAAGCAGTCGTTGATAGACACTTGAAGGAAAGCAAGTTTTTGTTAGTTCGTCTATAAGGGTGCAACGATAATCATTGAAACTAAGGTAAGGTAGATTTAAAATTTTTTCCCCTTTTACTATACCAAGATATTAAACTAGCATTGAGTAACTCTGTGACACCGTGATCACGTAGTTGCTCTAATATATTGCTGTAAAATCGCAGAAAATTTTAAAATGCCAAGGGGTAGACCAGTGAAAAGGAGAGCTGTTAGCCCAGCTACAGCTTCCAGAGAAAGGAAGAGGAGCCAGAGATCAAAGGAAGAGTATTGTAGGAAAGAGAGAGAAAGAGATGCGGGAGCTCATAGGATTGCCCGTGTAGACGAGGAGCGGAGAGTACAAGAAAGAGAAAGAAATAGGAAAACACGTCAAATGAATAGGGAACAAAGAATATCTAACCCGGGGACGAACTATTTAGATTATTTGTAAGCGTAGCTGCAACGGGCTGCTAGTAACTGTTTATAAAAATAAGGAGAGTTTATTATTGTAGATAAAGGGGTTTCCGTTAAAATTAACGAATTTTTGTTTCCAGTATTGTGGTACTCATGACTATAATTATTATTAATGGGTTAATTGCTGTTGAACTTCATATCGCAGTTTTGCCTATAATATATATTATGCATGTAGTGAAGCTGCGTCCGTCCGTCCTTCAGTCCGTGCGTATGAAGCCTCGCGTAATTATATCGGCGTATTTCTCGAGAACCGTTAGTCGTTAAGATATGCGGTAAGTGGCGTTTTGCTTCTACTGGCTATGAGGTCCTTGGAAAAATATTTTCGTTTGCTAAAGTGTCCCGGGTTCGAATCCAGGAGACAATTATATTTTCCCATAAGTTTACATGGGATTTTCGATTTCTCATAATGCAAGGTTTTTTCCCTTCATTCTTAAAATACGTCAATATGGACCGATTTTTTCTTTTTTGTTTTATTGGACGACTAAAGCTCTATAATATCTTATTCTTTCGATGTTTAAAAGTTACACGGTCGAATTTTTCAGAAATACGCATTCTTTTTCGAAAATTTGCGGATTTTTGTACTCAATCCGGGCGTGGCCAAGGAGACTCTCATTATTATTATTATTGAGCACATTGTTACAAGTATTTACCATGGCGACCACGCGGCAGCGACGAGAGGCCCGGGTTGTAAAAAACACAAAGTTTGATTGCAAATAACTCGGCTCATAGGACATCGTGGCATGTATAAATTCACAGAAAGTATTTATTCACCATGTACTCTTAATATGCTGAATTTGAATCAAATCAGGCGGTAACACTTCGTGAACGTCCCTTGTGAATATTATTATGTGACTAACAGTGCGTGGTTTTTCACAACCATGAAAAGCATCTGGAAACATACCTTTTCAAACGAAATCGGGTCCACGGGTGTTATAAATAATTGTAAGTATATGTCACTAACCGAAATAGTCTTGGTGATAAAGTGCAATGCTTAAGAGCCTTTTATTGATATACTAGTGTAATGCCCGTTGAAATATCAACGGAAGAATTATAGATAGATTATTATTATTTTCATTTAAAATAATTAATATCACACTTTTACATATGAAATATTTGGTGATATACAACATATCTAGTGAATATTCTGTTGTTGACGGGCTATCTTTAGTTAAACATAAAATAGTTGCCTCTCTTTCCCTCCCTCCCTCCCTCCCCTCCCATAATCATGTTTTTATTTAATCTCACTCAGTTTGATTAAACTTCATGTTCATTTTCAACACTTTCAAATATATCTTGTGAGATTTTTATATCTCAGAATTGTACGTACTACTTATTTGTAATTCCAGAATTGTTCTTTCATGTATTTAGATTTTCGCAGGTTTTTTCCACCCCCCCTTCCCTTTGTGGGTGTTTTCCTGCGTGGTTTTTTACTAGGTTGGCCATGTCAGGTCCTTCCTAGGTTTTTACCACAAATACTTAGTCTTCTATTCTCAGAAGTTTCCGAATCTGTAATTCAATCTCCTAAATGTTTTTTTGTATTATTCTTTTTTTCGTTTGTTTAGTTTCAGATACTTGTTTTCTGTTTGTATGTTTATATGTTATTATTTTTGTCATTTGTAATTCATAACGTAGGGTTAAATGTAAGAAGGGACTATGTAGTCTCAGTTTCGCCCGAAATAAAGTTGTTTGTCTGTCTGTCTGTCCCCCTCCCCCCTCCCCCCTCTCTCCTCCTCTACACCCCCCTCTCCCCCTCCCTCTCGCTCCCCCCTCTACCTCTTTCTTCCCACCCTCTCTCTCTTATTAATAATAATTTATTAGTGCCTTAGGAGAAGAAGAAGAACAATTCAGCAGTCGAAAGCTTGAAGACGTTAATAGAGGTGAAAAAGTGAGAATCCCAAAAGAATTAAGCAAAACGGAAGAGAAAATATTAAATCTTCATCGAACTCGAGATGGACGAACGACCGATAATATAATCACTGGATTTGCACACAACACGCGGTGTGGCTTGTTAAACATTAAGCCCAATTCCGTTCTAAGTTATTTTGTTTTCTGAGAATTGAGTAAAATTAAATCTAATGTCTCATTATTTATTTATTTTTCCAAGCAGGTGGTCAACATTTTCTTCGCCAGTGATGGAGTATATTTCTGTCGATAAACTTAATTTTCAAGAACATTTCTACACTAAATATTATTTTTATATTTCTGGCGATTAACTTAATTTTCAAGAACATTTCTACACCAAATATTATTTTTATATTTCTGGCAATAAACTTAATTTTCAAGAACATTTATACGCTATATATTATTTCTATATTTCTGGCAATAAACTTAATTTTCAAGAACATTTCTACGCTAAATATTATTTTCAAGAAAATGATAGTTCGGGAAAATGATAATTCGGGAAAATGAAATATTCGGGAAAATGCAATTCGGGAAAGTGAATGTGACCGATTTCAACGACCCCCTTGGGCTTACGAAGATGCAAAATACCTTGGGTAAGGGAGGGTTAATTTAAGACGGAGGTGATAATTCTAATTTTTTATTATATTTCCTTCAATTTTGGTTATATGTATATTTATGAGGTGAAATTATGTACTTTAATTTCCCTCGAATCTTTCATTAATGCTCTTACAAAAGTATAAGAAATATCGAACCGAGTCAGTTTGGTAGTACAGCTTGAAAGAGGGTAGGCAAAAAGGTGGCGTTTAGAGGGTATGCGGCGCTGCGGGATGCGCATCCGTAATTTTAGAGGCGGCGATAAGAGACGGCCGCAGCACCTTTAGCCAATATTCCCCAGCGACAATCACTCTCTCCCCAATTCAGAACGAAAGGTCGCTTTTCCTATTTATCAAATTTTCGACACCATAAACCCAGGAACAACTTTCCATTTGTTCCGAAAGTTATTTTTTTTCGCCATTCGACGAAAATATTAAAATAAAACGAACGAACAAATGAAAGGCGATCCGTATTTTTCCTGCAACGAAGGAAACTCTGGACGGAGAGTACATATAGAAGCACTCGGGCGACTGAATCGATTTCACAGTGAGCACACACGCACGCTCTGCGACGTTTAAAAAAATGTCCAAGTCAGGGCCGTGCATACGAACGCCCACTCAAACGCGTGCGTACGGACGCGATCAAACCAGATATCAAAAGTGGGAGGGAGAGAGAGGACCCTCTGCCCCACCCACCCCAACCCCTCCTTCCGCCAATACACGACTCCCCCGCATAACAAAAAAGCCCATTCCGCCCCTCGCAATTCCTCGCAGAAGTTGCAACACGGACGCGAAACACAAAAACATTTTTAAAAAACGTCAAAATTGCACTGCGGTTCCTTTCGCTGAAATAAATAAAAAAAACCTCGAAGGGTTTCCAACACAACGCGAATCAGAACAAAAAAACGTGAAATGGCCTTCCGACAGAAGTATTTTTCACGTCGCGGGGCGTTATGAAAAACTTTTCTCATATTTGTCGCGCGGTCACACACACAGAGATGTAAGAGGTGAGGACCCCCCAACCCAACCCAACCCCAAACCCTTCCATCCCCCTCTCCCCATCCGCCCCTAACAAGCACTCCCCCCGCCCGCCCGCCCCTTTCAGCCCTCTCACCCCTGCCATTCCTCAAGCCTTGCACCTCTAGCCCATGTCCCCCAGCCTGCCGGCATATGTTCTGCTGGAAAAGTGAGAAAGTGGAGGAAGGGAATGGAAGAGGCGACGAAGGGAGGTAAGGGGAGGGAGTAGAAGAGGAGAGAAGGAAAGTGAGGAGGGGAAAGAATGGAGAAGGAAGGTGGGGAGGGGAAAAAGGAGAGGGAGAAGGAGGGAGAATGCGAGAGAGACGGCGCCGAATGTTTTCTTTCGAAATCCTCTCAAAATTTCCCTTTTTTTATTGTAGACCGTAGAAGGTAGGATCCGCCATTTTCGCAGGTGACTTTGAGCGGACAAATCCAATCCGTCGCCATTGGCTCGAGCATAATTCCGCACTTCCAGGACCATGGCCTCGAATTTGCCATCTGAAATTCTATTTGGGCGGTTTTATTTGCACTGCATTCGTCCACGTGTTTCGCTTAATTGGAATTGTTTGAAGCATTGTATTGAGCTTCATCCTACGTAAGTCTTCAGGTATTTTTTCTATGAAGAAACCCAGGTTATATTGACAATAATAAAATTGACTTCGTCGCCGTCGGTGGGAAATCGGAACTATGTAATTCTATTTTTAACAAACTTTCCGAGTAGCTAGAAGATTGACATTTGGTAGGAATGTTCGGTTCTGAAAGTATAAGCCATTTATGAAAAAAATTTCCAAAACCGACCCGGGTTCGATTCCCGAGAATGATTTCCATTCCTCATAAGATAACATGGAAATATCGATATTTCCACCTGCAACCTTATATTATTTTTCATATTAAAATTCACCTATTTGACCTACGATTTTCGGAGTTGGACTGTATTAAAGAAAAATAAATGCAGTTTCTTATTCTTATCGTCTTTTATCGATTTCGAATATCAATATTTCAAATTTAACGTTTTAATATCAAATTTTGACAAAATTTGGCGTTTTTATGGTGAAGTTGCCTTGCCAACCGATTACACTGTTAAACTCGAAATCCTATTACTCTAACGTATGCTCACGTTCTCTCCGGACCTCCATGGACCCTCCCGGCCCAATTCATAAGTACCAGAGATATCTCAGAATTAGTTTTAACTTTCTCCAATATACATAGTATAGAGAAAGTAGGTATTGCTTTCATGAAAAATTCGAAATCGAGATTTCAACGGAAATACACACGATTTTACGTCACGTTGCCATGGTAAATGACGTTTGTACCTTCGTATGTTTATCAATAAGCTACTGTAACGAATGTATTTTACCTGTCAGATAAATAGGAACACGTAAGTTGAATCAAGTTTGTTGGTGTCAGTTCACATTAAAATATATGTCTGGCATAACCCAGACATCGCCGGGTACTTTCAGCTAGTTGACAATATTTCCTTCTTCACACCCGTTTGTCTATTCTGCTGTCGACATTCACGTTTAAAAAAAGTTAAATGGGACTTATTCATAGTTATGATGCCGTGTAATTTATGAAGCGCCTTTTACTAGGGGTGCTGTATGCAAACTTTTAATATAGGTACATAATGATCAATCTTTTTATGCTGGAAACAAATAGTTCTCTAAAACGCGGCGCCCTTTAGAATCTTATCCTAGGGTTGATCCCCTTACATTTTATTTTTATTGCTACTGGAGCTACCTGAGTATTTATTTTTCAACTAGATTTTCAAGTAAGTAATTATTTATTTATACGGCCTGTAATTGACAAGGATGATCAAATCCTTCTAGTTCCCACTGGGTCAATATAATGTATTATTTTCTCATATACGAAGTATATGAGAAAGTATTGTAATCGCGAAAAAATTGGACCTCGAGATTTTGATGTAAATATACGTTTAGGTGTACATGAGTCCGAAAAAGTGGTTTTCGCAATACCGTCTGTCTTTTCGCGGCTCGAGAGCATAAACGGTAGAGCGAAATAGAAACAAATTTCGCACTTTTTATAATACAGAATAGAAATGGTTGAAGTTGCCCAATCATTAAGGGCAGTTTATTCTAGGCAAATTTAACAACATAGATTTTCTCAAAAACGGCTCCAAAGATTTTGATCAAATTTCATATATTTACTTGAGTTTACGTCCTCAATACTACCAAATCCTATGTATAAAAATCTAATGTGGCCAACACATGACTTTCTCCATATTTGGGGTATAGATATTTCAATTATTATGAATAGCATTATAAGGCAAAATTATTATTTCCTATCGTAAAAGAATACAGTCGACCTTATTGCCGTAAATTAGGTATATTTTGAATATGTTTACAGAATTCACCGCTAAATGGTGGTGGCGCTGTATACTGGTATTAAGATAAAGCGAAATATCTCCGAAATGGATGGTTCTACGAAAATTTGTTTCAAACAAAACTTGGAAGAAATATTATTCTCTACAACTTTGGTCCTTACGAAGATGTCCAATTACGACGTTTTTAAGGAGATATTTGACGGAAACCGAAAAACGGATTATTTATAAATAATTCCTAAACAATAACTGCTATGGAAAATGGTTTCAAATAGAAGTTGTAGGAAATTACATTCTCTGTAACCTTTGTAGAGAATTGTATATACAATAATGAAGTTTTAACGGAGAAACATCGCAAAAACCGAATCGGTTTTCTAATAAACCTAGACTTCCGTTTAACCGTTATTGTCCAAAAACTAATTAGTTCTTTTTGCCCATACCAAAGTGTTATACATGAAATTTGGTAATGATATGGCACGTACTTTTTGAGTTAGAGCGTCCAAAATTACATACACGCGCGCGCACGCGCGCACGCACACACACACACACACACACACCGGACGTCGACCTCGTCGGATGCTTTCTTTCCGCGCTCGTTTTGACTGCCGTTTTCGTGAGTTTCTGCGGTTTTCAACCGTTTTTTGGGGTGGGAAGTTGTCTTGTTGTATTGTTGTTGTTGTTGTTACTCCATCTGTTTGTTGATCTGGTTGTTGTTGCTGTTTTTGTTGGTGCTCTTGCTCCGAGAGTTCGTTTGGGGCGATTGTCGTTTGCTTTCTTCCGGCCGCTCGTCTCTCCGTTTGCCGGGAGTCGAGAGGGTTATCGCCGGGGTTTTGTTCCCTCCCTCCCCCGGCTTTGGTCGGGGGTCGGTTGGCCATGAGCTCGTCGGAGGTGGGGAGGCATCGACGCCTCTCCTCCTACGGTCCTACTTCCCCTCTCGGGACTTGGCCTGAGGCCGCTTTTCTCCGAGTTATATACGGCTCTCCCCATTTCACGCTCCTCCTCCATGTGTGGTTTACCGGTCGCTGCCGCATCTCCTCCTTACCTACGTGTCCACAGATCCGAAGAATCCGTTGCGGTTCTTAGGCGTGAATCATTCAAAACATCGTTCTATACCAGATCTCAGTACTCCTGACTTGACTGCGCCTCTTAGCGCACCCATTCCGCAACCGTGTTTACCACCTTCCCCTCCACCGTCACTTTCCTCTCGCGACCAAAACGCGGGAATGTCCTTTGACGCAGTTGGCCCCTTCTGTCAAAAGTCTCCCTCGCCTTCCGCAGGCCTCGCACCCGGCGTATCACCAGCATCCCTCCCTCTCCTCCGCTGCGTCGCAGGTCGTAAACCTTCCTATTCCGAGCTCCACCGCCCAAGCTCCTACCGCTACCTGTCTTGTACAGGCGAAAGGGATAAACACCGTTCCCCGTGGCTCCCCCGCCCCTCTCCATACTGCCGCCCGCAGCTATGCCAGTATTGCCGGAGGTAGGTCGGGTAGCGCTCCCTGACAGACGGACTCCGAAACCCCGAAGAAAGTTTTTACTTTCGCCACCAAGAAGTTAAAGCTACGTTTTCATGAAAGCGTTACGAGCGCACAGAGGCGCAAGTTCTACGCGTATGCACGCGTAGCAGTTCTCATGAAAGCGTTCAGCGCAAGCGTAGGTACGCCCCGCTTTCTCTTTAAAAAAATATAGAATTCTGTATAAAATATTGTGTTCATTTCAGTTCAATGACATTACTTGATTCAGAATAGAAATACCGAGAGGAAGACGACAGTGTAGGTCGTGTGCCTCCAAGCCGCATACTTACGGAGAAAACACGGTCTCATAAATTGAATAAAATACCGTGAACGAATAAAGTTAAACATTTGAAATTGTGCACACGTAATTATAAGACTACGACTCAAATTCTCTTTAATTTTCATTTCATTTGAACATCCCGTTTTGTTATTACAAACCGGCAAAATGACGCCAGCCGCCGCAACGCTCAAAAAAGGGGTCTATTTTTCATTCTCACTCCAAAAACATACCTTAGAATAATTTTTTTAAATTCTGCTTTACCTACACTAAACGCAGAACAAAATTTCCTACACGCTGATATACATTGCGCGAAAATCCCATTAGCCGTTTTTGAGATATTAAGCCTCAAACTCGAGTCTACATAATTTTGAAAACGATAGTAGATGGCACATGCGCGCTACCTAGGACTGCGCACTGCCGCCATGTTCACTTATACGCGCGTGAAAGTTGAGATTTCCTCAATTCATACGACGCGAGAATACGCGAACTCGCGCGTAGTTGAGCGAAGGTTTTCCGGCTCCTGATTGGCTTCCCATACGATCTTCGTCTCTGTACGCTTCTAACGCGTTCATGAAAACGCAGCTTAATGCCTCTGTCCAGTGGCCCGACTAAAAAGACTGGGGTCATCCTCCAAGCGTTCCCGAATACATCCCTCCACGAATACTTTTTCACCGTGGAAGATGCCCTTGGTGGAGGTGGGGCAACCACCCAGGCGACGCGCTTGTCGAACAATCGGATCTGCATCTACCTAAAATCCGAGGATCTCGTTGACCGAACACGGGGGGATAAAGGTCAACGACGCATACGTTACCGTCAGGAGGATGACGACTAAGGTCGACCGACTGGTATCCAACATTCAGCCCGAATTTCCCAACGCCGACCTCATCGATATACTAAGCCAGGCGATGCGGATCGTGAGCCCCGTCCAGACACTTAATCTGGGCATCAAACGGGAGGGATTCGACCACATCGGCAGCTGGAGGAGGCAGGTCCACGTGGTTCGGAGGGAGGGACTGGAAATTCCAGACTCTGTCGTCGTTGACCTCGGGAATACCCCGCACCGAATATTCCTTAATTTCGACGACTGGAGGTGCTTCAAGTGCAAGGTGGAGAGGCACCTTTCGAAAAATGGTCCTTCACTGAATATCGTTCCTCCGATCCCCGAACCTTCCGTCCCCTCCCCCGCGCTTCCACCCCCGGAAGTGACGGCCACCTCATCCCTGACGGAATAACCTTCCCCTTCCCCTCTCCAAGCCAGAGACGAGTACAGCGGAACACCTTCCTCCGCTCTGACGCCCTCGGCCCCACTGGCCCCGACTCCCCCGATAGCCCTTTCCGGCACGCCCTTCGTGCTCTCTGAGGCGGGTATTGCGTCCGCCGAAGAAGGATGCGAGGTCCCCTCCCCTTCGAGTAGGCCAACTACCAAGAGGAAGACCGTGAAGGCCGCTAAGAAAACCTCGCCACAGCGGTAGCGAACGGCTGATAATATGAGGGAAGAAGAGGGCTTGCGGCTAATCGGCGAGATTTTCGCGGAAAAGCCCTCTGTCGCAATGGTGCCACCGGACGCTCTTTCCACCTATCTGAAGGACGTCAAGGGGAGCAACGATCCGCTGGGCTTGGCCAGGAAGGTTTTTAAGGATCTCACTCCTCTGCGGGAGACTTTAACGGCTCTCATCGGTGAGCGGTCCCTTCGGCAAACGGCGCTGAGAATAGTCTTTGACCACGAGGAGGCAGTTGTTTAATACGCTCTCTCGCTTTTATCGGTTTCTCGCCACTTTTTCCCCGTCCTATTTATTTATTTATTCATTTATTTATTTATTTATTTATTCATTTATTTATTTATATTACTTATTTATTTACTTCACTTATTGTAGTGGCGGACGAACAGCAGGATATTACAATCCTTACGCTTAACGACTGCTCCGTCAAAAGTGCGGCCAAGTGGGAGCAACTGTCGGCCATCCTGAGACACTGGTCGCCGGACATTGTCTTACTGCAAGAGACCAACGCCACAGAAGCCCCGATTGCGAACCTCTAACGCGCCGAGGACTCCGAGCACCGGTACCGATATTTTGATAAAAAATAGTTTAAATGCGGCGGTGTTAAATACCACCATCGCCTTCGACGGCCACGTCCAAGAGATGGATCTGGGCTTCGGCAACATTCCCGAGGTCTTACTCCGGCTAGTCTGTTTCTACGGGCCCCTCTGTGTGCCCGTAGCGGTAGAAGCCACGGAGTTTCTCGACGCCTCCCTGTCGCTTCCCTCTTCCGAGGCTGCAGATAGGTGTGTGGTGATCGCGGGTGATTTTAACTTCTGCCTTCGCCCACGAGGGACAGGTCTTCCGGCGTGGAACGTCACCCGAGGTTCGCTTCGGCCCTGGACGACTTGATGAGGCGTCACGGGTTGGTAGACGCATGGAGCGAACTGCGGCCCCAGGATGCCGGCCACACTTTCCACGGGCATAGGGATGGAGATTCGAGCGCGAGACTTGATCGTTTCTACGTATCTCCATCGAGAATACGTGCCCTGAAGGACATCCGGCTCCTGCAGTCCTTCTCCGACCATGACGCGGTCGTGATGCGACTGGCAATCGTGGACCAAGCTCTACGCACCGCCCCGTGGAGATTTGACAACGCGCTCCTGCAGTCGGAGGAGTACGTAGCACACGAGACGGCGCTCATCAACGCTCTCCTCGAAGACGACCATCAAGATCCCTCACTGAGATGGGAGAGACTGAAGGAGGAGGTGAAAGGACACGCCATTATGTATTAGCAGATCATCAAGGCCAATTCAAGAGTCGAGGTTGAAAAGGATTGGTACGCGAGGGAGGGCGAGAAAGTGCTCGAGCGCATCGGTTGGGACTAGCTGGTTGTCAACGATCAGCCTTCCGCTGCACACCTGACGCGGTGGGCGGGGAAATGTAGGCCGAGAGAGCTGAAGGAGATAGTGGCAGTGATAACCTGCTGCGAGATCCTGGCGTCGTTCGCAACTTCGTCTCTCGTCACTTCTCCGATTTATACGGTGACGACGGAGAAGGCGAAAACTGCTCGGTCGGCCCGAGGGACTGCGGTGTGCTCCCCCGTCTATCTGAGAAGGATAGGACTTTGATGGATTCGCCCATTCAAGCGGAGGAGTACACCGACGCACTGAGGAAACTAAACAGGAACCTGGACTCGACAGCCTCACCGTAGAGTTTTACGCGGCTTTTTGGGGGTTGCTTATCGATCCGTTCACGGACATGGCTGAAGCCGCTTTCTCTGGGGGACGATTGCCGCTGTCGGCCGCGACGGCGGTGATCGCTCTCATAGATAAGGGGGGTGATCCAAGATCCGTGGAGTATTGGAGGCCGATATCCCTTCTCAACACGGACTACAAGATCCTAGCAAAAGTGCTCTCCGCGAGGCTGTCCACCGTCGTGGCCTCCGTGGTCTCTCTTGAACAGGGCTACTGCGTGCCGGGAAGGGGCATTTTTGACAATATCGCTCTAGTGCGGGACGCGATTCGGCTAGAGAACGAGGAAAACGTCCCCTCGGCACTGCTGGCCCGCGACCAGAAGAATGCCTTCGACAGGGTGCGGCACGGCCACTTATTTCGAACGATGCACGATATGGGGTTTGGCTTCTCTCGTCATCGAGAGAATCCGCGCCTTATACAACGGTGCGAGATGCGTCATCAAGGTCGCCAATTCCTTGACCGGCCCGATCTTCTTCGCGAGGGGGATAAGGCAAGGCTGCCCCATGTCAGGCCAGCTCTACTCGCTGGCGATAGAGCCCCTACTGGGGTTGCTCAAGGAGAACGTCAGAGGAATCCGCGTTCCGCCGCCGCCACCTGCGTCGTCGCCGCCTACGCCGACGACGTATGCGTCTTCATCGGGGAGGACGACGGCTTCAGCCGCATCTCCCGGGCCTTCGATAGCTATTCCGCCACGTCCGGCGCTCTTTTGAGCACCGCAAAGAGCAAAGGGCTGTGGATGGGAAGCTGTAAGGACCGCCCGGATGCGCCGTTGGGTTTCGTCTGGTCGCGCGGGGGGCTGAAGTGCCTCGGCGTATGGCTGGACAACGACTCCCAGAACGAGAGGGAGGTGAACAACGGCGCGTTACCAAGAAAGCTCGAGGAAGACCCAAACAAATGGAAGCCGAGGGTCGGCCCGATGTCCTTAAGAGGACGAGTCTTCGCGATAAACAAGTTCGTCGCCCCTAGGCTGTGGCACACCCTGCAGGCTTAAACTCCTCCGAGTGGTTTCCTGCACAGCCTGCAGGCAAGGTCGGTCGCTTTCGTGTGGAACGGAGGGAGGCATTGGGTAGACTCCACGACCGTCACCGCACCACTCACCGAAGGAGGCCTGGGTCTCGTGGACATAGTCTGAAGCTACGGGCATTTCGCTTTCTGTTTGCCCAAAGGTTTCTCTTTGGACCCCTCGAGAGTCCTTGGAGGAACCTTGCGTCCGACCGACTAGCGAGCTACGGGAGGAGAGACGAGATCCTCCCGACCTTCCTGGCCCGGGACCCCTTCCGGAAGTCTAACGCTCTTGGTGATTTTTACAAACCGGTGGTGCACGCCTGGAAGGCCCTCAAGGTGGACGCCAGTAGCGTGAGCGAAGGACGGCCTTTTCCGACGGGTTGGCCACCTCCACAGCCTCTGCCGAGTTTTATCTGTTTTAAGATTTTTTGCGCTAAGTTTAAGACGTTCAGGACTCTGCCGCTGCCGAAGCAGTCCGCCTACAAGGAATTTTTATACGCCACCAAGGGGGTGGGCTGGCCCACGAAAGGAGCTGCACGGGAGGCCGCATCAACTGGTCGGGGATTAGGGATTACCCCAGATTCGGGCGCGACGCCGATGTCGCCTGGCGATTGGCTCACGGGAGATTGGCCGACGCCAACTTTTTGCACCACTGCGGAATCCGGTCGGAGGAAGATTGCCCCTGGTGCGCTGGAACGGAGTGGGACTCATGGCACCTCTTCTTCGACTGCGCCAAGGCACGCGAGATCTGGAGGTGGACGACCGTCATGGTGTTGTCGCTCACCGGGGCACGCAGCGTGAGCGCGTGCAGGGCAAAAAGGGGGTAGTGTCGAACGCTGGCCGGCTGGCCTATTACCTGATAACCGCGACGAAAAGCGCGATATACCAGGATTTCACCTTGTTCTTTCGGGGAAAAAAGGAGCACGTGAATTACGCGGAGGTATTCCAGTTGGCCCTGCAGAAAAGACTGGTGACAGAGTGGCGCCTCAGCAAAGTGGAGAACAGGGGAGAAATATTTGATAAGTTCTGGGGGCAGAAAAGCGTCCTCTGCACCCTGGAAAGCGGCTCACTTGTAATGAGCTGCAAAACGTTCGACCTAATAAGGCTCGAAGACTGAACGTCTTGCACCCATCGGAGCGCGGTAGGTGCATGGGTGGGGTCAATGCCACAAGATTGCGGTTGCAGCCCCTTTGGCGGAGCGCCCTCACCCGGCACTGACCCGTGCTTTGACGGACCGACGATCAGCTCTTCCGTAACGGAAAATGATGATGATGCTTAATAAATAAGGTGATGACGAAAATATAACTCCCCTTACCGTGACCTAATAATAATAAACACACACATCATTCCGAAAATAGTCTTAACTTGTTCTGGGAACCTCAAAACGTGTATTTCCGTTGAAATCTCGAAGTCGATTTTTTTCGTGATCACAATACTTTCCCATTACTACGTATGGAGAAAGTAAAAAATGAATGTGTGTGTTTTAACGCTGTAACTCCAAAACCAATAAACCTAGAAAGCTGAAACCTGGCATGCATACTAAGAGCACCCTGATGGTGAGCACCTCGGGCTTATTTCTTTTAATTTTTGTCTTGGAACAGTACCAGGAGTTAATTATGTTTTTCCATAAGTTTACATGGGATTTTCGATTTTTCAGAGTGCAAGGTATTTTTCCTTTGTCAATCAAAATGCGTAAATATGGACCTATTTTCTTTATTGTTGCTATACTCGATGGCTAAAACTCTATACTATCTTATTCTTGCAATGTTTACATGATACACGCTCAAGGGTTTCAGATATACGCATTCTTTCTCGAAATTTTGCGGATTTTTCGTATTCTTTCCGGGCGTGGCCAAGGAGATTCTAATTGTTGTCTCCTATTCAATAAATGCCAATTAAACATTCAAATTGACGAAGAAAAACCGTTGTTCGCTTCGAACTTTTGTTTAAGCATCGAACTTAATGACGCATAGCAACATAAATATTTAAAGATAGTTATACTGTTGAGTGCGTCTGGGAAGCGTTTAATCAAGGCATTTATTTCATCATTAGTTTTATGCTGGAATATTACCTTTTTGTTAGTAAAACTATTATATTATACATCTGTAATCGTATATATAAAAATGAATGTGTGTATGTGTGTGTGTGTGTATATCATAATTTTAAAACTCGAAAACTACAGATCGTAGAAGCAAGAGAAAGGTATCATTTTAACCGGAATAACTAGTACGGTGGTATAGTAAAGTTTTTATATCGATTTGATTGACCTGTCCAATTTTTAAAAATATATTTTTTTAAATTTTCTACATTTAATAATATAGGGACGAGTGCAGCTTATTCTTCATTTGAATTTTAAAATTACTTAGAAACATGGTACGAACTTGAGACTTGAATGGTTCTACGAAGAAAAGAGCAAAGTTTATTTTTATTGTAGACAGATTCTGAATCCTGATGGAATTAGCATAAAAATGCATATAGAATCAATAAAATACGTGATTTTATCAGTTTTATTACAGTACCCATTATAAGCTACCATGACAACTCCCACTGTCGCCGGAATAATTGAGAGTTCAATGCAGTTATAGGGGAAAATTTTTAACGTAATATCGTAAGTCAATTTCTTTGTACGATTTTAATTTGTTTCCATGGAAAACAAATATTTGTTGTCTTTAACTGAATTATCTTCTAATCTAACATATAAAGGAGAATGTTTGTAAGTTTGTTCGCTTTGAATGCTTTTAATAGTAGGAGATAGAGAGGGAAAGAAATGGATGGTAACGGAGGGGGGAGATGGAGAGAGGGAATTAGAGGGAAGGGGTCGAGAGAGGGAGGGGAAGAGTGGGAGATGGAGGGGGAGGGACGGAAAGGGAGAGAGGGGAGGGAGAGAGAGGGGAGGGAGGGGGAGAAGGAAGGAGAGGATGGAAGTGAGGGGAAGTTAATACGTTATTTTCGCAAGATTTTCTTCCTTCATTCATCTAAATAGGAAAATGCGGAGCGGTTTTCTTCATTTTTGCTTTATTCGACGGTACAGCTGTGTACTATCTTATTCTTGCGATGCTTACATGTTACACGGTCGAAGTTTTAGATTCATTAAATCCGTTGAAATTCAACGGGCACTCCTGCTTGTAGTTCATATTTCTCGATAAAATATAAGGCTAGTTTGTCTTAGGCAACTTTAACATCAACTGGATTATCTAAAAAATGGCTTATGGGATTTTCATCCAATTTCGTATAGTTCAGGCTGCATGAGGTCCGCGCGATGGATTTGTGCGGCCCGCGAAGCAATTTACTTTATACAACGCGACCCAAACTCAAATTTATTTCTTATAAAATATTTCACGCAAATATTTCTAAATAATCTAAGAAGTATACCAGCCTGCACGGTTGAGTTACTGAAGAATGTTTATCCCACTGCCAGCGAGTTTCTTGCGTATCAGAAGGACTTAAAACCTCAAAGCCAAATCTAGCATTTCTGTAATGACTGCGTGTAAGACGCATAATGGAGCGGTTCCTTTCTTGTGGAAAGGGAGAGTGAATATAATACAAAGAATACGAAAAGGTGTGAAGACTGGGAAAGTAAGAAATGCGGCCCGTGGATCGGTAGAGAGCCGTCATGCGGCTCGCACACTGATGTGAGTTTGAGATCCCTGGTATTGTTATTTAAGTTGGTGTTTATAATGATTCTACATAGTTCATATTTTCAAAAGATAACTAAACGGCGCAGTAATGTATATATTGTACCTATTTTTTTATTGTTGGCCGTCACTTATATTGGTCATTTTTGGTTTTGATCAAATTGAACACTTGCTATACCTGAGAATAGCCAGAGGCCTTTTAATTTATTTTAAATTTACGTTTTCTCAACCGTGACCTCGGGTCTTAAGTCCCTACAGTGTTCCATACCTCCTCCGTTAATGGACAAATATTGTTTTGATTAAAATTTATGTTACTGAAGGGGCCGAAAACTCTCAGAAGTGCAATTAGTTCACAGATCTAATGACATCCCTGTCTGATGGAACCATTATTTAGTTACAATCCTTCAACTTATTTTAGTCTACATTATTAGTGTAGGCTCTTGTCGCTTTAGTAACAGGTGGTATTCGTGGGCACAATTTTTGGCATAGAAAAAGAGCAACATTAGGCTGTAATAAAGTACTACGGTACACAAGAGCACAAAATTTATAATCAAACCCTGACGCGAATTTTTGTAGTGAAGGCTTAAAAATTTTGACTTTTACGAATTAAATCCAAATTTGAAAAATGACTGGGGATTAACCTCTGAAAATAATTGGGTGCAAACAGAAGAATTAATACCCTACTTATTAACCAATAAAACGTGAGATTAAAATAAAAAAATCCTGTAATTTTTCGTTATAACGCGACTTTTCAGCTTGTGAAATAAGATTTTAATTCCGTAACTGTACATCTGGTGGCATATTGAGATTTTTCGAAATGTAGGGATGTTATTGTCACCAGGGGGAGGCAGTTCCACTAAGCTGCTTTGCTATGGAGAGCGTAAGACTAGGAGAACGGCGCCATTTTTACTGCACATAACGACTTCTTACTTTTTATTAGTCTTATTTTATGTAATAAATATAATTTTTAATGATAGCATATTTTACATACATTATAGGACTGAAAGTATGTCCTTCAAGAATCACTTCCCCTTACTCCCAATTTCCCATAAGCCGTGGCACACGCCAACCGCCGGTTTCGCCATCAGCGGTCAAGCCAAGAACGTATCCCCCGCGGTTGGCGAGGGATTACTGTACTTTGTCAATAACTTAAGAAAAAATTTAACCGTTTGTGGCTAGTGGCTTTGTGTTTATAGAGAAGGAATCGAATGTGTACGTGTAGTTAACGAGATCCGTGACCGCTTCGATAGCCATAAGCAATGTTACCTCATTTTTTTTTCTGCATGGCTGGTCAATCTTCGTGAGCAGCAATGGTAAGCATAAATGAATATGAACCAAAATGTCAAGTATTCAATAGGCTCACCTCAAAGTGGAAGAATTTTCCATTACTTATGTGACGGGACGGGAACTAAATATTTTTACTTTCTCTATGCGTAGATTGTAAAAAAATCGAATTCGTGTTTTAAACAGAAATACGTTTTGAGGTCACCTGAATACATTTGACTATTTTCTCGATGATATCTGTGTGTGATAAAATTTTGTGGACGCTCTGACTCAAGAGCTAATTATTGCATCCGCACAAAACTTAATAAATTGATGGAATGAGTGATCTGAAAATCCTTATGCGACAGGCATCAACTGAAATGATGGGAAATGTTGAAACAGGTGAAAAATTATGCTATGACCGGGAATCGATCCCGGGTCTTTCACTTGCCGGGCGAATATTCTACCAGTGAACTATCGTATCAAAGTCTCCTGTTTCAGAACGGGAATGCTTCCCGAGGTTGGGACCGGATAGAATATCCGCCAGACAAGTGAAAGATCCGGGTTCGATTCCCGGTCAAAGAAGATTTTTTCGGCTGTTTCCAAATTTCCCAACAAAACTTCATATTCAAGATTATTATTAGTAAACACAGATCCGATAAGGTTTTATTTGACACTGGTCTACCAGAAACGGCGTTTTGCTCTTGTTCTTTTAAATATCTTCTTTAGATCGCAATTTATGTAAATATTCGTTATTATTAAAGTTGTAGAAAAGGTAATTTTCTGCAAGTTCTGTTTGGTAAACTTTACAATAATATTGTATAAAGGTATTTCGATATTTCCTCTGAATTTACGTTAAGTATGTCGCAACGTTTCCGTTGCTATGAAAAAATTTCTAACTATTGATAGTGATGCTCTACGCTGCCAAGGGTACTTTTACTTTCACTTCGATGTTACTTATTCATAGCATCAGATAAAAATTATGATTACTTACTGTTTTCTCCATGTAAAGATCATTGGAAGTTTTTGTAAAAATTATGCAAGAGTTTAATATCCGATAATTATTCTTAAGGACATTGATGCCGAGAGCAGTCACATTCATTCTTCTGTAAGTAGAAATTCATGTCCTGGACGCATCATATTTACATTTTTGAAAAATAACGCATTGTGTATGTCCTCTGAGATATTCCATATGATATTTTTTGACTTGTGCGCGGATGGAAATAGTCGCACACGGCCGTGCATCTAATAGGGAACGTAGACCAATTGGTTATATCTTGAACCTAGAAAACCCACGAACTGAAAATAGCAATATGTTTAGTAACAAGAAAGAACCTAAAAATACATACCGAGCTTATATTTTTCAATTTAATGTTAATGCCATCAACTCCTCTCATTAGTCCATGTTTACTTAAATTCTAGAAGAAAAAAATTTATCTAAGATAAATGATACTCTTTTAAATCTTGGAATCGATGTGCGCGAGGCTCTTACGCTCGATGGAAATGAGAATCTACCATTGTAATACATACGCACGTATGCACACAGGCATACATGTACACATACACACGAGTTCATATATGTATGTTTAATTGGCCTAAAATTACACTACAATTTTCAAATACGTTCGGCATGGAATAAGGGTTCTTTAAAATGAGAAATTTCGCGGAATTAACTTTTAAAACCCAATGTGTCGGCTCTACATCATCGCAAATAACAAGTGTTGAAGCCAGAATGCGTTAACGGTTTATTCGTACAAAACGGACGTTCTCTGTCTCATTAACAGCGTCCGTACCAAAATGGCCCTCTAATTCGAGAATGTGAACGGCAATCGCATTTTTTCGTCAAACAAGAGCGACCGGAATCAACATAAAATTCGAACAAAATAAACTTTCAGTGACTCGAATGAAATCTTAATCTCTTAGAGCTATACGCAAAAATTAAAATATTAAGAAAAATATTCAATATGACAGAGATTAAATTTATGAATGTAATTTGCTTAAATAAAGCTTACGGCTTTTTCTAACGCACGCGTGTGAAAGAAAAGACCTACCATACTGTTTTTTTGTTTTCATTCAGGAGCCAATTTGAATTTATATAAATATAAACCCAAAGTTGTGATGAATTTATTTGTAATACTTTATCGTGGATAAATCCAGTTAGACATGAATCTTCATTGAAAGTAAAAAAATGAACCAATAGGATCTAATGATTCGATCAATGAGTCTCGATCATCGTACGTACGTTGTCGCGCTTTATTTTCAAAAAATTGCCATAGTTTTCGATAAGGTTAGGACAGAGTATGTGAATACTTTATAAATATCCTTAATTTGAATCCGATAATAATCCTATCCGCTGAACCCTAATCTTCAAAACAACAGTTAAATTCTCTCAAGAGACAATAATTCATGTGCACACGAGAAAATCTCCTCTCGTGGCTACTACACGCCCCATTCCGACTTTCCAAAAGCACCATAGGAACTCTACGCGAGACACGCAAACCCACCTCACAGAAAGTCCGGCTCCATTGCGTCCATTAATTAACAGTTCCAATCCATTAACTCTCCCTCCACGGGTTCTGTCCCAGCCCCTTGAGCGGGTACCTCTCTGACCCCCTCTGCTCCCTCGCCGCTCACATTACCCCTTTGGAATCTCTTAACACCAGCGCGACCATTTAAATAATCCAGCTTCCAAAAACATTCTATCGTGATTCGTCAGAATAAAGCTAATGTCGGATTTCATTAACCCATTTGCAAATGAGTGCGATCATCCATCACTGGGATGGATTCGCGTCCTCCCTCCGTGCCATTATGATGCGCGATGTGACTGTGCGCAAAGCCATTTTGATATATTATTTCGTATCAACACCCTCTCGCGGCATTATGGATAATTAACGGCGATTGATTGGCGACCATTCGTTTCCTGGGCGAGGTTTGAATTAGGAACCCTGTTGTCCCAAGCGACACTCGATATGTCGCTCCGACCGGCTTACAAAGAGAAAAAATATCGCAAAACCGCGACATGCTATTTACTTTTGGAATTTCCAAAATATGAATTTACAATAGAAATTTTGATTCGACTTGGTGGGTACAACCAATAATTACACATACAGCGGGCGGAGTGACTTATTTCAGTTTTCCGTTACAATTAAGAAGACCGCATTTAAAATCGATACATGCAGAAATTTAAATATAAGCAAAAGTAGTTATATATATAGAGAATAGGATAATTATTGTCTTCCTTCTCTGAATCATTTGTACGTATCTATGGCATTTAGATGTTTTTGAACCGGATGTAATGATGCTCTGTTCAGTTTTACAATGAGACTAGTAAAGATGAGTGAAGAGGCGCCTAAAACGTGTGCTTTGTTTTTCTAATGAAACAGAAACAGTCTAATAGAAAAAAATTTCACGTTCATTAACATATAAACAGGGAATTATGCTATAATGTAAGAATATTATGATATTGGTTAGAAATTTGCCAAAACATTTATTCGGAATCACTATAGCCCGTATCGAATGAAACACACCCCTATTTTCAACAAAAAATATCATTAATGGAGACAGTAACTGCAGGATATTGTCAAAAAAACATTTTTCGAAATTTCTTATGGCAATGGAATTTCATAAAAAGAAACCTATCATTTTAATTCGATATAAGTTTAGAGTACACATATCCTATATGAATTTTTAGATGCTCTCACACGTTAAGTTTTGTCCAAAAATATAATAAATACATTCCAGCGTGCAGTCTCATCCCTATTCATCTTATACATATAGGTAATGACAAGACGAGGATTTGAACGCTCCAGAAATTAAGCGATATCTGGAAACTGCACCAAATACACTAATGATACGGAAAATTTAAAAAAAATGTTTATCTTTTAGTGACAGAAAGGTTCATATAATTCAGGTGTAGGTTTCACAAAATCAACATATGACGTACAATAATTCATTGTACTTTTGAATTGCTCATGCACTCTTGAAAATTAAATACTTCGTTATAGCTAAATTTATGTCGTAATACACATTACTTTCTACCAATTTATAAATTGCTTAGATGGAAACTATGCATAAAGGGGACGCCTGTATTCCCGACTAAAGCCGCTCAATTACATTCCCATATCTCGTCGCACGATCGATCATCTAACGATTACACACGTGTATTTCTATCGTCGCAGGCGAAACGCATCGTTTAACGCACAACAAGGCAATCGCAAAAGGGATCACATTCACACACTCAGAAGAGCACACACACACACACACCTCCGTCTTCGACGCGACTCACCGCATCGTGAAACGCAATTTCGCGTTCCATGCTATATTGGCCTCGCGATAAGTGGAGCGATAAAGGAAGATGGCCGCCTTCCGGAACGCCTCCGTGGTGAGAAAGACACACAGCTGCAGGTATTTAATAAAGCATCATCACTTCCCTCCTGTCTAAATGCATCCGAGAAAAGATGGCCTACCGATTTGTTCTCTGCCCTAATGCTGCTCTTTAAATCCTATAAAACAACGGTTTTAGAATCGACGCTTCTTGGAAATCGCTCCTCCTAAGCGCCGCCAACTGCTCGTCGTCGGTATTCCTTCTGCTTCCAAATGCCTCTTCTTCTTTCACTGGATTTTCTATTTTCTTGGCTGTCATATTTTTACAGCAGTCGTTACAACTGCATTTGTCTAGGCTCTTACATATTTTGACAAGAAGTTTGTTTCAATTTCTTTTTACGTAGTGTAGGAGAAAGTATTGTATTCTTGAAAAAATCGAATTCGAAATTTCAACGGAAATACACGTTTTGAGGTCATCTTAGTACGTTTTGTCTATTTCCTCGATGATGTATGCGTGCATGTGACAGGAATTTATGGGCGCTTTCACTCAAAAACTAATAATAAAATCTGTAAAACTTTATAGTTAAGATTTTAATTAGGAACTGTAAAAAGGAAAAGATAGTGGCTGAGACTGATCGACCGGATTTGGATGTTTACTATTCTTGTCTTTTTTATTTTTCCCCAAAACCTTAAAACTCAATTTTCGTATATAAATACTTGCTATTAACGGTGTTGTAGAAAATATATTTTTCTACAAGTTTTCTTTGAAACATTTTTTTTCATAAACTCTGTTGATTAAATGATATTTTCGTTTTACTCTGAATGTTTGTTAAGAACGTCGCTAAGTAATATCATTGCTTCCTTTGTTATGATAAAATTTTTTAATTGTTGATAATCAAGGAAAACTTTATTTATACATTGATATTTTGTTATCCATAGAAGCAGCTACGAATTTTTTTTGTTTTTCGTTGTAAATATTAATGAAAGTGTTTAAAAAATATTCATCAGTGTAACTGCAGATGATTATTCTTGAGGGTGCTGATCTCGAGGGCAATCATATTCATTGTTATGTATGTAGGATATCATGTGCTGGACAATAGATTTTTTAAAATAATTACTGAATTGGTGATGCTAAAAGTTTATGTAATGTAAAACATATCGTAAATTAACACCCTGCATGTACAGTGAAACCTGTGAATGTGACCACCTGCCATATTTGAGCGCATTTTTACGGAATCTGCAAATTCATATTAATTTATACATCGTCAACCCTCTTTAAGCTGGCCCCACCTTTCCATCTCGTATCTTGTCCGCCTTCTCGCATTTCCTGCCATGCATTTGTATATATTCCAACCTTTCTGTTTCCCAGACAGAACCGGTTGGCGAGGTCAACCTTTGAAAACATTAAGAAAAACAGGGATGCGATTCTGAAGGCTTGTAAGGTGAACTGCAGTAACGAAAGGATACGAAAATTAAAGAAAACACAATGAAGCTGTCAAAATCCTCACTCTACAATTTTTTCAGAAATGTCGTGCAATGGACATTTGTTACCTGAATAATGCTTCAGACAAAAGCCAAATAAACTGCACAGTGGCTTCACATCGAAAATTTTCAGGCGAAAAATGGATAGCTGGAATCGTTCAGGACAATACACAACATACATTTACGATTCCTTTCTGGTGAAGCAGCAGCAGTGGATATGAAGGCAGCGTAAGACTAGAAGTCATACCTATTAAATGTGTTGAGTGAATACCAACCTGAAAATCTGCTCAGTGCAGGCGAAACAGGATTGTTTTCTCGACAGATATCAAGAAAAAACCTTGTTCGGAAAACTTTCCAAAGAACGATTATGTATACTTTTGTGCTGCAGTGCTACTGGTGAAAAACGAAAAGCTTTAGTGATAGGTAATGCTGCACGACCTTGTGTATTGAAAGAACAACATGTGGACACTAAACATCTCCCTGTGGTGCTTCAACAAAAAGGCATAGTTTAGCATAGCAATATTTGAAGAACGGCTGATGAAGAAAGAAAAAACTGATGTGGCCAACACATGACTTTCCCCGTATTTGGATTATAGATATTTAAATTATTATGAATAGCATTATGAGGCAAAATTATCATTTCGTATCGTAAAAGAATACAGTCTTCCTTACTGCCGTAAATTACGTATATTTTGAATATGTTTACAGAATTCACCGCTAAATGGTGGTGGCGCTGTATACTAGAAAAAGCAAAATATCTCCGAAATGGATGGTTCTACGAAAATTTGTTTAAAACAAAACCTGGAAGAAATATTATTCTCTACAACTTCGGTCCTCACGAAGATTACCAATAACGATGCTTTAAAAGAGATATTTGACGGAAACCGAAAAAACCGATTATTTATAAATAATTCCTAAACAATAACTGCTATGGAAAATTCTTTCAAATAGAAGTTGTAGGGAATTACATTCTCTATAATCTTTGTGTACAATTGTATATACAATAATGATGTTTTAATGGAGAAATATTGCAAAAACTGAATCGGGTTTCGAATAAACCTCGACTTTCAATTAACCGTTATTGTCCAAAAACTAATCAGTTCTTTGGGCTCATGCTAAAGTGTTATATATGAAGTTTGGTAACGATATGGAAAGTACTTTTTGAGTTAGGAGCGCCCAAAATCACATACATCCACACACTGAGACCACTCCGAAAACAATATAAACGTGTTCTAGGGATCAAAATATCTAATAAACTATTGGTTTTTCGAAACATTCCTATCACATACACACAGACAATATCGAGAAAATAGTCAAAACGTGTATTTTCGGTGAAATCTCGAAGGCGATTCTTTTCCTGATCACATTACTTTCCCATTACTTCGTATGGATAAAGCAAAAACGGAAAATCCTGTTGCTTCTCGATAATGATACCAGTTATCGTGGAACAAAAGTAATGAACAATGTAACGGTGAAATTCCTTTCACCAAATATGACCTCTGAAGTTCAACCTCTAGATCAGAGAATTATACGAAATGTTAAAGCATGTTATCTAGTAACAATCGCGGAAGAAAGCAGTATAAAGTCCTATTTTAACAAATTATTCAGAGCTACATGCAATTCGATGCCTGAGCAGTGATTCCGACGGGCAGGTTTTCATTACCAAGAGGAAGAAGATGAAGAATGTGAGGAAGATACGGGTCTAGCCGAAGTGATATGCTCTCTTCCATTGTAAGTTAATTAAGAAGAATGTGGCCTCTGTCGCCGAGATGGAAGGTGCTGATGCTGACCTTACTGTCCACGAAGAAGTGCCCACCACACCAGAAAACATTCTTGAAGAAATGTTTCAAGAATGTATGAGACACCTCCATACCAAGAGTTGTGTTGTGAAAATGACGACAGTGATGATGACATAGTGAGTGAAGAAGATGCTCGGCCGCCTCTACAGCGTGTATCACAATTAATTAGGTATTCTTCAGCCAACCAACCTCAACTCATGGATGATCTTTTTCGCTTGCACAATAATATTGAAACACCGTAGATTGGATGATAACAAGGGATAAAAAATCAGTGAATGACCTTCATGACCTTGATATGGGTGAGTCTCGGTTCAGGAAATTTTATACCATCATACTTTATTTGACAATCCAATAAATTGTAGGCTCTTTTGTTACTCGATTTATCATTCTGAGTTTTGTATTTTTTGATTAAATATTAAAATTAATAAGTTGATGTATCTGTTTATTTACTTCATAATTAATAATTTGACATTGTCTGCCCATGTTACAGGGTCACAAACACAATAATGTTCCATAGAAATTCTTTCAGTATCACTCGTTTCCATTTTCACGGAATTTCCTCTCTTTAATGGTTTTATTTAATTCTATATGCAGAAAAGATATTCAAGAAAATAGCACTTTTTCTCTCTTTCTCGGGCGTTTTCCTCCGTTTTAGGGGTTGCCTGAACATTTTTGAAGATATTTCATTCTAAAATTCTCTCTTTTACGTAGACATGTCGCCAGATTGTCGTGCAACCAAGTTTCGTTAATGATTACATGGAACACTCTTACACGATCAAGTAGAAGTGAAGAAGAAATGGGGAAAAACTAATTTAAAAAATCTGATGTGGCCAACATATGACTTTCTCCATATTTAGGGTATAGATATTTAAATTGCTATGAATAGCATTATAAGGCAAAATTATTATTTCGTATCGTAAAAGAATACAGTCATCCTTATTGGCGTAAATTATATTTTGAATATGTTTACAGAATTCACCGCTACATAGTGGTGGCGTTGTAAACTGGAAAAAGATTAAATATCTCCGAAATGGATAGTCCTACGAAAAATTCTTTCAAATGAAGGTTGTAGAAAATTACATTCTCTATAACCTTTGTATAGAACTGTATATAAAATAATGAAGTTTTAACGGAGAAATATCGCAAAAACCGAATCGGGTTTCGAATAAACCCGGACTTAATTAAATATCTCCGAAATGGATAGTCCTACGAAAAATTCTTTCAAATGAAGGTTGTAGAAAATTACATTCTCTATAACCTTTGTATAGAACTGTATATAAAATAATGAAGTTTTAACGGAGAAATATCGCAAAAACCGAATCGGGTTTCGAATAAACCCGGACTTCCGATTAACCGTTATTGTCTAAAAACTAATCAGTTCTTTGTGTTCATGCTAAAGTGTTATATATGAAATTTGGTATTAATATGACAAGTAATTTTTGAGTTAGAGCGCCCACAATCACATACATCCCCACACAAGCTCCAAACTTGTATTTCCGTTGAAATCTCGAAGTCGATTTCTTTCGTGATCACAATACTTTCCCATTACTACGTATGGAGAAAGTAAAAACAGTCATAGCCAGGAGTCGCACCCTGGTTCGCTACAGCGAATCACTGTAACACCGCCCTCATCAAGTAAACTGCGTAAAGGTGAATTAATTTAACAAGCCCTAATTAATCACGATTTCTCTCTTTCCCCTTCTATCCAGGTATCGTGACTGCTACAGAATCCTCGTCTTTCTCATTGTGTACGATGTCTCAGACCGAGTATCATTCCTTAAGTCTAATGGACTATCTTGACTGCTGACGGAAAAGAGTTTTAATCAGATCGAGAACCAAAGACATAAGGAGTTACAATGGAGGAACAATTTCCACCGAAATCCCCGAAGTCCAAAGGATTGTCTTGTCAATTGTGTCGAAGCTGGTATCGTTTTTTTAAAGACTGATATCAGCTACTCCTGCGGAACTAATCTTTCTCATTAATGCGTTTATAATATTATCCGGCACAGAACCAACCTACAAGATTTAGGATAGGACATTCCAAAAGTAGTGATAAAATCGAACCATTGACCGTAAAAAATAGTACGAATCTTATTGCTTCAATGGATTTCACGTTCGATCGGTCGGTCGTGTTCTACCGTCAAAACAAGAATCTCCATCATCTTATCTTTTTCTTAAAAAGAAAAAGATAAGATGATGGAGAATAGGGACCCGTCATCATGAAATTAAATATGGTACCTCTTATACTTTCATTGAGGTAATATTTTGCGAACGCAAAATCCAAAATCATAATTATATCTCCGTCAGAAAGTTTAAGTGTCGATTCAAGAAACTCGGAACTCAGAACCGACACTTTTAAGTTTCACTATTTGTGGAAACATTTACGAATCCATCGTGTCTTACAAATTATCCACGTATTAGTAGAACTACGGACTTGTTGCGGTCGATTCGTTCTGCAATCAAACGGAGCTCAGTGTATGTGTGTAGTATGTACATCTCCGGCACTTGTAACACCGGCGAAATGGATTTCCTCTCTCGCATGAAATGAAACTCCGCTGAACACGGGGTGCCGTGGATTAACGCTCTTCCGCTTATCTCCTGCACGCGCACGCATTAACCGCACCCGTTAATTGGGTCAGGAGCACGCCTTCGCTTAGCGCGAGATTACTTTAATGGAGATTGCGAAAGGATGGACAATGTCGGAGGGGAGATGTAGGGAGGAATGTCCGGGGCAAATTGACCTCGGGAAGGACACCTCGGGAGAGGATTTCTTTCCGCGATAAATAATCCTCTTTCGAGGTTACATTCCAACGGCGGTCCAGCGGATGACATATTGCCGATGATTTCATTCGTGCTAATAAACACTAAAGTAAACAAATTAGCGAAGCGATAGGAAGAGGAAATTACTCTCAATTTATTTCACTCGGATTCAAAATATTTTTCAGAATTGCTAAGTTATGCGCCAATAAGTATGTGAATATGATTTGCGACAATGACTGTGAATATCATGATATTTAAAATACCAAAAGTAGGTATTTTAAATTATTAGACTGGTAGGCAGTGTGCCTGTCTTGCTAACCCAAAAGTCGCAGGTTCCAATCCCGCTTCGGGCATGGATGTTGTGACACGTTTTGGGGTTTTTCCCCTACCCTTTGGCTTTGCGGGGAAGGCATCATTAGAAAAATCAACTTTTGGCTTCACTATTAAAAATATTTGGATATCTTGTAAGAAATTTAATTTTACTAGATTGGCGCTCATTCAATTTCTTTCCTTTTTCTTACAACAGACTACCACAGATTATGTGTGTGTGTATATATAAGAGATCTGACCAATAAATATCGAGGCTATTTTTATGACGAAACAACGCCGAGCTTCAGAACTTCGCCGCTAGGTAGGGATTTTGAGGCAACTCTACCGAACCTGCGTGAACAAGTTTAAACTCGCTCACACTCGTGTGTGTATACACACACACATGATAGCTCACCGACGCATAAAAGACAATAAAAATAAATATTTTCGATGCCAGCAACCGAAGAGTTAAGTCATTGAGCAAAATTAATCATGTGTCAGAGGTAAGAAAGCTGACATTTCGATACTCTCAATCTCCCGCAAAAGCAATCTTTCTCAATCACGCGATCCCTGAGAGAGATGCAGATTGACTCACCGGGGTCTTCAGCATCCCACGCCCCGGACTCCATGTCGTCGTCATCTGGTTCCGAGGCCGTCGCCGTCCCTGCTTCGAGTGCCAAGGCGCAGCAGAGAGCGACGACCACCCAAGCGAAGCGGCCGGCGGTCATCGAGTTACGGAGAATGTCCATGTCACGAGAACTTTCTCGAAGGGGTGAAACACTACACACGGTGGCCCCCACCCTTTTCTCCCGACGGCTGCTCCTCGGGCCGTGGAGAAGAGGCGACGCGCGGACACGCTCTCAAGTCATATCCGATGAGAACGCGGCGATTTCTCAGAGGGCGCGTCGGGGAGCGTCGCGCGGGAGCGGATCAGCGAAATATGACGAGCCTTTTTCCCGTGTCGATCCCTAAGAAATGCATCGCACGCCGCCAAACGAGTGAATCTTCCAAACGAACGATTGAAAGGCAATGTGTTTAACGGACGAATCTGTTTTACGTGTATTGCACTTAAATATCAATCGATCCCTACAGCACTGAATTCACCCGCTCGAATTCAATTTCCAAACGGATGCAATACCTAATAACATCGAAGTTATATTTTCCTTTATTTTAACGGTCGAATGCACACATCGACGCCACTTACGGACACTTCCGATGACACGTGAAGTACTTCATACATACCGTTCGAATAGAAGCAATAGAGTCATTTCGACTAAGCATCGCACAACTTATCTGGTTGAACTGAAACCTGCAGAATAAAATATTTCTGCAGAATAAAATATTTCTGCAGAAAAAGCGCACAAAACAGAATGGTCCGACTTCTTCAGAGTCCCGTCATTTTAGGCGCCGCTTCTATCGACTTGTCACCGAATCACTTTCCTAACTAAAAAAAACGCCTCGTTGACCTCGATTAACCGAGGCGAAGTCGTAACCATCAAAATTCGTATTGGCGAACGGCATTTGCCGCTTTCGTCTCGGACCCGATTACTGTCTGTCTCGATCAAGTTTTCCGAAGGAACCCATTCCGTAGTAAGAGGGAATGGAAAGGAGAAGTTAAAATGACAGGAAAAAGATCGGACTAAATTTCACGGGATCTCGACGCGCCGATTCGAATTCCGAACGCCAGAGAGGTTCACGCTTTCTACGACCTGTTCGCTGCCGCACGCGATACTGACTCCCCGAGTGCTAACGGCGGCAAAGGGGAAAGGATGGAGAAGGGAGCGGAGGGGAGAGAGGTAGCCATTACGAGCCGGAGGGGGGCGGGCGTGGACTAGGGGCGCCGAAGTTTCCTTCGCCGCCCTCCTCCACTCCCCTACGTGCCTCCCGCGGAGGCAGGAGACTGTCTCCCGCCTCACTCGTCCGTGAGAGAGACGAACTTTGCCCCAATCCGAAGGCCGGCTGAGTGGGGTATCACCTTTCCTCGCTCCCCGCCTCTCTCCGCCCCCGCACCTGCCTTGGAAATCGTAGCAGACGAATCGTAAAGGGAACGATGATAAAAAACGATATTAAGAGGAAGATCGGGGGAATTCCTTTCCTCCGACTCAGAAGAATAACTGCAATCAAGTGTTGTTATTCAGTCGAATTCGTTAACTTTCGGTGTTTTCTTCGTTCCCCTCCGATGCCACCTTCCGCCCGCAAATAGTACGGTCTCTTGCTTTTTCCGCCCCCGGTGGCACCTTCCGCTTCTAAAGAGTGTCGTCCCTAGCTTTTTCCGCCCCCGATGGCACATTCCGCCCCCAATAGGGTGCTGCCCCTTGCTTTTTCAGCCCCCGATTGCATCTTCCGCCCCCAAATGATACAGCCATTCCTCTCCGATCGATTTTATTGCGAATTCCAAATGCGGCAAATGGATTGCTCGTAAAAAAATATCCCACGGCGGGTGTCAAGTAATGAAGGGGAAAAACGCTCCATGGCGTCATCCCGAGGAACCCGAATCAAAAAGTCCTCTCTAAGGTGTGATCGAAATCATGACGAAAGAGATACTACTTTCCGTATTTCTCGGTTATATAATTCCCAGGAATATACCTATTTCTATTAATATGAACGCATCAAACAGTTTATCATCTACTAAAATCATAAATACTTCCTAAAATAAATTTATAGCTACTTGGATCTCACCTAGATTGATGATAGTTGATAATAAATTGCTCGTTATGACTTCAGATTAAGTGGATAATTTTAATGTATTTGTTTTGCGGCCATTAATAAAAAATAAATCCACGTTTAATGGTCACACTTTGGGGAGTAAATTAATCATCACTAATTGGACGCCATTATTGGTTTAGAATTTGACATACCACGTCAAGTTATTGTATTTAATGTAGGTTTTTATTTTGCCTCGTGAAATTTCTATTTCGTATTGTGCTGCGTGGTGCACGTTTATTTATCAATATGCTTTGTACTGAAATAATTTTGTCTATGAAAACGACGGTCAAACCAAAAAATTATATGCTCGTCGCAATCCGTAAATTGGTTAAATTTGTTTATTTTCAAAATTCGAATGCGTTAATCAACGCGTTCTCCCAACCAGATCCTCAACGGAAAAAAATTGGTCACATATTTCGGCCATTCCGAAAGAATTGGGTTAACGATTCAAAGGGATGGCCGAAATCTTAATCGAATTTCGGCGAATTTTATTTTCCCGAATTCACGGAATACACGCAAACAATCAATAACCGAAGAAAACTAAGATTCTCGGTCCATTTTAGGCGGCATAGGGCGCCTCTTTCTACCTCACTGGAAAAGTTTGATTGGAAGAACTTGCCGGGGGCGGAAAAAGATAAAGGCGCGAGTTGCCCAATGTAATATGGATGCAGCGACTAGGGAGCTAGCGTAGAGTGGGAGGGCAGAGATAGCGGCAGAAAGGGGAGGGAGGGAGGGAGGAGAGAGGGAGGGGAAGGTAGGAGGGGAGGTAGGGGGAGAGAGAAGGGGAGGGTGGAGAAGAATAAACTCCTAGTTAAAGTCTAGCTATCCGGTTGCGGAAGGGGAGGAGAAGAGAGTGGTTTAGGCGGTTTAAGGCGAATTTAGGTGAAAGGAGTAAAGGGTGATGGGGGTGGGTCAGCGGTAAGGGATTTTAAGTGGTAGAGTTTTGAGGAGCGGAGTGTGTGAACGTTGAGGGATTGCTGGATTGAGAGGGAGCGATTTAAATCAATCCGAAGACCTTCGTTGGAGAAAGAGATGAAGGTGATGTGGAATGAGGATTGAGAAGAGGGCGAGGGAGTAGTGGAGAGGAAGAGAGATGGGGACCTGCGGAGAGATTGATTCTTATTGAGAACCAAGGATTGCGGTGTGGCGTCCATGGAAAATGATAGGGATTGCTGTTAGCTGGACGAGGAAAGCAGGTTGGAGGGGGAGAAAGATTATGGAAGCGACATGTGGAGAGGCGACAAAGGGGGAGGTGGGCGGGCGAATCGTCTTGTGATCGCTCGAAGTAGTGGCTCCAACGAAACTTCCCGGCCTCGGTGACGCCGGAGCGATTTCGGGTGGGAAAGGGGGGACACTGTTGCCTCGCACCAACTCCGGCGACAGACCTGGCCCTACAACTTCCCCCTCACTACAACTCCTCCCCCCAATACAAATTTCCCCCACCACGAAGGCCTCTCTTCCTCAGGTGAAGGCATTAAGCACGTTTCACCCGTTGAGCAGTAATCTCAAAAGAGTTTCCCGGAATTCGCCTACGTGGGAGAAAAATTGGAGTCAAAAGAATCTTTCTTATTGACATTCCAAAGTTTCCGGCCGAAATTATAGGAAAATACGACGGAGAAAGGAGGAGCGGATGGGAAGCGGCGGGGAATTGTACGCGCGAAAAGGAATCCGATAATTAGGCCGAGAGAGAGAGAGAGAGCGTATAAGTCACAATGAGGCATTATATGTAATGGCTTATCGTTTCAGCAGATTATATCTAGAACCTCCGAAATTGAAATTATCGATCTTTGATCGAAGATTAGTCGAGGGCTTATAACGGAACAAAAATTCCGTAATACACGAGCGAAAGAATATTCATGTAATTGCATCCTTTAGCATTTTTGATTTAGAATGAGCAAATCATATAAAATGTATGACACTTAGTTTTATGATGAAACCATAAAGCTCATTCATTGGTTATACCTCGTGCAAAACATACTCCTCAAATATTCCAAGGAAAATGACTCAACCGATCACACCGAGCTCATCCTAATATTTACTCATTTTATGTCGACGGGGCGTTCAAAGCATATGTCAACGCTAACGACTATATTTACTCGAAAATCTATAGAAGGCAAAACATTTTATTTGCTTACATAAAGTAACTCCTTTTTCACGAGATTTGGCGGCAAAGTTCCTCTCGAAGACTAAATTCATCGGTTGAGAGCGATAGTGAGAGAGAGAGAGAGACTTCTCTCCCAAGAGCATCGACCCACGAGCACTCGTTCGTTTCGCCTGTTGCCGATAGAGAGTGCTTGCGTCTGCTCTTTCATATTCCTGCTATATTAACGCAGTTCCTTCGAATAGGGACGATAAGTGTGTATGTCGACCAATCGATGAATCGACATTGATACCAAGAGTTAATTTAAATGAGCCGATTTTATATTTATCTAAAAGTTTACATATACATGGAATGTGATAATTTAATATAAAGTTCATTCTGAGGCTTTCGCGGGGTCATCAAGCCGAAGAATTAGTAGTCAATGAACCACGAAGACACGGCGGAACATCCCAAAGAAACCTAAGAACATAATATTAAAATCGCGACAAAAATCCTATCCTTTCCTTTCATTCTTTTTCTTTAATCTTTATTCTCTCAAATATGTAATACTAGTAGAATTGCCCGTTAAAATTTAACGGGCGAATTACGATCATTCGAATCATTCAGAAAGCGAAACGTATCAAATATACCTAATACATCCGAATACTCTAAATATGTATTCTATAAGGTCTTTGTAATTTTATGTGATAAGTTATGGCATCAATCTATATATATATATATATATATATATACACACACACACACACATATGTATATATATGTGTGTGTGTGTGTACATACCTTCTTCTTTTTCTTATTATGTGACTAGCAGAAAAACCCGGCGTTGCCCGAGGACATTTGGTTCAAACCCGATGGGAATTCTAAATGATAAGTACATGTTATTTAAGAATTCACTCGACCGCCGTTTTGAATAAAACGGGCAGAGAGAAACAAAAACCACGTATGAATTATTTCTGGGAGTCCTCCAAAATCGTACCAAATTTGATTCAAGTCAATAGTAGGACTTGGGAAAATACGCGTAGTTTAATCAGTCCCCGCCGTCCAATTACGGATAAGGAAGTAGTCGTCTACCACCTTCCTCACTGTGTATAGGATGTAGATTACCTGCTCTTTGAGAACAGGATGTTTATGAGAACAGTTATTTTAGAGAACAGTTAAGGCATCAGAACAGTTCGAAAAGAACTGTCCCGTTCTTTCTGATCCATCTCTAGATGGCAATGCATACAAACTTATTTTGCTTTTTGTACAATTAATATAAAACATTTGGGATTAAAAAGTAGCCAATGACCTTCCAATTTGTAAATAAAGTATTTTTGAAATTTTGATTATTCAAGCTTTAACAGTGTGGAAATGTATAGATCCATAAATAAACTAAATTTCATAAATATATAGGAGAGGACTTGTATTGAAAGTGACAAATGCCAATTTGAACTTCCTAAGTTAATTTAATCGACAGTTATTGTCGAAAACCCAAATCGATGCCCTCCAGATCCCACTTAAAATTTTTTTGAGATACAACACATCTACTATAATATATTTTGAAGGATGTGTTTGTTCGTTTGTTCATGGAACTCCTCCTAAAAGATAATAGATACAACAACCAAAATTGGCACCATTCTTCCTTACATCCTAACTTAGTGACTGATCAAGGTTTTGTTTCTTCCCGTCATTTTAATTCGAAATTGCGAACGATTAAATTATCGAACGTCACGTATTTTGCCGCGTCCTGAAACTGAAATACAGAGATGAGTGTAGACTACTTTCAATTTGCACTTTAAAATTACTTAATATAATGGTACGAACTTGAGACTTGGATACTTTTTTGCGGGAAAGAACAAAGTTTATTTTTATGGAATACAGATTCTGAATTCTGGTCGAATTCGCGTATAAATGCGGTAGAATCAATAAAAGACGTGATTTTATCAATTTCACTACAATACCAATTATAAGCTACCCTGACAACTCCCATTTTCGCCGAAACTGAGAGGTCAATGCATTTATATGGGAAAAAGTTTAACGTAATATCGTCTGTCAATTTCTGTGTACGATTTTAATTTGTTCACATGGAAACCAAATATTTGTTGTTTTTAATTGTATTATCTTCTAATCTCTACCAAAAATATTTTGCAGAATGTGTTTGTGCATTTATAGCGCAATAACTACAAAACATAGAATCAGGAAGAAGGTGCCATTTTAACCGCAATAAAAAGCTAAGGAATATGGGAGGGTTCTTAAAGTGATTTGAACTACATTTTTTATATTAAAAATATTTTTCTCTTTTAATTTTTCCCATTTAAATAACACGAGAATGAGCGTGTTGTTGGATTAACAATTTTCGTGACAACCGTTATAAACAATAAGTAATATTAAGTAAAGCAAGTAATATAAACCTAATATAAACTACACGAAATAATATATACCTAATATAAACTAAGGTAGCGAAGAAAGATACACAAAGTGTGGCATAGAGTTCTCCAAAGCAAACTGTTTTTAAAACTACGTACATAAGTAATTAAATAATTAGACGTAGATTTACTACAAATTGTGATTTTCAAACCTTGGAAGATATCGTCACAAAACTTCGCATAGGAAAATAATTTTATCCTACGGATAACATAGGCTATATGGCGATTAAAAAATTGGGGAAGGGGTGCTTAATTCAATAATTATTTTCCCATAATTTTACAGGTAATTTAGATTTTTCGGAGTGCAAGATTTTCTTCTTTCATTCATTGAAATAGGTAATTGCGAACAGGTTTTCTTCATTTCTGTTTTATTCAACGATTAAAACTGTGTACAATCTTATTCTTACGATGTTTACATGATACACGGTCGAAGTTTTAGATTCACTAAATCCGTTGAAATTCAACGGGCACTCTAGCTAGTCTCCTATAATATATTTTGAAGGGTGTGTTTGTTGGATTGTTCATGGAACTCCTCCAAAACGATAAAAGATAACATAACCAAATTTGGCACCACTCTTCCTTACATCCTACCTTAATGAATGGTCAAGGTTTTGTTTCTGTCCGTCACTTTGATTAGAAATGGCGACCGATTGAATTATAGAACGTCGAGTATTTTGACGCGTTCAACAACTGATATACAGGTATCAGTGTAAACTACTTTGAATTTGCACTTTAAAATTACTTAATTTCATGATATGAACTTGACACTTCGATACTTCCTTGTGGGAAAGAAAGTTTATTTTTATTAAACACAGATTCTGAATTCTGGTCGAATTCGTGTATAAATGCGGCTACCATCAATAAAATACGTGATTTTATCAGTTTTATTACAATACGAATTATAAGCTACCATGACAACTCTCATTGTCGCCGAAATTGAGAGTTCAATGCATTTATATTGAGATTATATAGTCCCTTCTTACATTTAAGAGAGAGAGGGAGGGAGAGAGGGGGATGGAGAGAGGGGGAGGGAGAGAGGGGGAGGGAGAGAGGGGGAGGGAGAGAGGGGGAGGGAGAGAGGGGGAGGGAGATAGGGGGAGGGAGATAGGGGGAGGGAAAAAGCGGAGGGAGGGGAGGGAGGCGGAGAAGGGAAGGAGAGGGTGGGAGTTTACACGTTATTTTCGATTTTTCAAAGTGCAAGATCATTTAAAAAATAAGAAAACTTACATACCTTTATGTTTACATCGTTTACATTGTCGTAATAATGAAAATAAATTTTTATAGATACATATTTAATATTTTGAAATGGAATTTCATGCAATTTCATATGTACTTCTTTAGACAATAATCATGGCTTCCATCTAAATGCAATTGGGATCACGCTATCATGTTAAATTCCTAACAATTGGGATGTCATGGAAAGGGAAAACTTTGTTCAAAAACCTTAAATTTTGTGGCATAAACCATAATTTTGGACAAATTCGGCTCATATTTGAAATTCCACTGTAGGAATACGAAACTTTAGGTTTTTCTCCGTTTATGTGTTCAAGTCCCGTCTTCGTACCGTGATTGTAAGTAATTTTGAAGTGCAAATTAAAAATAGTTTACACTCATCCCTGTGACGGACAGAAACGAACTATCACTAAGTTAGGATGTAAGGAAGAAACGTACCAGATTTGATTGTTCTAGCTTTTATCGATTAGGAGGAGTTCCTTGAACAATAATAGAAATATACGCAGAAAAAAAAATCTTTAAAATATATTAGTAAAAAATGTAGAGGAAATATTGAAATCGCGAAAAAGTCCACTTCTACATTTTGGCAGAAATAGACGTTCTGAAAGTATCCGAGTCCAAAAAAGTTGTTTGCGCCATGCCGTCTGTCTGTTCGTGGCCTTAGAGAATAAATGGTTCAACAAAATCGAATAATATTTTGTAATTACGTGATAAAATTATACAGAATGTAAACTATGAAGAGATGAAGAATATGGCAATTAAGGGTAATTTACCCTATTTGACTTTTAGGAATCAGTTTTGATTAGAAAATTGATATAACAATTTTGATTATAGTTCAGTTATAGGGCTTGCAGTCGTAAACAGTAATTCATAAGCTGTATTAGTCAAAAAATAATCACATAGCGCCCAGCGATATAAAACATTGATTTTTACGCCCAGCTCTCCATAACATCTCTCAAAAAACATTCTCCCAAAAATAATGCAATGTGTGGCTCCGCCATTCCACATAATCCGTACTTGATATTTATGTAAATGTATAGTACAACTATTCCCGCGGTTTCGTCGTTTTTCTAGCAGTGGAAGTTTCCACCTTTCTGAAAAGAGCGTAATGAGAGCAAAAGCATAAGAAAGCACGAGAAAGTTTGCGAAAATGTAATGTACCGATTTTTTAGAGTTAATGCAACAATGAAATGTTATCACAATTTCACTTACTTACTTCAACATCTAATTTCGCTTACTAAGAGTACAGCATTATTGTTTAGTTTTTTTTATATGTATAGTGATTTTTGAAACGGAATTTAAGCAACTGAGATCACTAGCTGAAGTCAACATGAAAGATGTATTTGATAATATTTATTTTGGTATTTTGTGCAATTTACTCAATTCGGCTATGAAATTGTGTTTAGCATGGAAGAGCAAAGTTTACTTTAGACTCATAATACTTATGGTGGTGAACTCGTCCGTGAAGAGAGGAACACAAAGAAAAGAGAATATACTATAAATGTATATGAAATAATATTTTGATCAAAGTAACTTTAGACATTGCGATACCATTTTGTCTACCGCCTGGTTATCGTTCCAAAAGAGTAACCGCCGCACGCCACATTCTGCTAAACACCCACGGGCGCCATTTTAACGTAGCACCCTCCCCTCCCCTTCATGACTGTTTCATATTTCCAACTCTTTAAGCCCCGCGCCGTCCAATTCCACTCCGTTTATCGCTTCAAAAAACTTCTCCCTTTTAAGAAAACTTTGAATTTTTGTTTTTCATTCGTCATTTAACTCATACCCCTTAGCCGTGGTATTACTTCCTACCTCTCCTAAAGCGACGGTGTCTACTTTTTTTATTTCTTTTATTGGCAGAAAAGGGAGCGGGAAATAGAGAGAGAGATGGTGGAAAGAGGGGTTGAGGGAGAGAGAGAAAGAGGAGGAGAAAAAGAAGAAGAGAGAGAGAGAGCGGAGAAGATAGAGGGCAGAGAGAGAAGGGGCAGAAAGAGCCGCGTTATCCTACGCTAGCGACGATAACTCGCGCGGGGGACGCCTTAATTACTCAAGTTTCGGCAAACAGAGACTCAGCGCAGGTCACTCGGGATAAGGGGCGTGGGTTGGGTTGTAAATATAGGGAGGGGGGGAGGGCGGGGGGGAGAGAAGAGAGAAGATGTGGAGGTGGATAAATGGAAGGGAAGTTGCGGGGGGAGAGGAAGGAACGGAAAGAGTAGTAGGGGAGAAGAGAATTCGCGGCAGCATTGCGCCTCGAGGAGTCAGATTAAGCGTTTCAACCCAAATGTTATGGGGAAAGTTGTGTAGCGTGTCAGAGTATTCTGCTCTGCGTAATGGACGACTGTGAGACAAAAGTAACTCGTAACCAAATTTCATGGTCCATCGGATGTGTTACGTATTGCAGCTACCAATGCTCGCAAGTCGGGAGTGGGCGGAGCGATTGGGACTCTGAAAGGGAACGATCGGATGATATAACGTGCGCAGAAGGAAGTATCCTGGCAACAGTTCCATAGGCATCCATGATATGCGTCGTCATTGTTCACTCTAGTAGCCAGGTGAGTTGCGTAATAGGTCAACGGTTGATGCACTTGTTGAGACTAGTAGAAAACGTTTACTTCGGAGAGCAACGAATTTGAGGAACCAGCTTTGAATGATGAGAGAAATTCGATGGAAGATTTGATCCTCTCTGACACAGGTATCGCGCACCAACTAAAGTCGATTAAGCAAAATAAGTCTCCCGGGCCTGAGGACATATCCTCGCGTGTGTTAAAAGAGCTAGCCTCGGTAATTGCACCTTACTTGAAAATAATATTCGAAAAATCCGTTGCACATGGGACCGTTCCGAAAGACTGGAAACTAGCCCATCCACAAAGGTGGTGATAAAGAGAACCCCGAAAATTATAGACCGATTTCCTTGACGTCATTATCGTGTAAGATTCTAGAACATATAATCGTTAGCTCTGTCTGCGTTATTTAGATGGTCGTTCTTCGCTAAGCAAAAACCAACACGGGTTTCGGAAAGGTAGGTCATGCGAAACGCAGCCCGCCCTGTTCGTAAACGATTTCTTGCAATGCGGAGAGAAAAACACTCAGGTTGATGCCATTTTCATTGATTTTTTAAGAAAGCGTTTGATAGAGTACTCCATAATAAATAAATCGGAAAACTAGAAAAGTACGGCATAAACCCAAATATCGTGAGTTGGGTAAAAGACTTCCTCTCCAACAGAAAACAGATAGTAGTTATTGATGGGAAATCTTCATACCCGGTAAAAGTAGCATCAGGTATTCCACAGAGAAGTGTCATAGGCCCACTACTATTGCTGATATATATAAATGATATCTGCTCGGTAGTTCGCAGCAAGATAAGACTTTTCGCAGATGACACCGTTATATATAAGAAGATAATGAGCGAAACTAATAACAGCAAATGTTCCCTGTTGAGTTTCTGGAAGAGTAAGAACAATGAATTAAACTCGGAGTACAGAATTTATAGATTGAATATCCAATCTGCGGAGTACGTTAAATATTTAGGAGTCACCATTTGTGGTGATCTATCGTAGTATATGCATATTCGATGGATCGTAGGCGCAGCTAATAAGAAACGGGGCTTCGTAGGCAGAATAGTAAGAACAGGTACGAGAAACGTGTTATTTATCAGCGGTCAGATCTCAGGTCGAATACGCTTCCAGCATATGGGATCCGTACGGAAAAGGACGACAGGTAGTTGAGTTAGAAATAATCCTACGCAGAGCAGCTAGATTCGTTAATCAAAAATATGAGCAAAAATTAAGCGTCACATCACTCTTCAAGGAGTTGAATTGGATATCGCTAGAGGACCGCAGAATTAGCGCTAGGTTAAGGCTTCTGGAGAAATTTATGTCGGAAGTTCTCTTAGAGGAGGTCTCAGGAATATTAGAGGCACCTACGTACATGGGCAGGCAAGATCACGAGGACAAAATACGAGAGATCGAATGTAGGACCGAGCGATATCAGGGCTCGTTTTTCCCAAGAACCATACGGGATCATAACAGGAGAGTGATTCCCACGAGAGAAGTTACTAGGTAGATTTTGGTGCGCTGCACCCCCTGCCACCCACGAGTCTGGTGATTTGCAGGGTATCATGTCGATTTACTATTTATGTTGTGTTGCTGATTAACATCCACCGGGATATAAAGTAGGTTTTACTGTTGATTTTGATTGCGCGAGAAATTATCTTCCGCGTCGATGACCATTCGCTAAAGGAAAATGAGAATGAAAATGACTGCATGTATAATAGCGAATAAACAGCAAAAACTACGAATAAACCCAAAGATTAGGTGTGCCATTAATTTAGGAAAATTATTCCCTGTGGCCACTGTTCGCTGTAAAAAATTAATTTTAAGACTGCGGTCACATTTTTAGTTCAATGGTTGGTCGCGTTATGGCCGTCGGCTAATATTTGCATAATTAAAAATCAATGTTTGTGACCGAGAAATGGAATGAGAATTAAAAAAAAAAGCCCTGAGGCACATGAATGTTTAAAGTACGCCCTCTCTGCAAATCAGAAAACCATTCGCTTTTCACTCGTTAAATAAATCAAATTCGACAAAATTGAGTTTTTTCAATTTTGAAAAATCGAAAAATATTTTAGGTATGGTTGTATGGCTTACGCGCCATTCTTTAATTTGTAGAAATGGAAGTCCACAGGGAAATTTTCATATAAGCGAACATGTCTATTTAGATAACTACTGCTACCACGATTTTTTGGATGTTTTTTAAAATCTCTTCCGCAACTATACAACCCGTTAAATTCAAAACTTTCCTATTCACCAATTTTTAAACTCTTTATCGAATGTATATGCAGGCAAAGAAGCAATGCGAAGCATATATATGTATAAAAACGACAGATGTTTCACGATTAAATTGTTCTTGTATGCATCCATTTCACTTATCACATTTTCAAATAATCAGCGAATGAACAAGCCGTTTTCAAAAAGTAACAAAAAATTATAGCAGTTGTTTTATGAATTAAATCAATGACAAATTAAGAGGGATTTTCAAACTACGTAAGATTTATTTATATTTACGTTGTGCGCCTTAGCGTTATTAGTTCGACAGATTGAAAGGTCTATGGCATAGTGTTCTTTTGCCAGGCTATTTGGGAAAAGGCGATTCTTTAAGAATTCTAAAGGACTAACTTCGTTAGATAAGCATATATTGTCAATAAAGGAAAAAATAAGCAATAATAGAAAAAATGGTATTTGTTTTATGATAAAATGCCACTTCTATCAAGATATCTGTGAAACCAGCATCAGAAAATGGGAAGAATAAACGAATATTTTTTTTTCTGAATGTTATAAATTTCCAGTTTCAGTAAATCTACATATTGATATTACTCCGCGGCTGTATATTCAGCATATTTAGATAAACCTAGCTATACAATTATAATTTTAATACTAATTTAAAATTAATTACTTTATGTTTAGTAACATAACGCATTCTGTGGAAACCTTTGAAGCTGTTACCAGTTCAACTATACAGTAATAACATGGAACCATATTCTTGTTATAGACTTGATAACGATAATCGAAAATTAATTGTATCGCATTAGGACTCCAGATTTTATGAATACTTACTTGCTCCGAGGTCTTTTCTCTGTTTTTCTAGATGAAACTGGTAATTGAACAAAGAAGGCTTAGAATCACTAAGTCAGTAGGTAATCATTCGAGCTAAGCAATAATATTTCGAAGAAATACTTTGAGGATGATTGCAACAGCCAAAGCTACTTCTTTGGATATGTATTCACTTACAAAGAAGATTTCAAATAGAAGTTTTTCCTTATGACATTTTAAAGAATAATAATGCACTTAAAGAGCTTTCAGTGGACATATTGCGAGCAATATTTGCAAAAACATTTCACCAGCTTCGTTATTTCGATGAAACGACATTCAGCAATGCTAACACTCGATCATTGAAATTGTGTAATTATTGAAATAGTAACCCGTATTCCAAATCAAAGTGAGGACTGTAGAGAATTCTGCATAACAGGTGTGCATTTCAACAATAGATCAGGTACAATTTATTAACATCGACCAATCTTATAAAAACTAAATAGAATAATCAAAGACAGTAGAAAATCCACTGAGAAAGGCTACGTTGTGATAGAAATTAAATTCTACTTTACTGGTACGTTTTATGACAACTGTCTCTCTTACATCATTCTATTGCGAAAAGGTGACTCACATCCCATTCATAAGCATTCAACTTTTGTGAAATGATCACGAATGTCCTTGTTTAAAATAACTAAATACAAAATCATGCGTTTCTGGGAAATGAATATAACAATTGACTATCTCGTTTTCATTATGCGCCGATACGAGCTATCTCCTCCAAAACATGACATAAAATCGGTATACAAACAAATTTGAACAATACTTTCCAAAAGGGAAATGAAATAGTTAAATTTTAATGAAAATATTCTTGGAACGTATATTTAGTTTTTTTTATTCTTTCCGTTTCCGCTCTCGCATTTTGAATTCCCTTCTCCCACTGGAGTTCCCCGTGACCTGGTTCAATTCAATTTAACCTCTCTCTCCCCCATTCCTCTCCCTCTCTCCCTTCCATGTAGCACTAATCGACGTGCCCCGAGCAATAGCGGCCATTTGTCAATCACGTTAAAATCGGGTCTATCAACCACATGAACACGTCCGCGTCTAGGTAATCATGGTTGCCTGAGGGGAAGCGACACGGAAAACACATTCCCACGCAGCTTGTCAGACACAAACCAACACGTGTGCAAAGGCTGTGCGAGTGTCATGATTACTCGAGGTTGATATGTACGGAGATAGAAATGTGTGACAAAGAGAGGCTAATTGAATTTAATCTCTAAAGGGTCGCGTTCCTTCATAAATCGATATGACTTTTCGCGTACATATTGATTATCTCTCTGTATTCCTCATATTTCGTAAAAATAATGCCGGAATTCGATCGCATTTCTACTTAGATCGCGCTTTTCCGTTTTACTCGATCGCAAATCGAATATTACCCATTACTGAGCTTTAGAGGAAACAATAACTAAAATCGAAATAGATGCAATCCAGTCGGAAATAATCGTTTTTTTCATGCGAAGTAAGAAATTCCGTGAAAACAAAAACTAACAAAAAATAACTTTTATTATTTTGTTCGATTATAAAAGTATATAACTGGGCGTCTAGAATTTGCTCACAAAGACCAATTTTTAAATTTTAAACCAATAATTCACCGTTTAATGGCACACGTAATTTTACTAACGAAAAATTTACCAAATTGTTGGAAAGCTAAACGTGGACAAGAATAATAATTGAGAAATTAAAATAAGACTTTCCATTCCATTTCGTTTGAAGTAGTGCAATTATTATTAGTCTCAATTATTCATCGTCATCATAGGTAGTCTCTGTCCATAGAAAGGTCCTCGAATACTCATTCTTAATTATATTATATTTATGAATGTGCAAAGGCATAATTCAACACATCATATTCCTACCTATTACAAATTTATAAAAAACGAAAAGCCTCTTGATCTGGACCTTTTTTACGCGCCAATTGGTGGATAACATAACGTGTTGGCAATATCTAATCAAAATTGAAGAAATTTATAAATTAAAGCAGCCGTTCTCAAGTTATTGGACGTTATTTGAAATATGACTGCATTTGACGTAAACATTTGTGGATAACCTTTAACGTCGAGTAATTATTTACACGAAAAGCATGCCTGTTGCAACTACGCTTCAAAAATTAACTGTGCGAAAATTGGACGGTAGGGAGAATGACAGCGCTTGGGGTGGAGGGAAGAGGGACCATTAAGCGGTGCACTATATGCCGAAATCAGCAACAATGCAATTTCTCTCGACGACGAAATATTTAGGCCACAAAAATGCGCAATTTCCTGTTCAAAACCAATATCTGAAACGACTCGACTCGTATTTGAAAATCGGCGGTAGGAAAATAAGTGTCCATATTCTTACGCGTTCTTTGGTACAAATCTCGTATACGTGCGACAATTATAAACAATTTTAAAATGCGATTGAATGTTATACGGTGTAGCGTATGAAAATGTGTTTGTGTCTGAATGCAATTGTTTGTTTATTGACTCGCCCTCCGTTTTCCCTTCGCAAAAATATCTTCCTCAACTGGGATCGGAATTTCCACCCCCCCCCCTCCCCTCCCCCCGCTACACGCATCAATCACTCTCCCTCTCAATCCTTTCCCCTCTCAACCCCAACACAATCTCCCCTCTTAACCCCTCCTTCATGTGTGTCTGTGTGTGTGTGTGTATGTGGTCTGAGTTGGGTTGGCGGGACGCCGCTAATCCTTCTTCAGCCTCCTTAAGAGAAGATCTCCCCCTCCTATTACACACGCGCGCGCACGCACACACACACCTCACATCCCTTACTTACACAACTTGTATAATACCCTAAAACCTGCAGTTTCCAAGTAAGTTTCAGGGGCGGTGGAGGTAGTTAACAGTACCTACTATTTATGTGACCACTTCAAACGGTTATTCATGAGCAAAAGGTTAAGAGGACTTTCGGAAGCGATTTAATTTAAAATAAATTTTTGTGTGGATCGAAAGGATCTAAACGAGATGCAGAAGACTAAGAAATGTTCAGTTCTAAGGAAAGGAAGGGAGGCAGAATATGTTCTGTGGATATTTTAATCCGGCAATGGACGAAAAACTCGTGATAATTGTAAAGCGTTGATTATTTAATTCACAGTAGAATTTAGGTTCGTATTAAAGATTTTTTCGGATAATAAAATTAATTGATGTGTCCAACACATGACTTTCTCCATACATAAGTTGTCAACTAAAATAAAATAAATGCGGCGATAGGAACAGTTCAACTTACATGATTCCGCGCTAGCGATTCAATTGTTGTCAAATCCACGCGCGCTAGCTGCCCACTGACCGTAAATTTCGAAAAAAATTGAATATCTCTTGAAATATTCCTCATATAAAAATTTAGTTCAAACAAAAGTTGTAGAAAAAAATGTCATATATATGTGTGTGTGTTAAAAGAAATTCAGTTTTAAGCGAAATATTTAAGAAAAACTAAACTTTTACAAGAGTAAACCGTTACTTTCGGTTTACCGATTGCTATCAAAATCATTTCAAATCTTAAGAAAATATATATGAAATTACAAATATAGAATTTCATACTGATATGATGAATAGCTTTTGAGTTAGAGCGCATGCAAAATTACTGTCATACGTACGGACACACGCACGTGCGCACAAAGACATCATCGAGAAAACGGTCAAAACGTGTTCAGGGGACCTAAAAACGTGTATTTCCGTTGAAATCTCGATTTTGATTTCCTTCATGAAAACAATACTTTCTCTATACTACGTATATGGAGAAAATAAAAATGATAAATTCGATGTGTCTGCAAAAGAATTTTATTTTAATATACCTAAAATATTGTGGCGTCGTTGACGATCTGTGGCCCAAGTTCGTGATCATAAGAAACACACGTGTTGTATGTGTCCAGCACATGACATTCTCCATACAAAGGAATGAATATGATTTCCCTCGGTATGTGTCCACAAATTCAATTATCGCTAATTACACATGTGAATCATTTTAAAATATATTCATTAATTTTTAAAATTGAATAAACAATTGGTAAATAAAATTGCTATTGTTGCTATTTACAAGAATGTATACACAATTAAAATTCTCTTTGTCTGCTTATGCATCGCTATCAACACAGAAAATTTTATGATAATCAAGAAAACAATGGTATCGTGCCATGTTTAACACAAATTCCGAAGAAAAATCGAAATATCTTTTATAAAATAAAGTTTATAAAAAAATTTCATACAACACTTGTAGAAAATAACATTTTCTGAATATCTGATAATAACAAATACATAAACTGAGTTGTAAAGGAAATATTTTGGAAAAACGGCAAGAATAAACCACCAAATCCGGTGGACCACATTCAGCCGAAAACTTATCAGATCTTCATTTTCTAATAAAAATCTTAAATATGATGTTTTATGCAGATTTAATAATTTTTTTAATAATTGAAAAAAGTACTCAGTGTACCTCAAAACGCGTACTTTCTTTAAAATTTTTTTTCATGAATACGGGGTATCGCTCGCTGATTGTGGTTTCGCCGAACACGGTTTGCAAACGATTCTAATCCTCAGCAGTTTTGCATTTTTTGGAAATAATTTCCACTGTTTCGCATTCAAATATTGAAGAAGATGCTTTCGTGGGGCTATGAATTTTAAAACGGTGGTCGGAGCAAGGCAATGCGGTAAAAAATATTATTTTTGCATAAATTCTCGTATTGTTTATTACAAAGGCTGCAGTATTTACTCATAACAAATAATGATACATTTAAATCAGGGACCTGATCCGATCCTTGGTCCGGACCATGATCCGCGTCTGGTCCGCGGTTTTTAGCTACGGACCAGGATCCACGGACCATTGGTCCGCGAAATATTTTTGAGGACCATGGTCCGGGAACACTGGTTCGCGAAAAATTAGGGAGGATCGGGTCCCTCATTTAAATGATTATGCACCTATTTACTATGAACTATTTATTTTGTATCAGAAATGAAGCCAAATTATTTGACGCGTCACAATTTCACTGATAATTTCAAAATAATGAAGATGTAAGATGTTAATTGGCCAGCGGAAAAGTAGAGAATTCAAAGCAGAAATGTAATAAAGCCTTTGTACACATTATTTTTATCTTACAGCATAGCATTTATTTTTATTTTAAAAATATTATGGCAGGTGAACATGCAAGTACAAACAATAGTGATAAATAAGCTAATAGACAGAGTAAAGACATGTCTTTGAGTGAAAAGATGAAAATATTATATATGTTAAAAATTGGTACATGTCCAACTTCTGTTGGAAGAAAACATGGAGTGAACGAATTCACGATTTGATCAATATAATAGGCAGAAGAGAAAATTCGAGGTAGTGTAATTGCATCTAATCCGTCTGATGCTAAAGTTTCTTTTGTGAGTAGACGTGACCCTATATTAGAAAAAATCTAATGTGGCCAACACATGACTTTCTCCATATTTGCGGTATAGATATTTAAATTATTATGAATAGCATTATGAGGCAAAATTATCATTTCGTATTGTAAAAGAATACAGTAGTCCTTATTGCCGTAAATTATATTTTGAATATGTTTACAGAATTCACCGCTACATGGTGGTGGCACTGTATTCTGGGATTTTACGAAAAAAGTTGAATATCTATGAAATGTATGGTTCTAGGAAAATTTGTTTCAAACAAAACCTGGAAGAAATATTATTCTCTACAACTTTGGTCCTCACGAAGTTTACCAACAACGACGTTTTTAAGGTGTTTGACGGAAACCGAAAAAACCGATTGTTTACAAAAAATTTCTAAACAGTAACTGCTATGGAAAATTGTTTCAAGTGATAGTTGTAGCAAATTACATTCTCTATATCTGTTGTATAGAATTGCATAAACAATATGAGGTTTTAACGGAGAAATATCGCAAAAACCGAATCGGGTTTTGAATAAACCTCGACTTCCGGTTAACCGTTATTGTCTAAAAACTAATCAGTTCTTTGTACTCATGCTAAAGTGTTATATATGTAGTTTGGTAACGTCATGGCAAGTACTTTTTGAGTTAGAGTGCCCACAATAACATCCACACACAGACATCATTCCGAAAATAGTCTAAACGTGTTCTAGGGACCTCAAAACTTGTATTTCCGTTGAAATGTCGAAGTCGATTTTTTTCGTGATCATAATACTTTCTCTATACTACGTATGGAGAAAGTAAAAACATTCATAAAAACCAATTGTATATCTAGTATCCACTAGACTTGAAAGATTATAGTCTGTAGTTTTGTAACTAGTGAATGTAATACTGTCTCACTTCTAAACCTATGGAAATTTACTAGGGAAAAATAGTCATCTACCTAAACACTGACATTGCACTATTATCTTTTTTTGTATTCAGTGGCTCCAAATTGCAGTGCGGTAAGTACAGTAAATCTCCACATTTAAAAGAAGCAAATGGTCTCTACGATCAACCATGGTCACAGATTGATTTGAAGTTTAGCAAAGGAAAAGGATCTATTAATGTCACTGAATTACTATGAGGTCATTAATACTTTTGCAAATCAGAAATGTAGAAGTATTTTTAGTTTGCAACCATCTCCCTTTTGGGGTTGACACAATATGTAGCACTTACGTTTCTAAGCCGAATGCCACACATTATGAAGTGTTGGACAGCTCTTCACCCTTGCTTCCCAGAATATCGTGAATGCCAAAAAAACCACACAGCCTGGGTTTGTATGTATGCTTACAAAGACATAACTCCAATTTTGAACTCTAGACTCCTCAGTAAACCCCTGAACACTCTTTCCTTTAAGCAAAAACATTGTCGAACTTTAAATTCAGTTTCCGAAATATTATTTACATTAAGTAAAATAATATCTTTTTACTAAAATGTAAGTAATGATGTTGCTTCTTGTGAAGACTGTCCAGTGTAAAGTGACTGAACATTTTTATTTTATAGATAATATTCTTATAAATACATAATTAACATGCAAACATTTCTCATATACAGTAAAACCTCACATAGCATGATAGTTGTGCTCATCAAAATCTTGTGAAATCACATTATATGAAGCGTTAAGTGAATAGGAAATAGTGAGGTTAATAAATCTCATATTTTCTACATTTTTTAAAATAATTTTTTGACCAGTATTTAAATAAATGAAATAATACTGTACATAATGTATGCTGTCACATATTATTTCTCAATGTTGAAATAAGAAAAAATAATATAACAATACTGTGATTATTTCACTCACACAAAGTTTTGGTCATTAAATTCTGAGAAAAGTGCACGCCTTATGGTTCGTTCAATCCTCACTACACAATACATTTATCGCAATCTAGTATGAATAGCAGTAAGAAAAAATTGGTACAACATACATTGTACAAACTTTCTCATATATGGGTACTAATGTGTCATTTAGTTATCTTTAGAAAATGAAAATCGTATGAGCCTGTTTTTAGAAAATCCAATTTTTGTTAAAGAATAAACTAGTCTTATATTCATTCAATGAGAAAAATGAAATATGTAGTATTATTGTAGATGTATACTCAAGTAACTGTATGGAATTTGATCGAAAACGTTGGATCCGTTTCTGAGAAAATCGAATTATTGTTAAAGTTGCCTAGAATAAACTAGCCTTATATTCATTTTATGAGAAATATGAACTATACAGTATTATTGAAGACATAAACTCAAGTAACTGTATGAAATTTGATCAAAATCGATAGAACTGTTTTCGAGAAAGTCGAATTATTGTTTAAAATGCATAGAATAAACTACCCTTACTTGTAGATCAATGTCAACCATTTCTATGTATACTCTGCTCAGTATGATAAAATGCTTAAGTACGAGATTTCACTCATTTTCGCTCTACCGTCTAGGCTCCAGAGCCAGTAACAGACAGACGGCATTGAGAAAACCACTTTTTCGGATTCAGCGACACCTAAAACGTATATTTCTGTAAAAATCTTGAGGTCGAATTTTTTTGCGATTACAATACTTTCTCGATACTTCATATTAGAAAGTAACAAGGTAACTTTTTTCTATATAGATGGGGCAAATTATGACTAAAATGATTCACTTTCAATTTGGAGATGAGAATTATAACTATTAAGGAAAGTAATGGAGAATAGATGAAAATAATTGACGCTATTGCCCACATAGTAACATGAATCATACAAGAATTCCTGAATTTATCATAAATAGAGGATAAAAAATGCAGAATTTTTACATTGCAACATCACAGTTACATACAAAACTGTGGAGAACCTGTTAACCTCAACTGTTCTGTATGACTTACTTTCTCCAAGAAGTAACTATGTTGCAGTTTCATGTAACTGAATCAAAGTAACAAATTCGACCATAAAGTGTCACTGTTTATGAAAAATGTATTTTCTGTGATCGTAGCGGGAGGATAATAAATCACAATAACGTAAAATATACCGCAGCACATCAAGGGCTTTATCGCAGCACATTAGTTGTGGAGCTATGCCATATCAACACAATATGAGAAGCACACATATGAATCTCTTGATGCAACATTTTTCTAACATGAATCAAATAGTCAGTATTTTTCTTTAAAATATTATAATTGGAAGTTTTTATCATTTATAGTTTACTAGAAATTTAAAGGTTAACTTGGCTTTTACCTGTCAAACCGCTTCTGAGGTTTGACAGGAAAATGTATACTGTGTCTTAGCGAAATCGTATCTTGTGAATTCACACTACGTGATGTATCACTGTATTATATGTCAATTTAAAAAATTATATTTGTAAATTGACAAAAAGCTACACTGAAAAGGTGTGCCAATGGGTGCCAACGACCTTAGTCTGGCCCTGATAATTCCATCATTATAGAACAGAACAGAGTGGCTGCCATTACAAATGATTACCTTCTTAATAATTCATTCAATTTTATAAAATGATAATTATAAAAGAAGCATGATTACAGAATTTCATAAATTGAGCTATTTGCTAAGTCAATTAAATTATTAACCCACATTTGGAATATGGAGTACAAGAAAAAGGAAAATGTTGGTTAAAATAAAGCATTATCTAAGAGTGATATAATTGTGTCCTTCCAAGGTACATGCATAGTAACCAGCATGAAAATTTTGCCTGTTCTAAATGATTCCTTTGATAATTTTCTATTGTTTTCATTAATCTGCAACTGTACTTAATTGCCCTGGGTAATGAAATAATATATTTTGGCTCCTATACCAGTTACGCATTTGATGTTTTACAGCACAGTAGCCATAATCGAATCATAACAGTAAGATACTCTCTTTTAGAATAGCAGGCCAGCTGGGATTAGTATACTCATTTTATGTCATTGCAATGGGATTTTATGAACTTTTAACATTTGCAATCATTTTATCCTGCCTACTTTCATTAACTAGAATCACGTTTCTTAATTCAGCTACAATATCTAAGATTCGTTTTAAACAGGTTTATAAGAATATAAACGAACCATAGATACTTATGACTGAATACTGTAGAAGTCTCCAGAAATCCACAATTGCACCAAAATAAATGAGTGTATAACACATCCATCCAACACCAGACAAGGTGCAACTGAATGTGAATTGGCAGGCAGAAGGACAACTGATGCAATCCTTCCATGGCAACATCATCTGGAACAAGCATTTAAAATAATGTGCAGTAAATATTACTTCACTTATGTTTGTTGTTTTTAACTTTATTTAATAATCAATACATTTACTTAAACAAACATAAAAAGTTAATTACGTAAGAGTATGATAATAACTTAACCATCTTAAAGTGGTTTTAATTTGTATAATTGTATGCTTTGGATAATATGTTACTTCAATATGTGAGTCTTTTATTTTTTTTATTCTTGGAATATCAAAAAGTTAATTCCAATACTATTGAATATAGGAATTCATAAATTTCTGCTATTTAAAAGTAACTTTCTGCCAGGATTCATTCTGAGAAACTCATAAAAAGACCTATTTCCATACCTCCCAAAGGTAGCATTAATTCAAAATAATGCTTGCAATAATTATCTAACTATTAAATAAATGAAATATTTTATAAAGAAAGGAAAAATTCTGTGAACACCTACAGTAGAACTAGCAGTGAAACAAGTCCAAAAAATGTAATCGAACCTCAGGTTTCACTATGTTCTTCTTCAGCTAGAGAAATACATGAACTGAAAACACAAAAAAGAAATTAAAAATGTGAAATTTAGCGGTAGTTTAAACAGGGTAAGGAGAAGAAAGTGGGGAAGGGACTGGAAGTGGCAGGGATTAATGGCGTGAAGGTAGAGTAAGTTAGGTAACTCCATTGAGTGAAAAAGAGTTCAGGAGGAGAATGTGGAGTTTTGAGGTGAAGGCATTGTAGGAATGGGCAAGAGTCATTTTATTATCAATGCAAAAGTTAACGTATAATGAAAATAGTGGACACCCAAAATGCATATTTCCATCAAAATCTCAGTCAATTTTTTCATGATTACAATATGTAAATGATCACCTACTAACCAACATTCTCTATTACCATAAGTCAGAAGATGGTAACGGACAATACAAAAAGATTGGTAATGTGAAAAAATGTCAAAAATATCTACAAACAGGATTCATTTATAATTATATGTGTAGTAGGATATTACTAGAGGCTCTCAGAAATGTAGTAGATAACGTGTAAGTATAGTGACCAAACATTTTTTAAGAATGAAATCAGTAAAGATGGATTTCCTCTAGAATAGTGTCAGGACAAATGTAAAGGAAGAAGAATTTCATGTTGAATTACAAAATTGATTCATCAGACTAGATGTGAATAAATGTAATCATGACCTCAATCAAGGACATGAATAACAGAAAGGTGTTTGAAGTGTATTATTTAAAAGCAGAAATTGGCAACCGTATGAACAAAATTCTCCGAAATTTTTCATTTCTCATATGCATAGAATATAGAGAAATTTTTGCAATAATGAAAAAAATGACTACGAGATTATGAGATAAATAAGATTTAGGTGTCCGTGATTCCAAAAAAAAACTGGCTTTCCTCAGGATATCTGCCTTTGTTCAGCTCTAGAACGTTAATGGACATACTCGAAATGGAATGATGTACCGTATTTGGGCATAACTTTATCCAGAACAAGCTTTGAAGAGATAAAAGATGTAGTGGTGCAAGGAAAAGCGTAGTGAAAAGGCATGGGGAGAAACAGTGAGACTGATGGATTAGTGGTTCACAAAGTTACAAGAAAAGGGCTTACATAAAGATACGAAGGACTTATCTTCCCTGGAGGTTTTTGTTAAAAGAATGACTAACAGCCCATTACTGGGATGTCGTCTATATACTTTTAAAAATTGCAGTGGGATACTTCAAAATGCATTTAAAAAAATATATTAATGTCAACTATTGTACTAAAATATAAAAATTGACTAAAATAATATAGAATGTGACCTAAAAGTCTTCTCCAGAAAACATATAAAACCATTTAAACAAAATGTTAATGGCAGTTAAAAAATCTATTGTAAAAATAGATAAGACCTAGATTAAAACCAATTAAGATAATGAATTGACCTTTAGAAAGTAATTGAAAATCAATTCCAGCGAATTTTGATCAGGATATATAAATACTTGCCTGGCTCATGGTCTGTTTACTGTTCATTATTTTCTTCTGATGTCTGATTAGGGTGACCCCAACTGCTGTGAGTTCTATCACTCTCCACTGTTGTTATGTCTCTTTGCTAAAGAGCCTTCAGAATAGCCTCCCTTGAGTGATTCAATCCATTCATCCACAAATGCAAACTGTGTCACATCTGGTGAATCTGGTGCCAATGGATTTGCAGCTCTGAGAAAGATTAGATGACATTATTTAAAAACAACTAGTGGCCCAATGCTGCAATTGCGGGATGTAACTTTAGGTTAAGTTTTATGTTCTCATTGTAAACTATAAATATTTTCACACTGCTCCGGAGAAAACGGAGTCCGTCGTCTAACGTTCTCGAATTAATAGAAGGATTCATAAAAATATGACTTTTTTTTAGAATATAGCATAATCCTTGAAAATCTTAAGCTCAGGCACAATATTAAGACGCTTGGATCAAAATATTATTTTTGTTTCGTTATTGTCATTTGAATCGGGTTTGAAAGATAATTTTATTATAAGAAGCATATAGATTTTTTAAAAACCCACTTATACAAATTTTTTAAAACATATATTTCGAAATATTTTTTGAAAATTTAACTTTTATGATTATATTAGACCAAGAAAAGTTATAGCGTCAATGGTTCGCTGGAAATTTTTTGTCAGATGACTTTCAAAGTTAAAAAAATCTTTTTTGATCAACATAGACGTTATTATAAAACAAACCTTATGCATACTCCAACGCGAGAGGGAAAACGAGTTGACGAGCAAGAATTTGAGGTATTAAACAGGTATTCGATATGGAACCACTTTAAAGGACTATTGGAAAACAGCACACAATACAACTCGTTTAATTTTGTAGAGAAAATTTGATAACTATAGGATACACGGAAATATATCAATGAAAATATAATTACCTTTCTCCTTATGCACAGCGACTCATTATCTTGGCAATGGGCTCCCATTTGCGGTGTGAAACGAAAAAAGCATTGTATGAGAAATAGTGAACATAATATGCACAATTGCTAGTTATTAGTTTGTTAAAGCTAACTAACTAACAAGAACAAAATCAGAATTATGCGTTTAAGATTCCCTAAATATTATTTCCTAACGTGCCTAACATGAAAACAAATCGCACCTAGAAAACAGGAAATACGAAAGTGACTGACGCATACAGATGTTCTGTAACGTCGGTCTTACACTAATGTTACTCTAAATTAGTTAAAGGTTAGTGGTAAAGAAATTTTCTTCTACCCTTCGCTGGGGCCGGAGCATCGTCCGTCGTCCATCGGTGGGAGTGCCATCTGCGTCGATTAATTACTTACCTTAGGGAGAATGCATTCCATCGGCGAATCCTTTGGACGCTCCGCAGTCCTTGCGTCGACGCACGACATCTCCGGTGCGACTTGCATTCTCTCCGAAGGCTTGATTTGGCACTGAAAAAAACACTACACACGAACTGTTCGTTCCTTGGTTCACAGTTTCACTTTTGAATATACACCAAATAAAAAATACTGATTTTCGGAACACAACACTCCCGAATTACAAGTCCCACAATAGAGAGTTTTTTTTCAAGGTTTCTGCCACACTCAGCAATCCTCGTAGCTTTCCATCTGGAAGTACAAGAGACCAAAATTACAAAATTTCTGGGTTAACAGTTACCTACTGAGATCATAATGTTGCATTTTAAATACGTAAGAATTTAATACGAAATTTCGGCCGCTAGAATTAATTTTCTTCTTTTTGGCGGGTTTAAAAAAATGCGCTTATAGTTTCACTTTGGCGTCTGCCTGTCTGTAATGTTTAGATGTGAAAGCAGACCGCACGGAGCCCTATGCAGCCGCACAGATGGCACTTGCCTAAAGCCGGCCCTGATTTTCACTTTCTTTTAATTTCGTTCTTCATCATGAAATGAATATACAGGGTGAGTCTTAATTACATACCTTAAATATAAGCATCGTGTTCTACACCTACAGACAAGCAAAATAGTTCATATAAACATATGGTCGCAACCGCTTCGTTAGCGAGATATGGCAACAGGAAGCACAGGGAAAGGAAAGTAGACAAATAACGTAGTTTTGAATCAAAAGTTTATTAGATGTGAACAGAATGGCATCTGGTCAGTTACAAATGGTTTACAAAAGATGTTCAAACTGTCCACCATTACAGTCAGTGCACAACTGAGCCCTGTTGCGCCAAGAATTCCTGGCCCGCTGGAAGACGTCAGGCATTTCGCGTATTGTCCCAGCAGCTTCAATGACATTCCATAGCTCGTCACGCGTATTACATCGTTGGGCGTAAACGATGCTCTTTAGATGGCGCCACAAGTAAAAGTTGGCAGGAGTGAGATCGGGTGATCGCGGAGGCCACACAACTGGTCCGTTTCGTCCTATCCATCGACCTGGGTAGTGACTGTCCAAATACCGCTTGACATCATGCAATACCCACATTGTCTGACGTGTTCCCAAGGGTATGTCATCTAGTAGGAGCGGTAATTGTAGAGATAGAAACTGTAAATAGGAGGACCCTGATAATCGAGGCGGTAGCTCATAAGGACCTAGGAGGTGGTCGCCAATTATTCCCGTCCAAACATTAATTGCAAACTGCTGTTGGAATCGTGTTTCCTGAAATGTATGTGGATTTTCATCAGCCCATGTGTGCTGGTTACGACTATTAAAAATCCCATTCCTTGTGAAGCATGCTTCATCCATCACCAAAACTTGGCTGAGAAAGTTCGGATATGCTGCATCCTGCTTCAGTAGCCATTCGCAGAATGCTCTTCGACGCTCATAGTCCAGCGGCGGTAGCAGAACTTGAACACGCTGTACATGGAATGGATGCAACAACTGATCATGCAACACCCTCACCACTGTTCGCTGGGAAATCTGGTGACGAGCTGCCAACCGCCTGGTACTAATACCATCAGGGGACCGTTCAACGGAATGCAGAACATCCTCTTCCACGTCGGCGCTCCTGCGACTTCGTGGTCTACCAGCGTTTGTCATAATGGGCCGCATACGACCTGTATCTCTCAGACGACGTTTCAGAGAAATGAATGTCGCGATCTGGATGCCGTCGTTGCGGATACCTTTCGGCGTAAAGACGAGCAGCGACTGCACTGTTCCGCTCTGCTTCTCTGTAGAGCAGTATTCATATCTGTTAATTCATCTAATGAATAGTCCGCATTATGCGCCATTCTTCAATACGTAACGTGTCTCCCAGAACAGTAACCCTGTGTGACTGAATGATTGCTTTCTCCGTGTCACGGCACTGCCTCGCTGTTGCTATTGTTGCCATTGCTGACATTGTTGATATTGTTGTTATTGTTTCCATTGTTGCCGACAAAGCATGAGAGGGGAAGGGAAAGGATTGGAAGGAGAGACGATCGAGTTTTAAAAAAATAATATTGCCATATCTTGTTAACGAAGCAGTTGCGACCATATGTTTATATGAACTTTTTTGCTTGACTGTAGGTGTGGAACACGATGCTTGTATTTAAGGTATGTAATTAAGACTCACCATGTATATATATATAAAATAATATAATAATAGGCGATAAACATCGAGTTAATGAATCACGGATAACGTGATCATAAAAATATTTAACTAAGTTGCTTTATACCGCAGAGCTAATGATTGAAATTCTGACTCACCTGCTCGCTAGTAAATTCAATCTTGTATCGCTATTCTGCTAAATCACAAAATGTATAACCTCGAGGTTATGTGGCTTCAATAACTAACTTTCAATCTACGCAATGACGAGCGCAACTCCGCTATCTCCTTTGTCAAGTCGCCAAGGGATCTTTATTAATCAGTATTTAATGGAATATAAAAAAAAGGATTCTATCGCTGTGATTAATGTAAATTTGCGCTTATTTCCCATGAAAATTTAATGTATAGGTGGTTTAGATTAAGCAAAAATATGTCACTATAAAAAATTCCCTATTGTTTCAATGTTTGCAAATAAATCCACAGGTGTTGTAACGTGCGTAAAAACTTATTACTGTTGCTCTCCTTTCTAAATTACAATGAGTGCAAGTGTTTACTAAACAGTTAAACAACATTTAGCAAGTGAATGTTAAATCAGCTGTTCCCAATTTAATTATCATATCTGGGAGTCACTCTACGATCAATAGGTAATCGTTGTACAATTATGATTGGGCAACATAAATTTTACGAGACAAGACTTCCTCAAATGATTCAAAGCTAATGGAAAAAATTTGTTACAATTAGGAATATTGTATTAAAATCAGAGCTGCAAACCGAAACAAATCACTAAACTGAACCGCAGCCATTTTGCTGAACCGCGAACCGAACCGAAACCACTGATTAATTTTTCAACGAACCGAAAACCGAACCGTAATTTTTTGCAAAAATGGTTCGGTTTCGGTTCGATCTCAATCCTCAAAGTACGGACCAACGAAAAGACCAGGAATTTCCATTGGAAAAACAAGAGGGTTTTCTTCAAAGAAAAGAGTGCCTAACTCTTTCCTCTCTGATATTATTGTTATCCACATAAAAATCACGTTAGGATCAAAGATACCATTTTTTAAATATAAATAAATGAAGACTAGCAGCCCGTTGCAGCTACGCTTACAAATAATCTAAATAGTTCGGCCCCGGGTTAGATATTCTTTGTTCCCTATTCATTTGACGTGTTTTCCTATTTCTTTCTCTTTCTTGTACTCTCCGCTCCTCGTCTACACGGGCAATCCTATGAGCTCCCGCATCTCTTTCTCTCTCTTTCCTACAATACTCTTCCTTTGATCTCTGGCTCCTCTTCCTTTCTCTGGAAGCTGTAGCTGGGCTAACAGCTCTCCTTTTCACTGGTCTACCCCTTGGCATTTTAAAATTTTCTGCGATTTTACAGCAATATATTAGAGCAACTACGTGATCACGGTGTCACAGAGTTACTCAATGCTAGTTTAATATCGCGGTATACTAAAAGGGGAAAAAATTTTAAATCTACCTTACCTTAGTTTCAATGATTATCGTTGCACCCTTATAGACGAACTAACAAAAACTTGCTTTCCTTCAAGTGTCTATCAACGACTGCTTTTAACTTCTTACAGGACATACTATAAAGGCGACGTCAATGCAAGCGTTTATTTAGATTATCAATGAAGAGAAGATAACAATAACGCTTTTCTTTCGTCTATTTGAAGGTTTAATTGGCCTTAAATGAAACGGAGGCAGCAATGAGTGTCTCCTTTGCAACGCCCGAAAAGAGTACGAAAAATCCGCAAAATTTCGAAAATGTATGCGTATTTTTGAAAAATTCGACCGTGTGACGTGTAAACATCGCAATAATAAGATAGTATAGTGCTTTAGTCGTCGATAAGCAAAAAAGAAGAAAATCGGTCCATATTTACTTATTTTAATGAACGAAGGAAAAAAATCTTGCACTCTGAAATATCGAAAATCCCGTGTAAGCTTATGGGAAAATATAATTGTCTCTTGGATTCGACCCCGGGACACTTCAGCAAACGAAAATATTTTTCCTGGGACCTCATAGCCAGTAGAAACAGAACGCCGTTTACCGCATATCTTTACGACGAACGGTTCTCGATAAATACGCCGATATAGTTACGCGAGGCTTCATACGCACTGACGGACGCAGCTTCACTACGCGCATAATATAGGTACAGGATGATGATGGGCTTGTAATATAAATTTTTAAAATATAAATTTTTCCTTTCTTTAAATAAATTCTTCTTTCATTTAAAATAATAATGACTGCTGATTGATTTACTTACAGATTAATACTGAATGTGTAATGTATGTATTGGATAAATTATTTCTGGATAGTATTTCAAATGATTAATTTAGTTGAACCGAACCGAACCACTTGTCAAAATTTCAAATTTTGAAGTGGTTTGCAGCTCTGATTAAAATATTGATATTTCCACTATGTTAGAAATTGTAACACCGTTAGGCGTAAGGTAAAAGAAACATCGAATTACACTGGATAAAAGAGTCATTTAAAACAATTTATAAATATAGGAACATTAGTTTTAAAATTGGAAGCAGGTGAACCAATAGACAAGTTTTTCACCTATGGATATTAAAACACTTTTCATTCATCAGGAATAATTTCATCTTGATTAAAAACATGATACCGTGATAAGAAACGCTATTCCTGCTTGTTTTGGGGTACCATGCATTCTAGGATTAAAAAGTGGAACTGAAGGCGACGGCGAAGGCAATTCTTCAACCAGTTTTTCAGAAATCATGGGCTAGTTAGAAAATTTAAAGAAGCGTTTAAACTTGCATTGTATCAAGCTATCGTTGAGAATCTGCATCAGCTGATCAACAAGGAACAAAGGAATTTCCCAATGAATTTTTAAAGGTCATTGAGGAAAAACTTTTTAAGCGAGAACAAACTTTCAATGTGGAAGAAACTAGCTGGAAGAGAAGGCAAATTAGAACTTTTATTTCCAGAGAGAACTGTCGTGCACCCATATTTAAAACTGCAGAAGATCGCTTAGGGAGATTATAAATGCAAACCGATGATAATTCACCATTCAGATAATCCTCGTACATTAAAAGAGAAGATAAAATAAGGTCTATCTGTCCTCTGGAGGTCTAATGAGAAAGTATTGGTTAGGTGTAAACTGTTCGAAGATTGGTTTGCCAACTCCTTCATCCAGCAGGTGAAGAACTACCCGGGACAGAAAAATTTGTCATTTAAAGCGCTTCTCGTCTTGGACAACGTTCCGGTACACCCAGTTTCTCTTGTAGAAGGCCATTCCGACATCGAAGTTGTATTTCTGCCGCCAAAAACCACTCCAATTTTACAGCCCATGGAATAAGGGGATATTGCGACCTTCAAATCCTGAGAGCGTGCCATTATAATTTAATTTATAAAGGGCGCCAATCCTTTGATGTCTCTTCGCGAATGTTGGAATTCATTCAACATTCGAACAGCCATTGGTATGATAAAAAATTCTTGGGACGAAGTAACGAAATATACAATGAATGCCCGCTGACAAAAACTTCGGCACAAAGTTCTTCATAAATGTTTCTATGTCGTAATTCACGGAGAAGTTGACAGAATCATCGAAGTGGCTGGAAACACTGGTGGTGAGGGCTTCGAAGACCTAAAAGAAGAAGCGGAGGAGTTACTGAATCCCCCGCAAGAAGAAATGACCAATTAAGAACTACTGGAAATCGTGCAACCAAATGAGAGCGACACAGACGATGAAATTCCTAAGGAACAACAGTTTACAGCGAATCCATTAGTGAAAATTATTAATATAGCTAACGAGTTTAAAGAGAATGTTATGGAGATTGATCTATCCAAGGAAAGGCACATCAATTTTACGAGAATAATTAAATACATACATACATAAATAAAAGGAAAGGGAAGCAGCATAGAATTCCCCTAACCCAGTCCCTCTTCTTCTTCTTACACCCTTTTAAAAAACGTCGATCACCAACATCATATGTTGCCTGCTTCACCAGGGATGGCAAATGACTTTTGCGTCGCGTGCCAAGAAGGTAATGATATGAATCATCAGTACCTTTTCCTCGTGTCTATAGTTTACTCCTTCTCTAATAAACTTCACATTTTACACAGAAAATACAAGCTGACGCGTGCAAAGGAAAATCGTATGCGTGCCATTTCTGGCACGCCTTAACATATTCGTGCTCATTCTCAGAGAGTTAACAAATCGTTTTTTTCTAGTTTTTTTTTTCAATTTTCACGCACGTCAGTTTCAGTTTTTAGTCCACTGTTTCGTTCTATGTCTTACAAACAAATAAGGTAATGAATTGCACATCTGTCCATTAATGTGGATGTGAGAACCAAACCACATTTTTTTCTATTGCCGTTCGCGGGTTATTCGGAAACGTATCCTTCGAGAACGGCAGCGGATACCTGTACAATACTTTCTGCTATACTACGTATGGAGAAAGTAAAAATATCAGAAGCTAAAGCATTTGATATAATTATCTTTTGTCCGGATACTTAAAAAGTAACAAAGCAAATAAGATTGCAGCCTCTAATCTATATAATAAAATACAATTTTCTGCCTGTCGGAACACTTCGCTGGACTGTGGCGCCGCTCTTAAAGAACCGTTATAAAAGAGCGGGAGATTAGAGAACTATTTACGATTGTAAAAGATGAAAACGAATATGCGTTTGAATTACTAATTGTTTTCAAACATATGTAGCTCTTTCATAAGTTATGTAGAATACAATTTTAATGAGCAAATTTTAAGTGTTTCGCTATCAAGATATTCATATAAATATCTTTTACTTATTCTCTAACGTGAGTAGTGGAAATGATTGAAAATCTATAATTCGATTTACATCATATATGTTAGTGATAGAAATAATTAATATAATAATACATCGATACACAAAGATTCGTTATAAAAAACTGTGCATGATAGATATGGTTTATTGCATTGAAAAACTTAAAAAGTGAAGAATATTAATTTTCTTATTCAAAATAATTTCAACGGGAACCTTTTTTCAGATAAAGTGAAAATAGAAAGTTATTTAAATTTTCATTTAAAAAAAATCGCATTTTAAAATCGGTGGGATTATATTTGGAGGAACCTGTCTTCTCACATGAGCAGCTTTATGTAGGGTTTTCTCGATGTAGAAATGAATCACAAATCAAGGTTTTTGTTATAAATACTGAAGAACAAGGTGAATTGTTGAACGATAGAAGAGTTTTTACAAAAAACGTTGTATATCCTGAAGTTTTATGAAATAATAAATGTAGTTTTAACTTATCCTAAAATTTGATTTTTCATTTCATCACTTTCCAATCCAATTAATGTTGTTCCGTCATTTTTGACGGACAAAAACACGTTAAAAATAACGATCGATTTACAAATATAACAAACATCGACCTGCGCTATTTTCCTGCTAAATATGGAAATTTCCATCTTTCGGATAGTTCAATGACGCCCAAACGTTTGGCCACATAATCCATTGGTGCACTCATCGCGGCCCACGCCCAGTCGAAAATATAGCTTAAGAATAACTTAAGGATTTAGTTCTGAGTCGAATTTACCTGATTTATTTTAAATGCAATTATCTATTATGGGATTAGAGATTCGAACACTAAATATGTTTTTATAACTTTCTAATGTCCTTTTATATTACATTGTTTCCTTTAATTGTGAAATTCATGGTGGGCCGGATGTGGCCCGCGGGCCGTAGTTTGGGCACCACTTGGATAGTTGACGCTCGATTATCTATGCTCCACCTTATTAGCAAAACATATAATACTTTACTAATTTCTGTTAAAGATAACAATGCGTCGAGGTTCTGAAAAGGTACAGCGAAAAAATCCGAACGCGGAAATGGCTCTTGGCCAAGATTCATCGATGGCCAAGGCGAAGTAGAGAAGGGTGGGTAAAATGGCGAGACCTCTGTTGGGAAAATGTGGTATCCTAACGTAAGGCGTCTTACGTATCTCCTCTGAAGTGGACGAAGGATGGGAGGGAGGGAGGAAAGAGGGAGGGGGGAGTATTGGTAGGGAAGTTGGATGGAAGGAGTGGGAGAAGGAAGGGGAGGGAAGAATGGAGAGAGATGGGGGTAGGAGGCTGGATGGGAGTGGGAGGAATGAATGAATAGAGGTGGAGGAGGAATGGAGGGGGGGAGGGATTGGAGAGGGTAGATCAAGACTACTTGAAGATACGATTATGGAAAGCAAGAATGGTCAATTTCCAGACTGTCATGACCTCTAAAAAATAAAGATCAGAAGAGAGAGTTTTCCTGAGTCAGGAAAGATTTGGTTCACTCGATATTTCTCGTTTTGGGATATTTTTTGCTTACCGACTCCGACGAAATAGGACATAGCCGTTTATGTAAACCTTTACCTATACTTTAACTCTCAGAAGAAATTCGAAGTTGCATTTAAAAAAAGCGAGAAGCAAAAACAAACATAAAACAAAAGGCTATTATATTTTACCACTAAAACTCTATATTATATCGGAATGAATAGGATATTGTTATAGTATACATAATGTTTAACAGTGTTTTTTAAACTTATATTTAAGAAAACGTATTACATCTCCCACGAAGTTTGTGGTGAAAATTCTGTGAATATTTTTCTATCGAGAATGGTCTCCATAGTTATTTTAATTAATTTCTAGAACTCTGTCATATTTTCTGCTGTCTCCTAAACTTGAGATTTTGTCAGTTCTAGCAGCAATTCCTTCAGAAATAGGCGGCGGCGGTAATGTTTATTCTCACACCAGTCCTGAAAGTTAAGAATACAAATTTTGTATGAATTGGTACATAGTGGCAATTAGAGTCTGGAACATTGAAAGTGGCCACCTCCTAGGGCCTCTCTTCTTAGTGTACGTCCTTGCCATCTGGTCTATTGTATTAAATCCTCCTTTCGTGGAATTACAATATAGATTTATTTGTATTTCAGAGATAATGATATCTCAATTTTTTGTTGACAGCATCATAAGGATTTTCTTCGGTTTGCCACGAACCATGTGGGATACAAATGTAACTGGTGGCCTATTTGATACAGTTTCTGTGAATGAAAACAGCGAATAATCAAGTGTTCTCCTTTTGGAGTAATTAGTTCTTCAGGGATATGCTCTCTATTAATCTTCATTCCATTAATAGTAAACTGAAAGTCATTCCACAGAATTTACACAAGCTTGACAGATGTGTAGTACCTGTCTGTAATGACGTTTCGTTCTGAATTGGCAATTGGTCTCACAAGATGCTTCGCTGTCTCTGTAGTACCCCTATCATTGCCAGCTTCCCTCAGCTTTTCAAGCATAAACTTCCATATTCAGGATATATCGGGAAGACTAATAATAAGATTGGACCCAAAAAAATTTGATACGTGGTTTCTTACACCCCGCCGAATACTGTTCCATTTCTTTTGAAAAATAAAAGTTATATGACGGAGATAAAAAAATTTAGTATATCATGAAATGCATTTTCTTTCACTCCGCAAAGACTATGTCCCGCTTTGAGACGTTATTCGTCTAGGAAAAGGCTTTATTTCCTTGGATACCTAGATCCTAGTTCCCAAGAGACCTAATGTTTTTCTTCCACCTTCTTGCTATCCTAAAGCGACCACCTTACCGTCTTGATTATCGGTATCTATCACATGTCACATTCAAGTTAAAAGAAAGAAAACTCTAATCCTCCTGCATTCCTGCTTGTATGTGCGGTTTTTCCTCATCATTTTCAAAGACTATATGTGGTTGTATGAGAAAGCAAATAAAGAAGCATGCAATTCCTCAGAAAGAGACTGGAAAAAGTAATTTTGAGAGGCGGGGTTTGCGACAATAAAATTGAACAGCAGGCGCCCTCTTGATTTACTGTGTCATAGCACATAGCACGCAGCCATTGACGAAACAAATGGCATAAATAAAATTGGCTGAAAACTGTGATTAATTGTTTTCTACAAACCTTTGTACTATGTAATAATTTGTAAACACTTTTTTACAGAGAAATAGTGGAAAATAACAGTTGTGAGCCTCGGAAGCACTCCCTTGACAGTTCTATGGTTTATAGAGGACAACCATCCCGAGTTTTTTATCGCCAATATTAATTTAGAAAAATGACGGCCTAGCGGCTGTAATATTTCCGCTAAAGATATCACTAACGCGATTACTGTAGAAAAAACAGAGAAAAGGCTCCGGAGTCAGTAAGTATTGAGAAAATTTGGGGCCGATGCATATTTCGGTTAGAATGTAACCATTTTCAGGGCCTGGACTTTAGAGCTGAATAACTAGTGGAAAGAAGAGTCCAGTGGTTCAGTATCAAGTTGACTTGAGAGTGTGCCACTATACACTGGAACGTTCGTCTTTATCCACACTTGAGCAAATAAAATAAGATACGCAATTGATGTGGAATACCCAGTAAGACAATTGTCACATATATATGTGTGTGTGTGTGTGTATGTTCTTTATACGTTTTTAGACCGTTGAAGCTATCGAATTCAAAAGTTTCATGGGCCATCCTATGGACCAAAGGAGGAACGTGGTCTAGGTTTGCAGACCGTGGGGTCTCTCATACCCCATGGGGTCAACAAAATATTATTTCCATAAGAATCCATGGGAAATGGTGTGGAGAAACCCTAAAATGCCATGCAGCCCTTCACTGATGTGGGTATAAATATACCTAAATATTAACTTACGATCACGGGAAATGGATTATTTTACGCATGAAAGACTGAATATTTTAATTCTGTTCATGTTTCGTGGTATTACTTGCTAAATCGCTCGAAATTTTCCTTAAAGCGAAAAATTTATCGGTTTAGATGTCCATTTTCCAGGCGGCAACAAAGCTAAATTTCTTAATTGTTGTACTCTTCAAATGGAGATATACACTGAAAGATTAATGCAAGGAAAATCCACCCCGTAGAGAAGAATAACTAACGCCAAGTTATGCCTAAATATAGTCTATGAATACTTATAAAGTGCGTCAAATGATTTTTAAGGAATATTAGAACATTGTTATCTTTTTCCATTCACACTGAAAGATTTATCGCTACATAAATCGATACATCTACTTACATTTGTTCGGTAACCAAGATGTTGTTTATTGTTTGTTTTAGCTAATAGTATTGACATAATCCACATAATTTAATTGCCGCTTTAAAGGCTTCGATGCGTCTATCCATGTGAATATTAAGTAAGACGTTAATACGTACAATACAATACATAAAATAGTAAATGTTAATGTAAGCATCGCTTGCGTAATTAAGGAATGGGGAACGCTTGCCCCGAGCAATAAAAATCGTTTGCCACTTTTTCCCGAGCGAAGCCGGGTGCTTCAGCTAGTACAAAAATAAAAGCCAAATGAATACAGGATCGAATTCACATAAAGCCCCACCAAGAAGCCAGGATATATATTTCTGTAGAAGAATGTGGTCAAAAAACTATCATAAGTCCGCTGAATGAGTTGTTTTTCGTTTGATCGAGCTCGGCGGACCGAGAGGCACCTTTTTGCGTTGTCCAATGTCATCGCTATGCTCGTAAGGTTTAAAAAGCCTCAAAGACTTTAATCCAGGAAAACAGTTTCGATCGAAATATACGTATACGTTTGCCCCCAAATTAATAGGTTGTGGGAAGAAAAATTTCAATTATTGCTATGGATAACAAAATACCGATATGCGTTTAAAATTTCCGTTGGCGGCGCTGGGATCGCTGTGAATATTTACAAGAAAAATTATTTACCAAATATGACGATAAGTGGGAATGGAATAGTTTTGATCCCAATTAAAATTACCGTTGGCAGCGTCATCAATTATAAAATGTTATCATAGCAATGGAAGATAAGGTGTCACTTAGCGACGCACTTAACATATATTCAGAATAACAACCACGATGTCTCTTAAAAGAAACAATTTTATGAACAATTGTTTCACAGAAAAGCTGTTTAAATATTTTTAACACAACTTTGATAATAACAAATATTTGAAAACCATGGTTTCATGCGTTATCTTGCGGAATTTATCCATCCTGGAGAATAATCAAATATAAATTTTGTACTGTTTCCTCATTATTTTTTAAATTTTTAGTATACAGGAACGACCATGGTTTCATAACACAGTAGCACTAATGATGCTACTGTGTAGTGAAACAATGGTCGTTCCTGTATACTAAAATAAATAAAGTGTGGAAAAAGTAAAAAAATTATACTGTTTATTCTCCAAAAAAGAGGAAATATTTAGAGTAAATAAGCCCTAAATAAGATATGTTGAAGATATAGTGAAGAAGTACACAGGAAACCTTAAAACGCGCATTTCCGTTCAGATTCGATTTTTTCAGGAAAACAATATTTTCTCCTACGAAGAAAATGTTTGACGCGAAAGCGGGAAATTTGACCCCAAATCATATAATGATATATTTCAATTCCTAGTGGATTGAGGTCAGGTTCCGCTTCTCGGTATCCAATCAAAGCGGTTAGCACGGCTATAACATAATAAAGATAATCGAAACATCATTATATAATCCGTTTTAAGAAAAAGGAATCAATGAAAATTTGTGAAAATAACAATTCATACAACTTTGATAATAACAAATAATTACATTAATGAAGTCCAAAATTAGATATGTGAAAAAAATTAAAAGAGTAAACATCAACTTAGAGCTTTAATCTTTTCATACTAAAAAAAGGCCTAAGTGTATTATTTCTCCCCCCCCCCCCCTCCCATCAAGGTTGCTATGTTTTTTTTTATTATTTCGTGTTTTCCTTTCTCCAGTTACTATGTTGTTGTTTACCTTTTTATTTCATTCGTTAGTTTAACAATCGATGATAATTTACCGTTCAAGAACCATACGGGATCATAATAGGAGAGTGATTCCCACGTGGGAAATTAGGTAGGTTTCGGTGCGCTGCACCCCCTGCCACCCACCAGTCTGGTGATTTGCAGGGTATGATGTAGATGTAGATTCCAACTCTTGAGGAATTTTGTTTACGTTCGGTTATGAAGAAAAGTGCTTGCAATTCTTCATTGATCACAATATCATTGAAAACATTCGGAGATGTCAAAAACCCATGACTTATTGGCCTGTAGCTACATTTATCAACTCGATCTCCGGGTAGGGTTAGTTTCATTCCAGCGAGTCGAAGGGCGCCGTAGCGCCCGGATACGACTACCCATTAAAACAAAGCGAGCCGAATTCCTGGGTCCCTGCATTGTTGTTAGAATTAAATTACCTTGTATTGTAATTCCATTCGAAAAATAAGGGGGGTGGTATAATACACAAAATGGCCGCACTAGATAAAATATATTTCTTAGAAATATTATGACAAATCATAAATACGACATTGTAGTGGTTGTTATTTTGGTAAGTATAATTATTTTTGAATTCATGCTACATAATATTGAAAGGATATATTGGCGAGCCTTCGGCTCACTTTGTTTTAATAGGTAGTCGTCTCGCTGGAACGAAACTAACCCTCCCCGTTGTCCGGAGATCGGGTTGGTAAATGTAGCGACAAGCCAATAAGTCATAAGTAATAAAGTCTTCGAAATAGAGAGTTTTGAATTAGCAAAGAAGGTATTCATACGAAGAGAGGCTACACTTCGACAACGATAAATTTGTCTTGATAGCTGCAACTCCATCGCATTTTTGACATCTCCGAATGTTTTCAATGATATTGTGATCAATCAAGAATTGCAAACACTTTTCTTCATTACCGAACGTAAACATAAATTCCTCAAGAGTTGGAATTATGTTGGAACGGTAAATTATCATCGATTGTCAAACTAACGAATGAAATGAAAAGGTAAACAACAACATAGTAACCGGAGAAAGGAAAACACGAAAAAATAAACAAAAATATAGTAACATTGAGGGGACTTTGGCCCCATTTTCTTCCTATTTAAAAGTAGTGCATGCACACGGAAGTAAATTAAACGTTTGTTTGAGAGATTGTTTATGTTAGCAGCAATGAAGTAACCATGCAAGAAATTTTCTGTTCAACTCGAATTGAGATATTTATGTTTGATTTTCTCAATAACGGCTACTCCTACGATAAAAAAGTATAGGAAAGGAAATACTCTTCTTTACTAGTTCTATAACGTTTATTTGAAAGATATTTTTATATGACCAATACTTTACGAGATATGACGACAATTTAATTTTTTCTAACCAGTAAAGTGGTACCCCCGATTGGCCTACGTGATTAATTTTTCCATTTCCTTGTTATATTTGGTTGTAAGTCCTTAATACCAAATTTTATGAAAATCCGTTAGGCAGAAGCCGATAACGAAAATGCGACAGACGGACGGACGGACAGACCGACGATAATATGGGCTCACGCTGGAAGCGAAACGCGCCTAAAAATTGACGGAAATATATGTTATAACGTAAATATTTAGGCATACATATATCGATTCACAGGTTAAAATATTTAGTCAGACAAATACTTTAAATATTAGCATTATTACACATTGTGTAAAGAGTTAAAATAATAACTCCTATTTGGGAAAATAAAATACTTAATGTGCGAACCCTTTTGTCGAAATAGGATTAATAGTCTAAGGGCGGAAGAGAGGATTCTTTGATGGGCAAATAAATATTCCCAATAGTGCCGTACTGACAAAATACAATCTCATCCGCCCTCCCAAGTGCCTACTCCAAAACATCTTTTGTTTCCAAAACCTCTCTCTCTCTCGCTCCAGAATGTGCAAACTTTCTTCAATGCCTGGAGGCGAGGTTCCACCTGGATACGCACGAACTCCTCTACTCACCCTTCTGCCCTCCCTCCCCCTGCCCTCTCCCCCCTCTACCCCCCTCCCCTCTACCCCACTCTGCCTCCCCCTCATGAAGAGCGTCACTCCTTCAGAGACTACCAATTCCGCGTGAAGTTCAAGGTATATTCTCCCGATATTACAGATAGGAGCGCATTTACTAGTTCATGGTCTTATAACATATAATAGCCTAGGATTTCGTGTAACCAATCTCACTAATTGGAACCTCTCTCTCTCTTGTGAAGAAATTCCACTGCTGTGATTATATCAATTAATTGAATTTTAATAATATTTAAGAGATACAATGTCAAAAAAAAATGTACCCAGAAGATGGCTTTCTCCATACAGGCTATAAGAAGAATTCTAGGAAAATACTCTCCTGAATAGCTTTTAAACTATTTTAAATATAAAGTTTTATGTTGATCTGATTATTTGTTTTTGAGTTAAAGCTTCAACACGACTTTCTCCATGCAGAGTAAGGAATTAGATTGCTTTGGACATCAGCGTCCTCAAGAATTGTTAGCGGGATTTACACTTTTGAATAATTTTTAAACAATTGCAATAATTTAACATCGAAAAAACTATAGGAGACTGAAATAACCGATGGCGGCGCTGTTGTCGCTGACGTCATTTATCAAGATGGCCGACGTAACGAGGATAGTGCAGTTGTTGTTGTATTTTAGTAGTGGATAGAAAGTGATCGTTGGAGAGGAAACGTTCCCGTTTAGTCCAAAAAGATGAGCGAGAAAGCCTATCAAGGGTTTGCGGAGATACTGAGGTATTTGGGAGGAACGGCATGTTGTGTTATAGTTTTGTTTTTGTCATTATTTCTCCAATTGGTGTAATGAAGGTTCATTAAATCTTTGTACATATATTGGTTACTATTTATTTTTATTTTCAATTTTGGGTAAGTTTGAAGAAAAACAACGTTTTTAAAGTCTTCCTCTATACTCGGCAATTATTATTTGTTCTTAACCTTAAACCCGAGCAATGCTAGGTATTTCTGCTAGTTACTTATAAAGTGAGTTGTATTTATTCCTCAACTGTTAGTTCAGACCATTTCAAACATTCTTTCAACAAAAATATAAAGTTAATGAATGGCGAAAATATCTGCCATTATAATTAGTAAAATTAAACAAATAAGTTGCGCATTATTGGATTTGAAATGGATAGATTAAATCATTTTCTGAAATGTTATGATTACATGAAAGGAATGATCTCATTGAAGTTGAATTACATCTTTATTTTCTGTTCATTGATTCTTCCTGATATCTCTTTTCCCTTTTCTCATTGTAATATATTTTTGGTGCATTGCAATTATAACAAAGATTTATAAAATCCTTTTTGAAGTAATGAATAATAGCAAAACATTTTAGAATAAAATTGTTCAATATCATTCTTTTAATTTTATGTAAATCTGAGGGGAATTAAAATTCATGCAGTACATCATACTAGACATATATGTATACAATTATATTATATTATATACAATTATATTAAACTATCTTTCTTGATGTTTTCTCTGCCAAAAGTCCCTCTCTTTAAATATGAATAAGATTCAGTATGTATAAAATTCTTTGTTATTATTAATGGACATTTGATTCTTTTCCTCATCGTTAATTATCCTGTCTATATACTTATAAGGTAATTGCAGTAATCATCAGTATTTGTTATCAGTGAATGAAGGATTTTCTTAACATCTTAATTTATAGAAATAACAGACAAGCATAAAGTGCTTAAAAACATGAAATTTAACAAGGAAAAACATTTCATCAGCTTTCTAAATGATTATTTATTTTTCATTTGATTGAAAAAATATGTGGAATGTTTTGGCAAGTTCTTTTTCAACTACGATTTCATATAGTGACTTCCTATAACAGATATTTTTAGAAATTAATTACAACGAAGAAAAACAAATGCAATATTCAAACAATAACAAATGAACGCTCAAGAACGACAAAAAATGCAGTTATTAAAGAAATAAAGAATACTACTAGCAATGACAAATTTACTAAACCTACCCTACCTCCATAGTGCTAAACCGAAAGGAAAACAAACTTTAACTACACAAAAACGAAATCTAAATTCCTAAACTCATCAATTACGAAATTAAATATTAACTAAATAGAGACGCTAGCTTCCACAAAGAATCTAATCTAAGCGAACAGACTACCTTAAGCAAGAAATTAATATGCTACAACCTATTCTAACGTGGTAAGCCAAAACGAAAAAACTGACTACACAAAAAAGAATTTTAAAATCCCTAAAACTATTAATTAAGATACTAAAGATAATATGAAAATGAATAGAGAAGCTAGCTTCCAAAAATTACAAACATTAACACAGTAACTAGTATATATATATACTAGTTAATGTGTGCTTGCATTCTGCAAGCATATTTGATGTTCAGCCTTTTTACAATTTCAAATTATTACCAATGAATTTTGTGCAAAATCATATATCCGTATCAAATTTCAACTTTGTAGCTCATTTAGAAGTGCATTATAATTTTACTCGTTGCATAGGACAATTATGTGGCAATACAGTTGCTAAGATTTCGAAGTTCCACGATATCGAGTTTCTTCTTTCTATTGTTACTAAAAATCCATAATTCTGCAAAATTTCATATTTGCATCTCATTAAGAATTGCCGTATTATTTTAACACTGGTATGGGTCATAAATAGGGCAAAACCGCCCTTAAAATTTGGAATTTTCACAGTTTTTTTTTATCCTCGGTTGCAATAAAGGTTTTATAACCAGGCCAAATTTCAAGTCTCTGGGTTATATGGAGCTGCCTCATCATTTCTGTTGTCGTATGGAGCAATACTGGGGCAAAAGAGATCCAAAAATGAGGATAATTACAATATAGGATTTCCTCCATTAGCATAGTTTAACATTAAAGGCATTAAAATATAAGCCTCTGATTCCCATTAAAAACTTACCCATATGAAAGCATTAAGACTGTTGCCTAGGAAGCCTATTGTTAGACCAAGAAAAATTACCACTTTTTTGCGATAAATACTATACATTTACACTAATTCTACTCGGGTCTGAATTCTGTCTTCAAAAATAAGAAACTACAATTTATATCCTATCCGATAGTTTAAGCCTCGAGTTCGTATCTTGATGGGAAGTAATTTTAAAATGCAAATATAAAAACCTCTGCACCAATTTACTTGTTTTCTTAAGGACCAAATATGGGGCAATAAGGGGCCAAAATAGCCCCTCAAAATAGGAATTTCGCCAGTTTCGGATTTTTTCATTCGGTTGTGACCAAAAACCTATAATCTTACCAAATTTCAAGATTCTGGCACATCTGGAAGTGCCACATAATTATGTATCCTCCTATATATAAATATATATATATATATATATATATATATATACTACTCAATATGTGCTTGCATTCTGCAAGCATTTTCAAATTTTTGCATTTTATAAATTCAAATTATTCCGAATCGATGTTGTACATAATCATATAACCATGTCAAATTTGGAGTTTGTTGCTCATTTAGAAGTGCCTTATAATTTTAATCCTCGTATGGGGCAATAATGGAACAAAACAGTCCCTAACATTTTGAATTATTACACACTCAGATTTTTTCCATCTGTTGTAACTAAAAAACAATAATTCTGCCAAATTTCAAGTTTGTATCTCATTAAGAAATGCCTTATAATTATCACACTCGCATGGGGCCGAAAAGGGGCAAAACCACACATTAAAAATTCCAATTTTTGCAATTTTACAATTTTATCTTAGTTTGCCATGAAAATTCTATAATCGTGCCAAATTTCAAGTCTCTAGGTGCTATGCAGCTGCCTCGCATTTTCTGTTCTCGCATGGAGCAGAAAAGGGGCAAAACCGCCCCTTAAAATGAGATTTTTAGTAATTTTATAATTTTATCTTAGGTTGCAATGAAATTTCTATAACCGTGCCAAATTTGAAGTCTCTGTGTCCTACGCAGCTGCATCGCCTTTTTTGTTGTGTGACAAAACAGCCCCAAAAATGAGGATTATATCAATATCGGATTTCCTTCATTAGGTGTAGTTTAACATTAACAGCATTAAAATATAAGCCTCTGATTCCCATTAAAAGCTTACCCATATGAAAGGATAGAGCTTGTTACCAAGGAAACCTATTGTTAGACCACGAAAAATTACCCCTTTTTTGCTATATAAACTATAAATTTACGTTAATTCTACTCGGCTTTGAATTCTGACTTCAAAAATAAGAAACTACAATTTATATCCTATCCTACAGTTTAAGACTCGAGTTCGTATCTTGAAGGGAAGTAATTTTAAAATGCAAATATAAAACCCCTACACCAATTTACATGTATTCTTATGGGGAAAAAATGGGGCAAAAAGGGGCCAAAATAGCCCTTCAAAATAGGAATTTCGACAGTTTCGGATTTTTTCCTTCGGTTGTGACCAAAAACCTATAATCCTACCAAATTTCAAGCTTCTGGCACATCTGGAAGTGCCTCATAATTTTGTATCCTCATATATATATATATATCTATAATATATAGATGCTTCTTACACATGATATATCATATATATAGGAGGATACAAAATTATGAGGCACTTCCAAATGTGCCAGAAACTTGAAATTTGGTAGGATTATAGGTTTTTGGTCACAACCGAAGGAAAAAATCCGAAACTGTCGAAATTACTATTTTGAGGGGCTATTTTGGCCCCTGTTTGCCCATTTTTTGACCATAAGAAAGCATGTAAATTGGTGCAGAGGTTTTTATATTTACATTTTAAAATTACTTCCCGTCAAGATACGAACTCGAGACTTAAACTGTCGGATAGGATATAAATTGTAGTTTCTAATTTTTGAAGACGGAATGCAAATCCGAGTAGAATTAGCTTAATTTTATAGTTTTTATCGCAAAACATTGCTAATTTTTCTGGGTCTAACAATAGGTTTCCTTGGTAACAAGCTCTATCCTTTCATATGGGTAAGCTTTTAATGGGAATCAGAGGCTTATATTTTAATGCTGTTAATATTAAACTACACCTAATGAATGAAATCCAATATTGATATAACCCTCATTTTTGGGGCTGTTTTGCCCCATTATTGCCCAATTCGAGAACAGAAAAGGCGATGCCGCTGCGTAGGAACCAGAGACTTGAAATTAGGCACAGTTATAGAATTTTCATAGCAAACTAAGATAAAATTGTAAAATTGCAAAAATTCCAATTTTTAATGTGTGGTTTTGCCCCTTTTCTGCCCCATACGAGTGTGATAATTATAAGGCACTTCTTAATGAGATACAAACTTGAAATTTGGCAGAATTATGGGTTTTTAGTTACAACAGATGAAAAAATCTGAGAGTGTAATAATTCAAAATGTTAGGGACTGTTTTGTTCCATTATTGCCCCATACGAGGATTAAAATTATAAGGCACTTCTAAATGAGCAACAAACTCCAAATTTGACATGGTTATATGATTATGTACAATATCACTTTGGAGTAATTTGAATTTGTAAAAATGCTAAAATTTGAAAATGCTTGCAGAATGCAAGCACACGTTAACTAGTATAATATATCATGTGTAAGAAGCATCTATATATTATAGATATCATATATATAGGAGGATACAAAATTATGGGGCACTTCCAGATGTGCCAGAAACTTGAAATTTGGTAGGATTATAGGTTTTTGGTCACAACCGAAGGAAAAAATCCGAAACTGTCGAAATTACTATTTTGAAGGGCTATTTTGGCCCCTTTTTGCCCCATTTTTGCCCATAAGAAAACATGTAAATTGCTGTAGAGGTTTTTATATTTGCATTTGAAAATTACTTCCCGTCAAGATACAAACTCAAGACGTAAACTGTTGGATAGGATATAAATTGTAGTTTCTTATTTTTGAAGACGGAATGCAAATCCGAGTAGAATTAGCGTAATTTTATAGTTTTTATCGCAAAAAATTGCTAATTTTTCAGGGTCTAACTATAGGTTTCCTTGGTAACAAGCTCTATCCTTCCATATGGGTAAGTTTTTAATGGGAATCAGAGGCTTATATTTTAATGCTGTTAATGTTAAACTACACCTAATGAAGGAAATCCGATATTGATATAGTCCTCATTTTTGGGGCTTTTTTGCCCCATTATTCCCCCATTCCAGAATAAAAATGGCGAAGCAACTGCATAGGATCCAGAGACTTGAAATTTGGCACGGATATAGAAACTTCATTGCAACCTAAGATAAAATTACAAAATAACCAAAATTCTCATTTTTAAAGGGTGGTTTTGCCCCTTTTCGGACCCATGCGAGAACAAAAAATGCGAGGCAGCTGCATAGGATCTCGAGACTTGAAATTTGGCACGATTATAGAATTTTCATGGCAAACTAAGATAAAATTGTAAAATTGCAAAAATTCCTATTTTTAATGTTTGGTTTTGCCCTTTTTCGGCCCCATACGAGTGTGATAATTATAAGGCACTTCTTAATGAGATACAAACTTGAGATTTGACAGAATTATGGGTTTTTAGTTACAACAGATGGAAAAAATCCGAGTCTGTAATAAATCTTAATGTTAGGGGCTGTATTGCTCCATTATTGCCCCATACGAGGATTAAAATTATAAGTCACTTTTAATGAGCAAAAAAACTCCAAATTTGACATGGTTATATGATTATGTACAACATCGATTGGGAATAATTTGAATTTGCAAAAAGGCTAAAATTTGAAAATGCTTGCAGAATGCAAGCACATATTAACTAGTATATCATGTGTAAGAAGCATCTATATATTATAGATATATATATATATACTAGTTGTTATGTGCTTGCATTCTGCAAGCATTTTCAAATTTTAGCATTTTTACAAATTCAAATTACTCCCAAGCGATGTCGCACATAATCATATAACCATGACAGATTTGGAGTTTTTGCTCATTTAGAAGTGCCTTATAATTTTAATCCTCGTATGGAGCAATAATGGAGCAAAACAGCCCCTAACATTAAGAATTATTACAGTCTCAGATTTTTTCCATCTGTTGTAACTAAAAACCCATAATTCTGCCAAATTTCAAGTTTGTATCTCATTAAGAAGTGCCTTATAATTATCACATTCGTATAGGGCCGAAAAAGGGCAAAACCACTCATTAAAATTAGGAATTTTTGCAATTTTACAATTTTATCTTAGTTTGCCATGAAAATTCTATAATCGTGCCAAATTTCAAGTCTCTAGGTCTTATGCAGCTGCCTCACATTTTTTGTTATCGCATGGGTCCGAAAAGGGGCAAAACCGCCCTTTAAAAATGAGAATTTTTGTAATTTTATAATTTCATCTTAGGTTGCAATGAAATTTCTATAACCGTGCAAATTTCAAGTCTCTGGGTCCTATGCAGTTGCATCGCCTTTTTTGTTCTCGAATGGGGCAATAATGGGGCAAAACAGCCCCAAAAATGAGGATTATATCAATATCGGATTTCCTTCATTAGGTGTAGTTTGACATTAACAGCATTAAAATATAAGCCTCTGATTCCCATTGAAAGCTTACCCATATGAAAGGTTTGAGCTTGTTACCAAGGAAACCTATAGTTAGACCCTGAAAAATTAGCAATTTTTTGCGATAAAAACTATAAAATTACGCTAATTCTACTCGGATTTGCATTCCGTCTTCAAAATTAAGAAACTACAATTTATATCCTATCCGACAGTTTAAGTCTCGAGTTGGTATCTTGACGTGAAGTAATTTTAAAATGCAAATATAAAACCTCTACACCAATTTACATGTTTTCTTATGGGCAAAAAATGGGGCAAAAAGGGGCCAAAATAGCCCTTCAAAATAGTAATTTCGACAGTTTCGGATTTTTTCCTTCGGTTGTGACCAAAAACCTATAATCCTACCGAATTTCAAGTATCTGGCACATCTGGAAGTGCCTCATAATTTTGTATCCTCATATATATATATATATCATGTGTAAGAAGCGTCTTTATATTATAGATATATGTATATATACTAGTTAATGTGTGCTTGCATTCTGCAAGCATTTTTCTCATCTTAATATAAAGAGTAGAGTAGACAGATAATCTTTAAATGCAAAAGGTTGCACCTCTGCAACGATTAATGTTTTACATTATGGACAATATTGGAATAAAAAGCACCCCTAAAATTTATAATTGTAAAATTTCTATAGGTTTTCATCATTTGATACGAATATCTCACATTTCTGCAAAATTTCATCGATGTAGCACCTGTAAATGTGTAGTTATATAAAATTAATTGTTTAAAAATGATGAATTTTTAACAGCCACAACAATAAACTTTATTATATTTTTCAATATTATTTACCGCTGGAATAGCATTCCCTAATTTCTCAAAGTATTCAGCTCCCCACCTCTAATAAAAGTGCATAAACATTAGTAAATTTTTTTAACATCTATGAATTTTTTACGGCTTAATAAATAAACATTTTCATATTTCTATAATAATATTTTCGTTACGTCGTAAGATCTACCGTTACAAAAAATAGCAGCATTACAGGACATTTATAGGTAACTAAACATGAAACGTTTGTTTATATGTTTATAATATGTGATTGCATTATGCAAGCATTTTTAAATATTAGCATTTTTACAATTAAGAATTATTCCTAATCGATTATGTGGAAAACCATATAACCGTGTCAAATTTCAAGTTTGTATCTCATTAAGAAGTGCCTTATAATGCTCACACTCGTATTGGGTAGAAATGGGGCAAAACCGCAACGAAAAATTTGAATTTTTACTTTTTTTTATATTATCTTTGGTTCCAACAGCATTCCTAATATCATGTTAAATTTCAAATCTCTAGGTCATATGGAGCTGCCTCACCGTTTTTTTTCTCGTCATGAACAATACTGGCGCAAAACAGCCCCAAAAATGGTGATTATATCAGTATCGGATTTCTATCATTAGTCGTAGTTTAACATTAAAGGCACTCAAATATCAGCCTCTGATTCCCATTAAAAGCTTACCAATATGAAAGGATGAAGCCAGTTGCCTAGGAAGCCTATTGTTAGAACCAGAAAAATTACCACTTTTTTGCGATAAAAACTATAAATGTACGCTAATTCTACTCGGATTTGAATTCTGTCTACATAAATAAGAAACTGCAATTAATATCCTATCCGATAGATTAAGTCTCGAGGTCGTAGCTTGAAGGGAAGTAATTTTAAAATGCAAATATAAAAACTTCTACACCAATTTACATATTTTCTTATGGGCAAAAAATGGGGCAAAAAGGGGCAAAAATAGCCCTTCAAAATAGGAATTTCTACAGTTTCGGATTCTTTCCTTCGGTTGTGACCAAAAACCTATAATCCTACCAAATTTCAAGTTTCTGGCACATCTGGAAGTGCCTCATAATTTTGTATCCTCCTATATATATGATATATATATATCATGTGTAAGAAGCATCTATATATTATAGATATATCATGTGTAAGAAGAATCTATATATTATAGATATGATATATATATATATCAAGTGTAAGAAGCATCTATATATTATAGATATATATCGTATATATACTAGTTAATGTGTGCTTGCATTTTGCAAGCATTTTTAAAGTTTAGCATATTTACAATTTCAAATTATTCCCAATGAATTTTGTACAAAATCATATAACTGTTCCAAATTTCAATTTTGTAGCTCATTTAGAAGTGCATTATTATTTTATTCGTCGCATCGGACAATTATTTGGCAAAACGGTCGCTAAGATTTCGAATTTTAACGATATTGTATTTCGTCTTTCTGTTGTAACTATAAACGCATAATTCTGCCAAATTTCATGTTTGTATCTCATTAAGAATAGCCGTATCATTTTCACACTGGTATGGGACAGGAAGTAATTCTAAAATGCTAATATAAAAACCTCTAAGTCAATTTGGTAGGATTATAGGTTTTAGGTCACAACTGATGGAAAAAATCCGAAACTGGCGAAATTCCTATTTTGAGGGGCACATTGGCCCCTTTTTGCCCCATTTTTTGCCCAAAAAAAAGTAAATTGGTGTAGAGGTTTTTATGTTTGCATTTTAAAATTACTTCCCCTAAGGATACGAACTCGAGACTTATACTATCAGATAGGATATAAATTGCAGTTTCTTATTTTTGAATTAGCATAAATTTATAGCAGTTATTGCAAAAAAGTGGTAATTTTTCTTGGTCTAACAGTAGGCTTCCTAGGCAACAGCCTTAATGCTTTCATATGGGTAAGCTTTTAATGGGAATGAGAGGTTTATATTATAATGCCATTAATGTTAAACTGTGCCTAACGAAGGAAATCCGATATTTGTATAATTCCCATTTTTTCAGTTTTTTTGCATCAGTATTACTCCTTACGAGAAAAAAAATGATGAGGCAGCTCCATATAACCTAAAGACTTGAAATTTTGCACAAATGTATAAATTTCGTTGTAACCGAAGATAAAATAAAAAATTGCAATAATTTCAATTTTTAGGGGCGAACATTTTGCGGTTTAGGTATTTCAATGTGGGCTACAATGCTGAAATTTTTTCTAAAGGTAGAATTTAGCAAATAACAAAACTTGAATTTAGAAATTTGAAAATCTTTATTCGTTCGGCTTGACTAATGTTTATATACTTTCTGAAGGTGCAGGTAGATGAAAATTTTAATCTATGGGGTTAATGATGCTCCAGTGGTAGCAAACATTAAAATTTTTAGAAAGGTTTATTATTGTGGTTGTTAAAAATTCATAAAATTGATACAAATAAATTCATATAAATGCCTTTCTAAAGGTGCTATATCGATGATATTTTGCACAAATATGAGATACTGAAATCGGATGATGAGGACCTATAAAATGTTTATAATTATACATTTTAGGGGTTGTTTTTAGCGCAATATTATCCAAAAATACACGGAATTAGGTGCACAGGTGCAAAATTCAAATCCGAGATGAATTAGCTTAAATTTATAGTCGTATCGCAAAAAAGTGGTAATTATTCAAGGTCTAACAATAGGATTCCGAAGCAACGGCCTAATGCTTTCATATGGGTAAGCTTTTAATTGGGATCAGAGGCTTATATTTTAACGCCTTAACTGTTAAACTATGCCAAATGAAGGAAATCCTATATTGTGATAATCCCCATTTTTGGGGCTCTTTTGTCGCAGTATTGCTCCATACTAGAACAAAAATGATGATGCAGCTCCATATGAACTACAGTCTTGAAATATGGTAACATTATAGAAATTTCATTCGAACGGAAGATGAAATAAAAAAATTGCAAAAAATCCTATTTCCAAGGGGCGGTTTTGCCTCAATTCTGTCCCATAAGACTGTGAAAATTATACGGCAATTCTTAATGAGATACAAGCATGAAATATGGCAGTATTATGGTTTTCACTAACAACAGAAAGAATGAATCCGATACTGTAAAAATTCAAAGTCTTAGCGAATGTTTTGCCACATAAATGTCCTATGCGACGAAGAAGATTATAATGCACTTCTAAATGAGCTACTAAGTTGAAATTTGATATGGTTATATGATTTTGTACAAAATTGGGAATAATTTGAAATTGTAAAAATGCTAAACTTTAAAAAAGCTTGCAGAATGCAAGCACACATTAACTAGTGTATATATATATATATATATATATATATATATATATATATATATACTAGTTAATGTGTGCTTGCATTCTGCAAGTTTTTTTAAAGTTTAGCATTTTTACAATTTCAAATTATTCCCAATTTTGTACAAAATCATATAACCATATCAAATTTATATATATATATATATATATATATATATATATTAATATATATGATATATATATCATGTGTAAGAAGCGTCTTCATATTATATATATATATATATATATATATATATATATATATATATATATATATATATATATATATAATATATTGATGCTTCTTACACATGATATATATATATTACCTGAGGAGAGAGTGCATGATTAAAGAAGTGCTAGAAGGAAAACTGGATGGAAAAAGAGAAAGAGGTAAGAAAAAGTTTCAGCTAGTATACGACTTGAAAGGGAAAGAGAGCTATCCAGTCGTGAAGAAAACTGCGGATAATAGGAGTATATGGAGAACCAAGTTTAACCTAGAATAATCACGGACCTATCAATGGACAGAGTACCTATGATGATGATGATATATATATATCATCATCATCATCAGCCTTTTTCAGTCCACTGACGGACGAAGGCCTCCCCCAGACTCTTCCAGTTTTCCCTGTCATCTGCCTCCCTTCTCCAAGTTTGACCCAAGAACTTAACAAACTCTCTGTACCACCTGTCTTTCGGTCTTCTTTTTCGTCTCTTGATGTTTCTTGGGATCCATTCGCTGACACTGGACGTCCAACGCTGGTCATTTCTTCTAGCAATGTGGCCCGCCCACTGCCATATTTACACCTTCACTCTTCTAATCACGTCACAGACTCCCGTCTTCTTTCTTACCCAGTCGTTTCTCTTGCCGTCTCTTCGGGTGATCCCTAACATGCATCTCTCCATGCCCCTCTGTGTTGTTTGCAGGCGCTGTATCATTCTGGCATTCATGGTCCATGTTTCACAACCATATGTCAGAACAGGCAGAACACATTGGTCATACAGTCTCCTTTTTAGGAAGACTGGAATATTTGATTTAAAGATGTTCGCATTCTTGCCAAAAGCACTCCATGCCATCTTCACTCTCCGGTTGATTTCTCCAAGAAGCGAACCATCAGTAATGATGAGTTGACCTAAGTAAACATAGCTGGTTACTTCTCCAAGTTCTGCTCCGTTGATATGTATCTTCTCAGAATTTGTGAAAGAGTTGTACATAACCTTTGTTTTATTAAGATTCATCTTAAGTCCAGCTTCTCGGCTTGCTTGCTCAAGCTCTTCAGTTCTTCTAAGGAGCTCTTCTGGGCTTCCTGGGAACAGTATGATATCATCTGCAAAGCGCAGGTGACTCAGATATTCTCCATTTACCGTTATTCGTAGTCTAGATTATTCGTAGTCTAGAAGCCGATGTCGTGATCGGTACAGAGAGTTGGCTCACTGACGAGATTGCAAGTCAGGAGGTATTCCCTCAAGACTATAGAATTTTTAGAAAGGACCGTAGTATCCGGACGGGAGGTGGAGTATTTATAGCAGTCAGCAAGGCATACGAAAGTTTTCCACTACCGAAATAGAAAGTGTTTGGTGTGGAGTTAGAGGAAGCGATTACACTATAGCAAATATATGCGCATTTTATAGGCCTCCCAATACAAGTTTAGAAATTATTCATAATCTCGAGAAACAAGTAGCAACGCTAATATCGAAAAATAAAGAGAGATTAGGAGGAATAGGAGGAGATTTCAACTTACCTTCAGTAGACTGGAATCATAATTGCTTTGATCCCGGTGGTAGAGAGCGTGAATCATGCGAAGCACTTATAGAAACCTTCGTTAAACACTCGTTGTGTCAGCTAGTAAGATGTCCCACGAGATCGAACAACATTTACTCGTAACGAATTACCCCGGGCGTATGAACAAGCTTTCCATAGAGGAAGGAATAAGCGATCATAATGCTGTGTACGTAGAATTTAAGCTAAAAGTGGAGAAACAGGTTAAGGCTAGAAGACGCGTATATATGTACGCCAAAGGCGATTTCTCGAAATTTAGTTCTTTTTTACAGACACAATTCCCTTATTTCTGCGGGGCATCTATCGACGCTAGTACAGAGGAATTATGGTGCGTGTTCAGGGATATGATGCGAGAGGGTACGGATAAATTTATTCCACATAAACTTAAACGTGATGGTGCGGAACCAAGATGGTACAACCAGAAAGTTAGATGCGCTCTTAGACGGCAAAGAAAACTTCACGCTCGCTTAAATAGTAATTCTTCAAAAGTCACAGAGTAACAGAGGTCAATGATACGGCAACAATACAGAGAGGCGCGGTCAAGAGCTAGAGTAACAATGCGAGAAGCATTTAATGATTACAAAAGAAAGTTCTGCATAGTAATTTGAAAGAAAATCCGAAAGCATTTTGGTCGTACGTTAGAGAGGTTCATGGTAGAGGCCCCACCATAGCGTCATTGAGAACGGACGCAGGTGATGTAGTACATGACAGCGCGGAAAAAGCGAACTTGTTAAATGAACACTTTCAGAAAGCGTTTACTTCAGTGAGCAACGAATTTGAGGAACCAGCTTTGAATGATGAGGGAAATTCGATGGAAGATATGATATTCTCGGAAACAGGTATCGCGCACCAGCTAGAGTCAATTAAGCAAAATAAGTCTCCCGGGCCGGAGGGCATACCCGCGCGTGTGTTGAAAGAGCTAGCCTCGGTAATCGCACCTTACTTGAAAATAATATTCGAAAAATCCGTTGCACATGGTACCGTTCCAAAAGACTGGAAGCTAGTATACGTAACGCCCATCCACAAAGGCGGTGATAAAGAGAACCCCGAAAATTATAGACCGATTTCCTTGACGTCATTATCGTGTAAGATTCTAGAACATATAATTGTTAGCTCTGTTCTGCGTTATTTAGACGGTCGTTCTTCACTAAGCAAAAACCAACACGGGTTTCGGAAAGGTAGGTCATGCGAAACGCAGCTCGCCCTGTTCGTAAACGATTTGTTACAATGCGGAGAGAAAAACACTCAGGTTGATGCCATTTTCATTGATTTTAAAAAAGCGTTTGACAAAGTACCCCATAATAAATTAATAGGAAAACTAGGAAAGTACGGCATAAACCTTAATATCGTGAGTTGGGTAAAAGACTTCCTCTCCAACAGAAAACAGATAGTAGTTATTGATGGGAAATCTTCATACCCGGTAAAAGTCGCATCAGGTGTTCCACAGGGAAGTGTCATAGGCCCACTACTATTCCTGATATATATAAACGATATCTGCTCGGTAGTTCGCTGCAAAATAAGACTTTTCGCAGATGACACCGTTTTATATAAGGAGATAACGAGTCAGGATGACCAAAAATCGCTCCAGGAAGATTTAAACGCCCTTTCAGCATGGTGTCAAGATTGGAAAATCGAAGTTAATCACAGCAAATGTTCCCTATTGAGTTTCTGGAAGAGTAAGAACAATGAATTAGACTCGGAGTACAGAACTGATAGATTGAATATCCAATCTGCAGAGTACGTTAAATATTTAGGAGTCACCATTTGTCGTGATCTATCATGGAATATGCATATTCGAAGGATCGTAGGCGCAGCTAATAAGAAATTGGGCTTCGTAGGCAGAATAGTAGGAAGTAGCACAGAACAGGTACGAGAAACGTGTTATTTATCATTGGTCAGATCTCAGGTCGAATACGCTTCCAGCATATGGGATCCGTACGAAAAGGGACAAATACTTGAGTTAGAAAGAATCCAACGCTGAGCAGCCAGATTCGTAAAGCAAAAATATGAGCAAAAATTAAGCGTCACATCACTCTTGAAGGAGTTGAATTGGATATCGCTAGAGGATCGCAGAATTAGCGCTAGGTTAAGGCTTCTGGAGAAATTTAGGTCGGAAGTTCTCTTAGAGGAGGTCTCAGGAATATTAGAGGCACCTACGCAGGCACGATCACGAGAATAAAATACGAGAGATCGACTGTAGGACCGAGCGATACCAGAGCTCGTTTTTCCCAAGGACCATAAGGGATCATAACAGGAGAGTGATTCCCACGAGGGACGTTATTGGGTAGGTTTTGGTGTGCTGCACCCCCTGCCACCCACCAATCTGGTGATTTGCATGGTATCATGTAGATGTAGATGTAGATGCCTTTTTCCTCCCAGTCTAGCCTTTTGAATACTTCCTCTAGAGCTGCTGTAAATAACTTAGGGGACATAGTATCTCCTTGTCTCACTCCCTTTTCGGCCTTAAAGGCACTCGTCTCTTCCTGCAGCTGGACAGATGTTGTCGCATTTTCATAGATAGTCTTGATCAAGATTATGTACGTTTCTTCTACTCCTTGTTTATTTAGTGCACGTAACACCGACGAAGTTCGGACAGAGTCGAATGCTTTCTCGTAGTCGATAAAGCACATACATAGCGGTAATTCATACTCGTTAGTCCGACTGATTACCTCTCTCACGACTTGGATGTGGTCCATCGTGCTATACCCACTGCGAAATCCAGCTTGCTCTCTGGGTTGGGCAGAATCAAGATGGTTTTGAAGGCGCATAGTGAGTATTTTGGTGAATATTTTGTAGACTGTTGGGAGTAGGCTGATCGGTCTGTAGTTATTCAAGTCTTCTATGGAACCTTTCTTGTGCAGAAGGATAATACATGCGTGGTTCCATGTTTCTGGTATCTTTTTCTTCCTCAGACAGGAATTAAAAATCTTAGCGGGAATTGTTTCCGTATGATTACCCATTGCTTTGAATACTTCCTCTGTGATACCATCCATTCCAGACGCTTTTCCATTCTTCATACTTCTGATTGCCTGTCTCACCTCGAGAAAGTAATCAAACATGGTTATAATAATATCGACGACTTTAACAAAAGTTGTCTATTTTATCAAATCTATATTTTTCCTATTTGTCTCCTTGTAAGAACAAATTTTTATTAATAGAATGTTTGCAAAACTTATGGTTAAAGTGGAAAATCACATATGGCGAGTTGCATTTAATATTAAAAACAAAAAAAATTACAATCTCTCTTCAAGGTCGGCATAAACATAGTGCACATCATCGCCACGAATTTGTTGGCATTATTCCTTTGAAAATGTGCTCATCAGGTAAAACCAAGTTCTCTAATATCCATCACATTTTTATAAGAGAGAAGCACTCGGCCGTAATGGAGGGCGGGGAAAGTCGGTTCCGGCATTAGGCTAATCACACTGAGCATCCGGTGCTCTACTGATTAACCAGCGTCCCTTCGGAGGGCGCGCGTGTTTTCCCACACGCCGTGCGATGACGTCAGAGCCACCATATCGGATTTTCCACGCAATGTTCTCAACGCTTTCTATGTTCCGAGTCGCGTGAAGTGTAATCGAACCTCTGTTAATCTTTATATATATAAATGATTTAACGGATAATATAAAGTGTAAAGTTAGACACTTAGCGGATGACACACTTGTTTATGGAGAAATAAACACAATACACGGTCAGGAGAATTTGCAAAAGGACTTTCAGGCTATTACGAAATGGTGTAAAGATTGGCAACTCGATCTGAATATAAAGAAATGCACCGGAATGAACTTCACGCGCTCCATGAATTTCAACCGTTACCCGTACCAAATATCTGAACTAAATTTAAAATATTTCAACAGCTACAACTACCATTTACATTTTTACATTTACATTTACAACAATACCCTGCATGCCGCTAAAAGCGTTTGGCAGGGGGTGTTATAACACCAAGTGAACTCTAACTAATTCCTCTGTTGGCTGTCTTACCACGTCTGGGAAAAAGGATATGTAGTATTTATCTGTTCTAGCGATTGTTTCGAAATATTTTCTCCTGTACTCTGATCTAACATTACCTTTACTAACACCTATGGGGACGACTATGCCGCGTACGTCTTCAACGAATTCGGAACTTTCTAATTTTTCAAATAGTTTCCTTTTGTATTCCATTATTCTACTCTTCAACGTCTGCCATTTCAGATCCCTCAATATCTCTGATACACTCGCACCATACCGATATTCTCCTTTTACAAATCTAGCCGCTCTACGCTGAACCATTTGAAGCTCTCTAGTTAGGCCCTCCTCGAAAGGGTCCCAGACGGCGCAACAGTATTCCACGACGGGTCGTATTAGGGAAAAGTATGTGATTTCCTTCACATTCAAGGGGCATCCCCGCAGGACTCTAGAGGAACTCTGTTTGCCGATGCTATAACGGTTTTGATATGCTCTCCACTAGACAAATTGCTACTGAGAGTTACTCCTAGGTGTTTGTAGCTGTTGACGTATTTTAGCTTTAGTTCAGATATTTGGTACGGGTAACGGCTGAAATTCGTGGAGCGCGTGAAGTTCATTGCGGCGCATTTCTTTATATTTAGGTCGAATTGTCAATCTTTACACCATTTCGTAATAGCCTGAAGGTCCTTTTGCAAATTCTCCTGACCGTGTATTGTGTTGATTTCTCCATACACAAGTGTATCATCCGCGAAGAGTCTAACATTACACTTTATATCATCCGCTAAATCATTTATATATATCAAGAATAACAGAGGTCAGATTACACTTCCCTGAGGCACGCCGGAAGTCACTTTGACGACGTCTGATGCAACTCCATCGAGAACTACTCTCTGGGTTCTATCGGATAGAAACGAGGCGATCCAATTTACAATTTTCTCGTGAATTGAATAAGCCCTTAATTTTGGAACTATTTTAAGTGAGAAAAGGTGTCGAAGACTTTCCTAAAGTCTAAAAATACTGTATGAACTCCTATTCCTTTATCCGATGCTTTCACAATATCTTGTTTGAGTAGAGCTAACTGAGTCTCGCATGACCTGCCTCTCCGGAAACCATGCTGGTTACTGTTAAGCGCTTCTTTGTTTTCGAGAAATCGCATTATTGAGCTACCGATAATGTGCTCAAGAACCTTACAGAAGATTGACGTCGACGATATAGGGCGGTAGTTCTCCACTTTTAATTTATTTCCCGTTTTATGTATTGGTGTAACGTGGACTGTTTTCCACATCAAAGGAACTAAACCCTCATCTAAAGATTTTCTGAATAGAATCTTAAGGTACGGAGCTAATTCGTTTGCTAACGAGTTTATAATGAATGCAGGTATGGCTTCAGGCCCTTGCGATTTTCTTCTGTGGACCTGACTTGGTAATTTGACGATACCGCTTTCGGATATTTCTATGTCGCTCATATTTGAGTCTATACGAGTAGGGAAATCAAAGAAATCACGGCTGTCTATTGTGAAGCAATTTTCGAAGAACCGATTTAACATACTAGCCTTAGTACACTTAGTACACTTAGTACACTTAGTACACATAGTAGCCTTAGTACACTTTCACCGTTGTCTGTACGTAGAAGAGGTACTGTGGACTGACCTCCTCGAATTTCTCGCACGTACGACCAAATTTCTTTGGAGTCGTTTTTGAGTCAATCCGAGAGTGTCGTGGATCGGTAGGCGTCAAATTCCTTACGCGCTTCGTCTCTTGCAGATTTACGACTCTTTCTGTATATTAAATACTCGTTCGCGTGATCCCTACCAACTTGTTTAAGGGGTAGTTTATGCGCGGTGATGCCGCCTTTGTTTCTTGAGCAAGGCGCGGAATTTCGGTTTCATCCACCGCGGGTCCTTACGATCACGAATTGCTTTGGTTGGGACAAACGTTTTAAGCCCTTTTACCATTTCTCGTACTAAGGCAACACCATATCATTGCACAGTGTTCGCTGACGTTAATCTCCTCTAATTGGCTTGATATACTCTTTCTGACGGCGATGAAAACTCCGCCTCCGACTCTATCCCTCCTGTCTTTGCGATATACCACGTAATCTGGTGGGAAAATCTCGTTAGAATTAATGTCGCCCGATAGCCAGCTCTCAGTTCCCAATACAACGTCTGCACGATGGCTTTTAAATAAGTGGCAAAAATCAGCCTGTTTCTTTCGAATGCTTCGGCAGTTCATCATAATAATTTTTATTGTGTTTTCTACGGATATTTTCGTTCTGGATTTCCCCGTCACTTGATCTAACAATTTTATTTTTCTACTTCTCACTCTACCGCTATTCTTGGACTCCCTAGGGTTAATGTTGGCGGACTCTTTTCTAACAGATCTAGGAGTAGCAATTTGTCTAGTAGAGAGCATATAAAAACCGTTATAGCATCGGCAAACAGAGTTCCTCTAGAGTCCTGCGGGGATGCCTCTCGAATGTGAAGGAAATCGCATATTTTTCCCAAATACGACCCGTCGTGGAATACTGTTGCACCGTCTGGGACCCTTTCGAGGAGGGCCTAACTAGAGAGCTCGAAATGGTTCAGCGTAGAGCGGCTAGATTTGTAAGAGGAGAATATCGGTATGATGCGAGGGTATCAGAGATATTGAGGGATCTGAAATGGCAGACGTTGAAGAGTAGAATAATGGAATACAAAAGGAAACTATTTGAAAAATTAGAAAGATCCGAATTCGCTGAAGACGTACGCGGCATAGTCGTCCCCATCGGCGTTAGTGAAGGTAATGTTAGATCAGAGTACAGGAGAAAATATTTCGAAAAAATCGCTAGAACAGAGAAATACTACCTATCCTTTTTCCCAGACGCGATAAGACAGCCAACAGAGGAATTAGAGTTCACTTGGTGTTGTGACACCCCCTGCCAAGCGCTTCTAGCGGCTTGCAGGGTATTGATGTAAATGTAAATGACATGCGCAATTCGCACGCATACTTCTTTTTAATCATTACAACATTGCACTCCTGATAGAAAATCCATAATTACAGCCTCATTAAGCTGACATTAAAGGATATATGAACTATCGATCAGAGATGTAAAGGGGATGTGATTAGACGCGTTATTGGAACGCAAGGTGGGAATCAGAGAATGCACCGTTTTTTGATCTATTGCGAGAAGGAAATTGACCGCCTCGTCTCTCGTCCGTCTTCCGGAAAAACATCCTCCTGACCAGTGGCGTAGCTAGGGGGGGGGGGCGAGTGGTGCGACGCCCCTGGCGGCACGGTCCAAGGGGCGGCAAAAAGAGTGGCAGAAAAAAAAGTTAACTTCTAAAGTAAATATTGAGTGTTTCGGGGAAAATGGAGGGGGAAGGGCAGTGCAACGGGGAAGTCCTTCGAGATTAGCAAACAAAACAATGCTAAAGGATCTTCTAAAATGGTCCGGGTTAAAGGGAGGGGAAGAAGAATGCAACAGGGAATCCCTTCTATTGTGACTCACAATCAGAGTGTAGCGTAAATAAGCGTTTTTATTCTTTTGTCGTGTGTCGAAATTTCCTGTTTACTATTGTTTTTTCATCAACATGGGCCCCAAAAGACCAACTTTATTTTACATTTATTTTTAAATATTATTTTTTTGTAAATGTAATACTACTGTATACAATTAGTTTCAAGGCAATGTAAGCAAAAACATGTTATTTGAGAAAACGTCTTCAGTATACAATTTTCCGATCTCGGAACCGAACCCTATTATTCCCATAAATTTAATGATTCCTCCAACGTGGATTCGCGCAAAGCGTCGTCCTTGTAGAACGTAACCCCCGCGTTGGAGGAAGTTTTAATGTACAAATACAAGGGTGGGGCCCGTCATGTACTTTGCACCGGGGCCCGCCGTAGCTCTCGACGGCCCTGGTTGGAAATCAGTCTTTTTGAATTACAGATGGTTTCGGACTAACGAATTACGAATTAGTTACGCTTGACTGTACTAAAATATTTTCATTTACCTGCCAAACATTTTTTAACTAGCAAAATCTGCTAAAATAAGAGGGTTAAATTGATACCCCTTAGCAGAGGCGTAGAAAGGGGTGTGCAGAGGGGGGCAGTTGCTCCCGGGCGCAGGGATTAAGGGGCGTAAACTCACAGACCGATTTTTATCGATGAAAGCAGGTCCGCTATGCCTGTTTTCAAATGACTTGGCGGATGAGGGGGAGGTAAAAGAGAAAGTGGACGGGGACGAGGCACTGAGCGAACCAATAGGAAAGTAGGAGGAGTAGCCTAGGTGTCCGAGAGCTCACTCTTTATCGGGACTCCGAAGTGGTGACATCGTGTCTGAGTGTGCTGTGTTGCCACGTGTTACACCGCTGAAATTGTGCAGTTAAAGTTGTTGTTCGTTGAGCTTTTTAGTTAAATCTTTTGTTTTTTATCTTTGTTAATTCAATTTCCTTGTTATTCATTCCGTTTGTTAAATCGTTCGTTATAAGTAATTCAGTTACTTCCTTATTTGTTTTTTAGTTACATATTTTGTTTTTTATCTTTGTTAATTCAATTTTATTGTTATTCATTCCGTTTGTTAAATCGTTCGTTATAAGTAATTCAGTTACTTCGTTATTTGTTTTTTAGTTACATATTTTGGGACACCGAGGTGAAAAGTCTCGGTGTTTTTACAATGTACTCTATACTTTACAGTATTCCAAAAAATTTCAGCTCTCTATTCCATATGGTTTAAATTCTTTTGCGTGTTATTAAACGGGGAATATTTCGGACGGTTTGGAATCGAACCGAGGGCACCTAAGGAAATCTTATCTTCGAATTATTGTAGTAACCCACCATACCTACCAACGTACCAAATTTTATTTCTGTAACGTATCGGGAAGTGCCACAATGTATAAAAAATATTTCCATTCGTAAATTGCCTTTAAATGCCCGCCAAACGTTGTGTGTTCTGGTGTAGAGTTGGCAACGTCAAGCTTGAGATGAAACCCCAGCGACTCTCCTATGTTAAATGCTCACTGGGTTTCCTTCACTTTTAGTAGTTTCCCTCTGTGTGTGTGCGAACATTGCAAACAAGTTAATATGATCCAAATTACATGTTAAAATGTTTTAATGCTAACATTTTGATTTTTTAAGACGGAAGTAAGCACATAGGCAAACCACGACTCATGTTAATGATTAATGATGAGAATGTCACATTAATAAGAGTATTAATAAGTTATATAGCATGAAAATGTTTCCCCAATTACACGTGTAATTGTAGAATAGCTGCCCTTCAAGCTCCGAAATCTGATCTCTACCTGGCTGTTGAAGAGAGCGGACGTGCCTTTCACTTCCTTCAGTGGAGCCCAACGGACTTACGAGCGACCATTGTAGCAGTAGCATTAGAGTAGAAGTAGACGTATTGTTAAGTAGAACTAACTTTTCTTTTATATTACTTGTTAACCTTTCTTATAGCTTATTTACTTATAGTAGTAGTTATCTTAACTAATAACCTCCTTGTATTTTTTTAAATCGTAATACTTATTAGTCGTATACCGTAGTGTAGTAAATTTTCTAACACTCCATACTCTATAAACGTAACTTCTTCCTTTTATTAGAATTGTAAGGTGTTTATGTGCTAACCTCTGTTTTATTAACTTCTAACGTTGTCTGTAGTATTTGAATAATCCTTGTCATCGTTTTTGTGTTAACTTAATATTTAATTGTTGAATACCGTAGTATCGTTCTTATTTAGTCTTAACTAACAGATATCATTCCCGTGCATAAAATTTAGTAAAGCAAAGGCTTTATATTTCCACTTGTGTATTTCGGAACCCTCCTTTCACTTTCTATTCGACCTTGACTCAAGGCCTGCAGGTCGATACTAACGTTGTTTGTGTAGTGAATCATCCCCTCCCTTTCACTTTTTACCTGCGTTAAGCCTAAATTACAGCGCTTGTCAGCCAATGAATAAGTTAGCCCAGTAATTTTAGTTATATTTTAAAAAATTTAGCTAGTTCAGATTAGTTTAGAGTTTAGGATGGCTACCCCAAGGACTCCCGTTTCCTCCTTTTTGCGCGACGCTGGTTTGGAGGCCATGAGGTCTCGAATCACGGAGCTTGAGAGGGTGGTTGCGGACCTCCTTCAGAGGGTGGAAAAGTCCGAGGCGGCTTTGGTGCGTGTGAGGGGTGCGGGGTCATCCCTGAAAGCAAACCGCGCCAAATTGGCGGCTCGGGTTAGCCTGGGTGCGGAAGCCGGTAGAGCGATCGGGGATGTCCGTCACTCCTTATCGCGGGCTGAGGGTGTTCGGGCCGGGAAACCCGATGAGTGGAGAGTGGTGTCCACTCGGGGGGATCGTGGGGTGGTGCTGCGGAGGCAGGGAGCTGGGAACACCTCGGTGGACCCTCTTCCTGTTCGTAATAGGTTTGCGGTGTTGTCGGAGGACGACTCCGAAGCCGTTGCGCCCGCACCCGCTCCCGTCTTCTCGGTGGGGACCAGGCCCAAGGGGAGCTCGGGAGGAAAGAGGGGGCTGTTAGTGTTAGGGAGCTCCAATGTCCGGCGTGTGGTGGCGCCTTTACTGTCACGGGCCCGCCGGGAGGGTGTTAATGAGCGGGTGTTCTCCAGGTGTATACCAGGAGGTACGGTGCCCCAGGTGACGAAGGAGGTCAGGGCGTCGGTTTTGGGCACGGGTTGCTCCTCGTTGCGGGTGGTGGCCCATGTTGGGACCAATGACGCCTCGAAGCGCGGCTCCGAGGAGGTTCTAAGTTCTTTTAAGAACTTGGCCGCTGAGGTTGCTCGTGTCCGAGAGGAGTCGGGTTCTGATGTGCGGCTTACTATCTGCAGCATTGTCCCTCGGACGGACTGCGGGTCTATGGTTTGGAGCCGCGTGGTGGGCTTGAACCGTAGGCTGTGGGACTTCTGTAGGGGCAATGGAGTGGACTTCGTTGACCTGAGGCCGGTGCTGGACTCATGTAGGGTACCCCTAAACGGTTCTGGTGTCCACTACACGGCCGAGGCAGCGGATGCGGTAGCGCGTAGGGTTTTTGAACACGCTAGGGTTTTTTTAGGTTAGAAGAGGATAACACAAATATATCTGTTAGAAAAGAGTCCGCCAACATTAACCGTAGGGAGTCCAAGAATAGCGGTAGAGTGAGAAGTAGAAAAATAAAATTGTTAGATCAAGTGGCGGGGAAATCCAGAACGAAAATACCCGTAGAAAACACAATAAAAATTATTATTATGAACTGCCGAAGCATTCGAAGGAAACAGGCCGATTTTTGCCACTTAGTTAAAAGCCATCGTGCAGACGTTGTATTGGGAACTGAGAGCTGGCTATCGGGCGACATTAATTCTAACGAGATTTTCCCACCAGATTACGTGGTGTATCGCAAAGACAGGAGGGAAAGAGTCGGAGGCGGAGTTTTCATCGCCGTCAGAAAGAGTATATCAAGCCAATTAGAGGAGATTAACGTCAGCGAACACTGCGAAACGATATGGTGCTCCCTTCGTACGAGAAATGGTAAAAAATTATTTTTTTGCTCATTTTACCGCCCACCTGACTCGGGAGTCGAGAACATTAGAGAACTCAGTCGTACATTGCAGGTGATAGCTAGGAGAAAGAACGATCCAGTAATAATTCTTGGAGGAGACTTCAATCTTCCATCGATCGATTGGAAATCCGTAACCTATGTTAGTGGTGGAAAAAATAGAGAAGCTTGTCGTGAATTAATTGAAGCATTCACTCTAAACTCGCTAGAGCAAATCGTCAACGAGCCGACGCGATATGACAACAACGGAAACGGAAACATATTAGATCTGCTAGCCACTACCCACCCACTATCGACTAGAAACCTACAAATCGACGACGGCATAGGTGATCATAAAATAGTAATTGCCGACTTCAAATACACCCCTGCGACAATATATAAGCCAACGCGATTAGTCTATATCTTCAGTAAAGCAGATCTCCCAGGCTTAAAAAATTATGTTACAAACCAAATAGCGACATTTATCAATTTTGCGAATAGTAACAGCGTAGATGACTCTTGGACGGAAATTTTGCGAATAATTCGAGAAGGGCTAAAAACGTTTGTCCCAACTAAAGCAATTCGTGATCGCAAGGACCCACGGTGGGTGAAACCGAAACTCCGTGCCTTGCTCAAGAAACAAAGACGGCATCACGCGCACATAAAGCACCTTAAAGAAGTTGGTAGGGACCACGCGAACGAGTATTTAATATACAGAAATAGTCGTAAATCTGCAAGAGACGAAGCGCGTAAGGAATTTGACGCCTACCGATCCACGACACTCTCGGATTCACTCAAAAACGACTCGAAAGAATTTTGGTCGTACGTGCGAGAAATGCGAGGAGGTCAGTCCACAGTACCTCTTCTACGTACAGACAACGGTGAAAGTGTACACGATTCATTTACTAAGGCTAGTATGTTAAATCGGTTCTTTGAAAATTGCTTCACAATAGACAGCGGTGATTTCATTGATTTCCCTACTCGTATAGACTCAAACATGAGCGACATAGAAATATCCGAAAGCGGTATCGTCAAATTACTAAGTCAGGTCCACAAAAGAAAATCGCCAGGGCCTGAAGCCATACCTGCATTCATTATAAACTCGTTAGCAAACGAATTAGCTCCGTACATTAAGCTTCTATTCAGATAATCTTTAGATGAGGGTGTAGTTCCTTTGATATGGAAAACAGCCCACGTTACACCAATACATAAAACGGGAAGTAAATTAAAAGTGGAAAACTACCGCCCTATATCGTTGACGTCAATCTTCTGTAAGGTTTTTGAGCACATTATCGGTAGCTCAATAATGCGATTTCTCGAAAGCAAAGAAGCGCTTAACAGTAGCCAGCATGGTTTCCGGAGAGGCAGGTCATGCGAGACTTAGTTAGCTCTACTCACACAAGATATTGTGAAAGCAACGGATAAAGGAATAGGAGTTGATGCAGTATTTTTAGACTTTAGGAAAGCCTTCGACACCGTTTCTCACGTGAAAATAGTGCAAAAATTAAGGGCTTATTCAATTAACGAGAAAATTGTAAATTGGATCGCCTCGTTTCTTTCCGATAGAACCCAGAGAGTAGTCCTCGATGGAGTTGTATCAGACGTCGTCAAAGTGACTTCCGGCGTGCCTCAGGGAAGTGTAATCGGACCTTTGTTATTCTTGATATATATAAATGATTTAGCGGATAATATAAAGTGTAAAGTTAGACTCTTCGCGGATGACACACTTGTGTATGGAGAAATCAACACAATACACGATCAGGAGAATTTGCAAAAGGACCTTCAGGCTATTACGAAATGGTGTAAAGATTGGCAACTCGATCTGAACATAAAGAAATGCGCCGCAATGAACTTCACGCGCTCCACGAATTTCAACCGTTACCCGTACCAAATATCTGAACTAAAGCTAAAATACGTCAATAGCTACAAATACCTAGGAGTAATTCTCAGTAGCAATTTGTCTAGTAGAGAGCATATCAAATCCGTTATAGCATCGGCAAACAGAATTCAAGGGCTTTCCTCTAGAGTCCTGCGGGGATGCCCCTCGAACGTGAAGGAAATCGCATACTTTTCCCTAATACGACCCATCGTGGAATACTGTTGCGCCGTCTGGGACCCTTTCGAGGAGGGCCTAACTAGAGAGCTCGAAATGGTTCAGCGTAGAGCGGCTAGATTTGTAAAAGGAGAATATCGGTATGATGCGAGTGTATCAGAGTTATTGAGAGATCTGAAATGGCAGACGTTGAAGAGTAGAAGAATTGAATACAAAAGGAAACTATTTGAAAAATTTGAAAGTTCCGAATTCGTTGAAGACGTACGCGGCATAGTCGTCCCCATCGGTGTTAGTGAACGTAATGTTAGATCACAGTGCAGGAGAAAATATCTCGAAATTACCGCTAGAACAGAGAAATACTACCGATCCTTTTTCCCAGACGCGATAAGACAATCCAACAGAGGAATTAGCTAGACTTCACTTGGTGTTGTGACACCCCCTGCCAAACGCTTTTAGCGGCTTGCAGGGTATTTATGTAAATGTAAATGTAAATGAGTATTATGGTGAAAAATCTGATGTGGCCAACACATGACTTCCTCCATATTTGGGGTAGAGATATTTAAATTATTATGAATAGCATTATAAAGCAAAATTATTATTTCGTATCGTAAAATAATAGTCTTCCTTACTGCCGTAAATTAGGTATATTTTGAATATGTTTACAGAATTCACCGCTACATGGTTGCGGCGCTGTATACTGGAAATTAAGACAAAGCAAAATATTCCCGAAATGGATGGTTCTACGAAAATTTGTTTCAAACTAAACTTGGAAGAAATATTATTCTCCACAACTTTGGTCCTCACGAAGATTACCAATAACGACGTTTTTAAGGATATATTTGACGGAAGCAGAAAAAACCGATTATTTATAAATAATTCCTAAACAATAACTGCCATCGAAAATTGTTTGAAAGAAAAGATGTAGAAAATTATATTTTCTGCATTTTTTGTAATGGTCAATGTATACAATAATGACGTATTATCGGAGAAATATCGCAAAAACCGAATCGGGCTCGAATAAACCTCGACTTCCGGTTAGCCAGCATTGTTCAAAAACGTATCATTTCTTTGTACTCATGCTAAACTTTTATATATGACATTTGGTATTAATATGGCATGTACTTTTTGAGCTAGAGCGCCCACATTCACATACATCTATCCATCCATCCACACACACACACACACCTCATACCCGAAAATAGTCTAAACGTGTTCTAGGGACCTCAAGAGGTGTATTTCCGTTGAAATCTCGAAGTCGATTTTTTTCGTGATCACAATACTTTCCCTATACTATTTATGGAGAAAGTAAAAAACCCTCCGTTGCCTAACCCGCGTTCCTCCGACCCTCGCACCATCGACGCCCGCCGAGCACTGAGCCTCTAAGACAATGGTTCCCAACCTTTTTCGGTCAACGTACCCTCTGGCTTTAGAGTAAGGCCTTACGTACCCATTCTTAGTTTTTCTAGAAGAGGTAAATTTTACTGTTTACCGTGTATGTGTATAAAGTAAAATACACATAAAAGACTTCATACAGAAAATTTTCGATTTCCTCCTAGCAAAATAAGGCAAGTAATGGTTGACACATATTACCAATAAATGCAGTTTATGAATTTAAACTCCCATATTTCAACAGCCGCATTATAGTAAATATTAAGTGTAACTTAAGGGTGATTTCGAACTGCATTGTATTATTGGATTGAAAATTTGCTGATTAATTTAAAATTAAAATAAGCAATGACCGTTAAGTTTTTTCTCGTATTGTATTGACACATTTAATTATCCTTATACATAGTTATTAACAATGGGCTGATGCGGAAAAAATGACGACTGCGTATCTCTGTGCCCGTTATCTCAATAAAAATCAGCTCAGACGGTGTAGAACTATAAACATGTTTTAAGAAGCCACAAACAAAGCCAAATGCCTGAAAGGAAAATAATAATGAATTTAATAAGTTTTGGTGAGGAATAGAGGGAGGCAGCAGAGGCATAGCGATTTTCAAAGCTCTTTTGAGTTTTTGAACAAGTAAAAATTTTTAATTATCAAGTATCTCACGTACCCCTTGATTGGACTTCACGTACATCTTGGGGGTACATGTACCCCAGGTTGGGAATCCGTGCTCTAAGCCCTATTCCTGGTATCCGCGCGCACCCCTCGCGCCCCGGGCATTACCTTCCACTCCACTTCCCCTCAAGCGTGGCTGAGTGAAAGTGGAGGGGAAGCTTCGCTTCGGGTTGTAACTGACACAGGCCTAGCCCATAATTAATATAAGTTAATTTATGGCAATTACGGCTATGTTCGAACCCACGACTCTTGCACTTGGAACTAGGTATGCTAACTCTACCAATTTAGTTAATTTAGATATTTGATATACCGTATTTACTCGCGTAATTGCCTGCATCGCGTAATTGCCTCATCCCGATTTTTGAGGAGAAAATAAAAGATTATTTTTTGGACAACATAACTGCCTCTCCTTTACTTTGACACGATGGTAATCATTGTTTACGCTGCAGTCTCTCTTCTGCTTCCACACTCCCAGCTCAGTGATGGATTGATCCGATTACGTGACAAAATAGCCTTTGTCCAACTTGGCATTTAGCCACTGATATAATGCAGTGCAATGCAATGGACTATAAAGGCTACAGAACGATAAGACTACTGTCATACACTTCCAAGATCATCACCAGGATACTTAATAAAAGGCTAGAGGAAAAGGTCGAAGAAATCATAGGGGAAGATCAATTAGGCTACAGAAAAGGACGAGGAACCAGAGATGCTATCGGTGTAGTGAGAATCATATCAGAAAGGACAATAGAGTACAGCCACGATTTCCGCGTAGGTTTCGTCGACTGGCAGAAGGCCTTTGATAGAGTAAATTGGGTAATGCTGATGAGGATATTAAAGTATATACGTGTAGACTGGAAAGACAGGAGACTGGTCAGGAATCTATATGGGAATCAAGTTGTAAAGGTCTGGTTGGAGAATGCCCCCGACCTTTCCACGCTCCCTTCCCTTCCACCCCCACACCTTCACCCCAGTGTACTGCCATATCAGTTGTGTCGCTCATGTGCTGACGAAGGGATCATCCCGAAAGCTCTAACCTCTAGAAATGTGTCTCTCCAACACCCCAGCGGCTCTACTTCCGGTAAGTGTTCACTGGGTTTCCTTCAACACCTAGTTGCCCAAAATATCCTTACTTACCTTTCCTCTTCCTTAGTATTTATATATCTATAATATAAAGACGCTTCTTACACATGATATATATATATATATATATATATATATATATATATATATATATATATATATATATACTAGTTAATGCGTGCTTGCATTCTGCAAGCATTTTCTCTAACATTAATATATAGAGTAAGTGCAGACAAATAATTTTTAACACAAAAGTTTGCACCTCTGCGCCTATTTACGTGTTTTTCTTTATGGACAATATTGGAAAAAAGCAACCCCTAAAATTTATAATTGTAAAAATTTTATAGGTATTCATCATATGTTGCAAATACTTCACATTTCCGCAAAATTTCATCTATGTAGCACCTCTTGAATTGCATTTATATAAATTCCATTGTTTAAACTTTATGAATTTTCAACAGCCACAATAATAAACTTTTCTAAAAATTTTCAAATCTAATTGTAACTGAAACACAATTCTTTCATTTTCGCTTTCTAGTTCGTACGAAGGTATATAAAGATTAGTCACATTTTTTAAATATTTATGAATTTTTAACGGCCGAATAAATAAACATTTTCAAGTTTCAATAATTCCGTTATCGTTATTTGGTAAATTCTACTGTCAGAAAAAATTTCAGCATTGTAGAACATTTAGAAGTACGTAAAAGGTGAAATGTTTTTTAAAGTTTAAAATTTTTAACGGCCAATAAATTAAAATATTGTAAATTTCTATTTTTCCTGTCGATTTCTCCATGCTATGTTAATATGTGCTTGCATTCTGCAAGGTTTTCTAAATTTTACTATTTCTACAAATTGAAATTATTTACAATCGATTTTTTACGAAACCATATAATTGTCTCAAATTTCAAGTTAGAAGATCATTTTGAAGTGCCATAAAACTTGAATACTCGTATGGGCCAATAATGGGGCAAAACAGGTAATAGGATTTTGAATTTTTACAAAATCAGATGCTTTCTTTCTGTTGTAAGTAAAAACCCATAATTCTGCCAAATTTCAAGTTTGTATCTCAATGAGAAGTGCCTTATAATTTTCACACTCGTATGGGGCCGAATAGGGGCAAAACAGCCCCAAAAATAGGGATTATTACAATATCAGATTTCCTTCATTAGGTGTAGTTTAACATTAACAGCATTATAATATAAGCCTCTGATTCCCATTAAAAGCTTACCCATACGAAAGGAAAGAGCTTCTTACCAAGGAAGCCTATTGTTAGACCCAGGAATATTATCAATTTTTTTCAAAAAAAACTATAAAATTAGGGTAATTCTACTCGGATTTGAATACTGTCTTCAAAAATAAGAAACTACAATTCATATTCTATCCGATAGTTGAAGTCCCCTGTTCGTATCCTGAGGCAAGTAATTTTAAAATGCAAATATAAAAACCTTTACATCAATTTACATGTTTTCTTATGGGCAAAAAATGGGGCAAAAAGGGGCCAAAATAGCCCCTGAAATATGAATTTCGCCAGTATCGGATTTTTTCTTCGGTTGTGACCAAAAACCTATAATCCTACCAAATTTCAAGTTTGCAGCATATCTGGAAGTGCCTCATAATTTTGTATCCTCCTATACATATCTATAATATATAGATGCTTCTTACACATGATATCTATAATATATAGATGCTTCTTACACATGATATATCATATATATAGGAGGATACAAAATTATGAGGCACTTCCAGATATGCCAGAAGCTTGAAATTTGGTAGGATTATAGGTTTTTGGTCACAACCGAAGGAAAAAATCCGAAACTGTCGAAATTACTATTTTGAAGGGCTATTTTGGCCCCTTTTTGCCCCATTTTTTGCCCATATGAAAACATGTAAATTGGTGTAGAGGTTTTTATATTTGCATTTTAAAATTACTTTCCGTCAAGATACAAACTCGAGACTTAAACTGTCGGATAGGATACAAATTGTAGTTTCTTATTTTTGAAGACGGAATGCAAATCCGAGTAGAATTAGCTTAATTTTATAGTTTTTATCGCAAAAAATTGCTAATTTTTCTGGGTCTAACAATAGGTTTCCTTGGTAACAAGCTCAATCCTTTCATATGGGTAGCTTTCAATGGGAATCAGAGGCTTATATTTTAATGCTGTTAATGTCAAACTACACCTAATGAAGGAAATCCGATATTGATATAATCCTCATTTTTGGGGCTGTTTTGCCCCATTATTGCCCCATTCGGGAACAAAAAAGGCGATGCAACTGCATAGGACCCAGAGACTTGAAATTTGGCACGGTTATAGAAATTTCATTGCAACCTAAGATGAAATTATAAAATTACAAAAATTCTCATTTTTAAAGGGCGGTTTTGCCCCTTTTCGGACCCATGCGAGAACAAAAAATGTGAGGCAGCTGCATAGACCTAGAGACTTGAAATATGGCACGATTATAGAATTTTCATGGCAAACTAAGATAAAATTGTAAAATTGCAAAAATTCCTATTTTTAATGTTTGGTTTTGCCCTTTTTCTGCCCCATACGAGTGTGATAATTATAAGGCACTTCTTAATGAGATACAAACTTGAAATTTGTCAGAATTATGTGTTTTTAGTTACAACAGATGGAAAAAATCTGAGACTGTAATAATTCTTAATGTTAGGGGCTGTTTTGCTCCATTATTGCTCCATACGAGGATTAAAACTATAAGGCACTTCTAAATGAGCAACAAACTCCAAATTTGACATGGTTATATCATTATGTACAACATCGCTTGGGAATAATTTAAATTTGTAAAAATGCTAAAATTTGAAAATGCTTGCAGAATGCAAGCACATATTATCTAGTATGTTATATACCTATATCATAGATATAGGTAACTGTTTGCCCCTTTGGGGTAGGCATTCTAAAAATCTAAAACACGTCCCTCAAAACCAGTATGGGCCAAAATCGATAGAACACCTCAAAACTAACAATTTACCTTCTCAAACATTTTCTGTAGATCTTATTGGTGACGAGATATGAAGGAATATGTGACAATGGTATTCTCACATAAAAACCGAAACTTTGAAACAAAATAGCGACCTCTAAAAGTAATCGGATTTCCACCAAATTTTGCAAGGAGTGTTTTTGCATCAAAAGGAAACTTTCTACGGGTTGCCGCGGTGAATTTTCGGAAATTTTTCATTTTTGGCACACCCTAATGACCACGTTGTTCTTCTCTTTCGTTTTCCCGGATATTTTGTAGGCTCGCGGTTTCATCTGCCAGTCTTATACTATATCGGGGGATACGCGGCGTAGTGGTGAGGTCGTTGGCCTGCTACGCTGAGCATACCGAGTGCGAACCGGGTATGAATCCTGTGAAAGTAGGATCTTTTGTGTGGTTTCCCGGTCTCATACTTGCATAGTTAAGAGAACACGCAAATCAGCGCTCCGTCCTTCGGAAGAGACGTACATCCGTTGGTCTCTTAGACAGACAGACAGACAGACAGACAAACGACTTTATTAGGGCGAAATTGAGACTATATAGTCCCTTCTTAAGATAAGAATTTCTCTCTTCAATTAATGGTTATTGTTTGAAGTCACAAGGTCCCCTCAATTGCTTAGTTGAATTTAGTTCGTTGTTTGTTGGTTTTAATAATTAAAATTTAATTGAACATTTTGATCTTTTTAACGTTGTAAGGTTAGTTTCATAATCAGAGTAAAATTCAATTTACACACAGCATTACACCATACGGTCAATCGATACAGTGAATCGTTAATAAATGTTGAAATCAAAGAAAGAATGAAATACTCTTTTATGATATCCCTGTCCTTTAAGCGCACGTAAACCTCGACCTCCAATCGCTTTGCTTGCTCCAGTTACCTCGGCGCTATGCGACTCACTAAACTGAAAATAATTTTTCGGGATTCCTCTTATCATGGTATATGTTTGTCTAAAATGTTTTTATTCCCTATTTAACTTTTCCGAAATATTTGTTTTCAGATATTTTAAACGGCCGCGATTATGATTCAAGATGTCGGATGAAAATAACTATAATTTTCTGGGTAGTATGTAGAAACAGAATTCCGTTTACCGCATTTCACTACAACAAAGAGTTCCTAAGATACGGACTGGGACGCACGGGTCAGTGAATGAGCGAAAACTCGGCGAGCGAACATCCGATTGTGTATCTACTGCTGACATAATAATTACTGCAAATGATGGTTCTTATACATACGTTTGAATACGGCCAGCCAGATTTGTAACGAGGTTTCCGCTCGCTCCTTAGGAGTTTATTGCATAGAGACGCCATAACTGATATAGAAGACTGTCCCTAGAATTAATTTTCCTCCAAACCCATGAAGCGTATCGTAGGTGAATGATGATGAACCCCTTGTACATTCCGGGTAATGAGCAAACTTCTGCCTCTTTCGAGCAAAAGGTAACTAACTAGTCGAACTTGGCGCTGGAGGTCGAGCGACGAAAGCGAGCATTCGCAGAGGAATTTTCAGCCTTTGTCTACGCTTACACCTGTGGTTTCGAAAGGATTCGCCAAGATTATAAATATTCTTGTTAGTCCATCTTTCATAAATGTCTTCGGAATTAAAAGTTATGATGATAACACTGAGGGAATGATGTAATAAAACAAAAATACTCCAAAAAGTATGAATGACAGCCACATGAACATTTAAAATGTATTATTCATTTCATTATCATTTGAAAATGTATTTGTGGGCACGCGATCAGTCCTCGTAAGTATCCGTCAGCGAAAGATAGGTCGAAAATCCAAGAGCGCACGAACAACCACACTCATAAAAGTGCAAAAGTTTTTAAATTTGTATTTCACAAGCTCATAAACAGCCATTTTAAGATGTTTACAATGAGCGTAATAACAATAACGAAGACGAACACATTTACGATACGCACACACAACCATGACCTCGGAAGGATTCGAACCCGCGACCCTAACATTGGAAACTAAACACGCTAATTACCCCTCTACTAGGACCGACATTCTACTTCATAGTATGAAATATTTGCAAAAATGAAGAAAAAAAATATTTCCGTCAAAAACTAAAGAAAAGATTGAAATTCCGAAAATTACACATTTAAAAAATGCGACATTCAATTTTCATTGCCATTAATTGTTTAAATAACTGTATCTATTATTGTAAGATTTTCTATTAATTTTAAGTTACAAAATGCGCATTTCATGATAAAAGAATACATTTTTATAACTGTAAGGAAGTGATATCTTATATACATTTAAGCATTACACTGGCGCAAACATCATTATTATTGTCTAAGTAAAGTTCGTCAATATGACGAGATATGTTTAGTTAACCTTAAAATAGTAGCCTCCCTCCCCCCCTCTCTCTCCTCCTCCCTCCCTCCTCGTCCCTTCCCCTCCCTTCCACCCTCTACTTCCCTCCCTCTCTCTCCCTCCCTCCCTCTCTCTCTCTTAAATGTAAGAAGGGATTATATAGTCTCAATTTCGCCCTCAATATAGTCGTTAGTCTGCCTGTCTCCCTCCCTCTTTCTCCCCCCTTCTTCCCCTCAATCCCCCTCCCTCTCTCCACCCTTCCCCCTCATTCCCTCTCTCCACCTCCCCCATCATCCCCACTCCACCCCCTCCTCCTCATTCCCTCTCCCTCTTTCCCTCCCTCTCTCTCTCCACCTCCCTCTCTCTCTACCCCTCCGTTACCATCCCTCTTTCTCCCTCTCTATCTCTTATTAAAAGCATTCAAAGCACGCTTACACCCATAAGGATTGATATAACAATAGGATTTTGAGGTCTAACAATATAATTGGTAGCCAAGACAACATCCCGTTAAAATGGCAAGATTTCCACAAAATATGTAAAATAAACGTTTAACATGAGCGGCTTCGAACTGTAGACAGAAAAAGATGAACAAAATAACAAACGTAATTTTTTCATTAAAATGGTTCGTATCCGAAGATCGTAGGACAATTCCTTTTAATATTAATTTCCAAAACGATAAAAGCCTGCACGCCAAAAAATCGACTTTTACGTGTTACCTTACGGAAAATGGAAATGTCTTCCTTGGAGTCGAACCCAGGACTTTTTGGAGATTTATTTTCGTCATTACCTTAAAATATGTTAATCGAGCATTCCTGCCAAATTTAGAGATCCTATCTCAATTATTTCGCTAACAGTGGCACAGCCTATGGAATAGCGTGACCAACCAACCAACGAACAGTCCTGGGCTATTATTATAGAAAATGATTTATTACCTTTTAAACTGCTTTGGTAAGGTGAACGATGCAGAGACTGTTCACTATAATGTTCTAAATGTTACCAGAAATATTCGAGAGACATAAATATACAAATATTTCCAAAGTTTTAGTGAATGTGTAGAAGTGCGAGAAGGGTTTAAGATATACATATATTTTATCATAAGAAATTAATAGCTTCAATTTGAAAATTGGTAAAAAATTAAAGATTAACTAACAATAACGCCCATTGTAAACGGTTATCAATTCCAGTTGAGGTAATAAAACATCACTATTGGAAAAATCTGATGTGGCCGACACATGACTTTCTCCATATTTGGGGTATAGATATTTAAATTCTTTTTATGAATAGCAATATAAGGCAAAATTATTATTTCGTATCGTAAAAGTATACAGTCGTCCTTACTGCCGTAAATTTTGAATATGTTTACATAATCCACCGCTATATGGTGGTGCCGCTGTATACTGCAAATTAAGAAAAAGCAAAATATCTCCGAAATGGATGGTTCTACGAAAATTTGTTTCAAACAAAACATGGAAGAAATATTATTCTCTACAAATTTGGTCCTCAAGAAGATTACCAATAAGGATATTTTTAAAGAGAAAACCAAAAACCGGTTATTTATAAATAACTCCTAAACAATAACTACAATAGAAAATTATTTCAAATGAAAGTTGTAGGAAATTACATTCTCTATAACTTTTGTATAGAAATGTAAACACAATAATGATATTTTTAGGAAGAAATATCGAAATAGTCTGATGTGGCCAACACGACTCCATATTTGGGGTATAGATATTTAAATTATTATCAACAATATAACGAGGCAAAATTATTATTTCGTATCGCAACAGAAGACACGTCCTTGTTGCAGCAAATTACGTATATTTCGAATGTTTACAGAATTCACCGCTACATGGTGTTGGCGCTGTATGCTGGCATTAAGATAAAGCGAAATAGTATATCCGAAATGGATGGTTCTACGAAAATTAGTTTCAAACAAAACTTGGAAGAAATATTACTCTCTACAACTTTGGTCCTTACGAAGATTACCAATAACGATGTTTTTAAGGAGATATTTAACGGAAACCGAAAAACTGGTTATTTAAAAATAACTCCTAAACAATAACCGCTATGAAAAATTCTTTCAAATGAAATTTGTAGGAAATTACTTCCTCTATAACCTTTCCATAGTATTGTAAATACAATAATGATGTTTAAACGAAGAAAAATCGCAAAAACCGAATCGGGTTTCGAATAAACCTCGACTTCCGGTTAACCGGTATTGTCCAAAAACTAACCAGTTCTTCGTGCTCATGTCAAAGTGTTATATATGAAGTTTGGTAACGATATGGCACGAACTTTCTGAGTTAGAGCGCCCAAAATAACATACACACGCACGCACTCACGCACGCACGCACACACCGAAAATTGTCTAAACGTGTTCTAGGGACTTCAAAACATGTATTTCCGTTGAAATCTCTAAGAGAGAGAGAGATTTCATATGCGCTCGGTAGGTGTTTACCGGTTGCATCTCTTTATTGCTTACAATTGGTTTGTATCAACAAGGTTTACAAGATGTATGTTTAACAATAATTTTTTTTTAAAAGCTCTTTACCACATATTGCAAGAATTCCCGTTTCTTAATTATAATAAATTGCAAACACAATATATATCATATACACTTGAATCTTGTTTCTATTGCAGTTCTTTGGCTGCTTACAATTATTGGGTATTTCCATATCATGTATAGATTACACAGATTTTACTTTTCTGAACCAATATATAACACACATTCCAATTGTTGTTGCTACAGTATGAAAATGCTAAACCCAACATATACCAGTATCTTACATGGAAATATTTTAGAAAGGGCATTCCTTTGCGTGGTTACCATTTGTGAGATCAAAACTTTCACCAAGTTTATTGTCACAAAAAGGAAACTGTCTTGTCCGTTACATTATAAAATATCCCAAGATTTTTTTTTTTTTTTTTTTTTTAAACCAATACCTATGCAATTACAAAACCAAAATTTTCGTTATACTCGTCTTTACACTCACTTTCACAATAGATGTCGAAATTTTAATCACCCGTGTCTATTGGGAACGTTAACTGTTTATTGTTATATGCCGCTATCAGCCCTCTATGTGTAAAAATTTTAAAAGCTATGGAATCTTCCCCTCGCTGCAGCAGCTCCAGTGCTACGTGAGTTTTAATCCGCTTTATCACTAAGTCCTTTATGTTCGGAAGGCTGCACTGAGCATCACCTCTCATGCACTTGTTCATTACTCCGTATATTGTGCCGATTGTCGTTTTTTTAAGATAATTCACAATTCTCTTACCTCTATCGCCTTCTTTGACATAGCGAAACCCGGACGCTAGAAACTCTTTGGCTATTGGTGCATCCGAGCCCACGATGTGTTTCCACCATGCTTTAATTGTGTCCCATACAGGCTGCAATGTAACACACTGAAAAATGATATGCATAGTATCACCAATTTTCCCACAAAACTGGCACTTCCCGTCCGTAGTTTTTGCCCACTGAAAAAGTTTTGCAGGTGTGACTAATCTATCGTGCCACAATCTCCACACGATCTCCGCGTCGCAGCTATCGTTCGGGATTTGGTGCAGCTGCTTCCAGTCAAGAGACAGATCCTGCAACAGCACTGACTTCCCTGTCGGGTAGGGGGGGCCTAGTACCCTTTTCAAAATTGCAGCCTTTAATTTTTTAAAATCACCTGGGAGTACTAATTTTTCATTTCGGGTACTATCTGAAGATTCAGATGTATAAGCAAATTCTACTTTTGTGTGGTGTCCGGCGATTACTGGGAGTTGGCCTAATCTTGTAATTGCTGCAAGCAAACTCGTGTGGTCTCTCGTTAACCGTCTCCTAGCCGAGGCGGTCAATTGTTCCACTGGAAGGGATTCAAAATGCCTTGGGTGGCCGTCAGCGGAAATTAGGTCACCTACGAAGTGCACTCCCAAGCACTTCCATAGGTAATCCTCTCGTACGGCAATATGGGGCAGAATGTTCGATTCTAAGGGAATAGAATTAAGATGTTCCCTGCAGCTTGGGTAATTAATGGGCTGTGGGGATAATAAGTGCCATGCCCCGAGGACCGAGGCGTAAAAAGGATCGCGAGACTTATGAAGGTGTGCCTTCTTTTTGGCTAGCAGTGTCGACACTATGCCTTTGCTAGGGATTTCAGCTGTTTCGCTGAGGAAATGTGTAGCAAGATGGACGAAGGATGAGTCTTCTTCCTTTCTTGCTAATAAATTTAAGATGAATTTGAGGCGTAGGTATATAGCGGACGTTTCTGGGTGGGTGCACATGATTCCTCCAGTGTCACGCGCGCTAAAAACATAGTTTGGGTGCAGGAGAGAGACGACTTTCTTCATATTTGGGGTGTAGATATTTAAATTATTATGAATAGCATTATGAGGCAAAATTATCATTTCGTATATTAAAAGAATACAGTCATCCTTGTTGCCGTAAATTAGGAATATTTTGAATATATTTGCAGGATTCACTGCTACATGGTGGTGGCGCTGTATACTATAAATTGAGAAAAAGCAAAATATCTACGAAATGGATAGTTCTATGAAAATTTGTTTCAAACAAAACCTGGAAGAAATATTATTCACTCCAACTTTGTTCCTTACGAAGATTACCAATAACGACGTTTTTAAGGAGATATTTGACGGAAACCGAAAAAACCGATTATTTTATATAATAATAGCCGTCATCCGTTGGTTGGTTTATTGGTTGGTTGATCACGCTATGCAAACGCTAATAACTCGAGAAATAATAATGATAGAAACTCGGATTTGCTAGGGATGCTTGATTAACACTTTTTCAGGTGATGACGAATTTAAATCGCGAAAAAATTCCTTGGTTCGTCTCCAAGTGAGGCATTTCCATTTCGCATTAGTTTACATGTAAAACACGATTTTTCGACGTGCAGGTTTTTATTCATTTGGAAATTAAAATTAGAAGAAATTAACGGACGACCTTCGGATTTGAACCATTTTGAAGAAAAAATTATAAAGTTTCTTATTCCGTTCGTCTTTTTTCGCCCACAGTTCGGAATATACCATGTTAAATTAAATTATATGTAAACCATACGTGCTTACGAATTTATATTGTTATTCCTCGAATTAATTTCTTAACAATGGCCGAAGTTTGGAGACGAATATAAATTAAAATTCACTTAAAATTAAAATGACATTTAAAACTGTTAACAGGCAATTTTCGAAGAAACAACAGTGGATCTTTTAATGAATTGATTTGTTTTTATAAAAGGAATTTTGGTGCTTATTTAATACAGATTAAGTTCTAAGATTTATAATCCATTTAAATCTAATAATAGTGGCTATTATAGTTTAAAGAAAGAACTTTATTTATTCACTTTACAGGATGAATTAATTTTAGGCTAGCATTGTCTATTATAAAAGGAGTTACTTTGGAATTTTCAGTATGTGGAGTGGAAGTTGTACTGAATTGTCTCAAGTAGTTTGGGTACTTTCCTCTTAACGGGAATACCTCAAAAAATAAACACGTATTGCTGTGATATGTTACGTCGTATTTGTTTGTTAACAATGCGTAACAACGGGGGAATTACTTAAAAATCACTTTTTTGAAACTTATTTATTAATAAAAGCAACATAATTACTAATACAATCTAAATTTGTTACTAGAGGACCAATATGTCTTTATGGCATTTAAAATAACTGGAAATGTGTCGATTTCTTTGTTATGTTGTCGCCACATGAATGCTTCTGCTGACAGCTTTCGCGTTGCATTTCCGAAATATTCTGTTGCAGAAGTAAAGTTTCATAATATGATCCTTCTTGCACATTCGCCCTTTAGATAACATACCATGGTCTTGAAGCAAAGATACAGCTTCTTCTTCACTCCTCGGCAAGCTGCACAAATTCATCATTAAGGGATCAACGTAACTATCTTAACGAGATTTGTTACGCATTGTTAAAAAACAAAATATCACAACATATCACAACAATACGTGTTTATTTTCTGAGGTATTCCCGTTAACAGGAAAGTACCAATTCAAAGCAAAATTCAATTTAAAACTATTGAAAGTTGTTGTTTCGGAAACTGAGAAGTCCAGAATGGTGAGCGGACGCTAAACGATATTAAGGTACATTTTATTCCAAAATCTATTTAAAGTATTATCAGAGGCAATTGAAGATTGAACAAATTTTTTTGTTACCGGAATTCTGCTTATTTCATGAAATTGAAATGCTAATGCATTAATCCATTAAAATCTGTTAAGAGTGGCTATTTTAGTTGAAAGAAATATATTTACCTACATGACACTTCTATTCACTTTTCACAGTGAATGAATTCTAGGTTAACATTGCATATTATAAAATGAGTTTCTTTTGAATAAGAAGTTTATGTGGTTATTTTAGCTGAATTGAATCAAGTTCTCTTCTAAATTTGAAATCCATATAAAACTGGTGAAAGTGGTTGTTTCGTAAAATGAGAAGGCCAGAGTGCTGAGCAGACGATAAACGATATTGAGGTACATTAGATTCCAAAATCTATTTAAAGTATTATCAGAGGCAATTGAAGATTGAACCAATTTTTTGAACCGTATTTCTGCTTATTTAATGAAATTGAAATCCTAATGCTGTAATCAATTTAAAACTAATAACAATGGCTATTTCAGTAAAAGGATAGGTACTATTTTATTAACAAGGAATTTCTGTGAGATTTTAGTTAATTAATTAATAGTTTTCGATTTTTTTCGAAAATCGGTAACTCGACCGTCGAAAATCGAAAAGTCGGTAAGTCAAAGTCGAAAACCGAAAAATCGAAATCGATTTTTACCGAAAAGTCGAAATCGATTTTTTTTACCGAAATGTCGAAATCGATTTTTTTACCGAAAAGCCGAAATCGATTTTTTTTTACCGAAAAGTCGAAATCGATTTTTTTACCGAAAAGTCGAAATCGATTTTTTTACTGAAATGTTGAAATAGATTTCTACTGAACTATTGAAGTCGGTCTTCTGGATGTCTACATCGATTTTCTCAAAAAAGCCTACAGTATGTGATCGTGGAACGAAGTGACACCGCATCGTGTCCGTTGTCTATGGTAACCCGATGTGCTACGGATCTGAAATTTGGAATGTAGGTAGAACTCCGGGTGAAACAAGTTCGAAAAATAAAATTCTGAAATTCATACTCCAGAACAGACATATAATGTAATGGTGAAGGCTCACTTATAAATACTGCTCCTACTATTTTATTTTATTTGGAGTAAGATTAAGTTATAATTAAGTAAAATTAAGTAATGTATATGTATGATTGTAGCAGTAAATGTAAATCATCTTCTGTGTTTTTCATCCTATTATGAAAATATTACTGCTGGAGTCGAAATCGATTTTTTTTACCAAGGAGTCGAAATCGATTTTTTTTACTGAACTGGGGAAGTCAGTCTTTTGGATGTCTATGTCGTTTTTCTCGATTTAAAATGATTAAACAAGTTAGGAAAGTGTACAACGTATCACAAATGGGCGCGTTTCGTGCAATGGAGTATTATAAAGCAATTATATACCTGTACGTAAGGGAAATAGCGTTTTAAAGTCCTTCTCTTCATCATAAATAATCCATTTTCTTCCTATTTAATAGTGTTACATGCTGTTACATGCACACGTAAGGAAATTAAACTTTTGTTTGGGAGATTGTTTATGATAGCAACAATGAAGAAGTAACCATGCAAGAAATTATCTAAGTTAAGTCGATTTAAGACATTCTCATTTGATTTTCTCGATAACGGCTACTCCTACGATAAAAATGTATAGGAAAGAAACTACTCTTCTTTACCAGTTCTACAACTTTTATTTGAAAAATATTTTGATATGAGCAATATTGTACGAGATATGACGAAAATGTAATTTTTTGTCACCAGTAAAGTGATACCCCTGATTGGCGTACGTGATTCATTTATGCAATTTTCTTATTATATTTGATAGAAAGTCCTTAATATCAAATTTCATAAAAATCCGTTCAGTAGAAGCCGAGAACGAACATGCGGAAGGACGGACGGACGGACGGACCGACCGACGATAATAGGCGCTCACGCTGTAAGCGAAACGCGCCTAAAAACACTATTTTTTTTCGATTTATAATAATTAAAAAACATACTATTATGGAAATCATTCGATTATGGCAATCTCTACACAAAGGATGCATCGAGGTTTGCATTTCTTCCATTTTCCTTTCTTTCATTTTCTCATTCCACAAAAACAATCAAGGCGGTGTGACGCTGATACCCCACTGCCCTTTGGTCTGACAAATACCATTATAAATAAAAAATAAAGGATAATTAAAGCGGACAATTGCAGATGGACCCGTGGATATTCAAGGCTATTTCGGACCTTACCGTTTTCCAGCAGGCGACGTTTTCATCTTGGCGGTGAAATAAGAAACGGCAAATTCTTCTAGGATTTGAAAAGGAAGCACTTTACAGTAATCCTTGTTCGTAAGCTGCATTTTATGATTACAGCAGTAATATTTTCATAATAGGATGAAAAACACAGAAGATGATTTACATTTACTGCTACAATCATACATATACATTACTTAATTTTACTTAATTATAACTTAATCTTACTCCAAATAAAATAAAATAGTAGGAGCAGTATTTATAAGTGAGCCTTCACCATTACATTATATGTCTGTTCTGGAGTATGAATTTCAGAATTTTATTTTTCGAACTTGTTTCACCCGGAGTTCTACCTACATTCCAAATTTCAGATCCGTAGCACATCGGGTTACCATAGACAACGGACACGATGCGGTGTCACTTCGTTCCACGATCACATACTGTAGGCTTTTTTGAGAAAATCGATGTAGACATCCAGAAGACCGACTTCAATAGTTCAGTAGAAATCTATTTCAACATTTCAGTAAAAAAATCGATTTCGACTTTTCGGTAAAAAAAATCGATTTCGACTTTTCGGTAAAAAAAATCGATTTCGGCTTTTCGGTAAAAAAATCGATTTCGACATTTCGGTAAAAAAAATCGATTTCGACTTTTCGGTAAAAATCGATTTCGATTTTTCGGTTTTCGACTTTTAAAACGGCGTTCGAAAATCGGTAAGTAGAATTGGTTTTCGAAAATCGATTATTGACAGCTCTAATTAAAACAGACGTATAATATAGAAATATTCGATGGTTAAAACTGCACAATTTTATTCTTGCGATTTTTACATGTTGCATTGACGAAAATTTAGTTTCATTAAACCCGTTGAAATTCAACGGGCACTTATGCTAGTTTATAAATAATTCCTAAACAATAACTGCTATGGAAAATTGTTTCAAATGAAAGTTGCAGAAATTTCATTCTCTATAACATTTTTATAGAATTGAATATACAATAATGATGTTTTAACGGAGAAATATCGCAAAAACCGAATCAAGTTTTGAATAAACCTTGACTTCCGTTTAACCGTTATTCTCCAAAAACTAATCAGCTCTTTGTATTTATGCCAAAGTGTTATATATGAAGTTTGGTAAGGATACGGCAAGTACCTGTTGAGTTAGAGCGCCCACAATCACATATACACACACACATCATTCCGAAAATAGTCTTGTTCTAGGGACCTCAAAACGTGTATTTCTGTTGAAATCTCGAAGTCGATTTTATTCGTGATCACAATACTTTCCCATTATTTCGTATGGAGAAAGTAGAAAATGAAATGAATGAAATATTATACAGCATTGTTACGGGCAGGCTTAATTCTGAAAACTTGCTACAGCTTGTGGGTTGGAGGGTCACGGTACATCCTCCTATTCCATGAGCACTAATCAAGACAGACAACCCTCTGTTGACGTCTTCCATGACTCTCTTCTTACTTGTAGAAGCAAACTATTTAGAGCCTTAACTGACTGACACATTTTATATTGTGTAACATATTATATGTATATGTACATGTACATGTACATATACATGTGCATATACATATAATATGTTACACAATATAAAATGTGTCAGTCATGTACATGTATATGTATATGTGTATGTATATGTACATGTACATGTACATGTATATGTATATATATATATATATATGTATGTATGTATATATGTATATATATATGTGTGTGTGTGTGTGTGTGTGTGTGTGTGTGTATATATGTATTTATATATATGTATTTATATATTTATTTCCCATTCTATTAATTATTTTGTATTGTTTACTTTTGTATTTTTTATTTTTCTTATTTATTCATTTCATATCTTTTATTTTAACACATGTTACTTGGAGGATTCGTGTACGTGTTAAATAAATTATCATTCTTAAACATATTAGATGATGAAGAAATCCGAGGACACATGACTCAACAGCGACATTATTTAAAAACCAACGATTAATTGCACTTAAAAAGAAGAAAATGGGAAATTGTACATTGTATCATGAATGTTTTCAAATGTCTCAATAGAATCCCCATCTGCTCATCCAAGGTATATATTTATATATGAAAACACGTTTTAGAAGAAAATTACATATAATATTTCAATAAATGGTTATCGCGGTTAAAACATCCCTTATTTCTGAAGCACTTTCTTTCATATTCCCATGAAATCGCGCCTTATTCCTCCTTTGCTCAAAGATTTTCATTCATTTCCCATTTAAGCTACAAAGAAACGTGAGAATTCGATTTTTTACCTCGACGGAAAAATTCCTTAAAAAGAAGGATTTAAGTCGGAGAACCGGCTTCGGTTGACGCTGAAGTATTTTGTTTGTTTGTGCATGTGCATCTAAATGTGTATATGTATCATTATTTGTTGATTAGCAAAGAGGAAACGAAACAGGATTACGAATTTCAGGTCAGTTTTACAGACTATGAGATATTCTCAAAAAATACAAGATCTCGTTTTAAAAACAAATATATTCAACGAGGAATATATGAAGTTTTAAATGGGCGAATGAAATTATTTCAGAAAAATATATTTAATCTATATTAAACGTGAATGCGTAAATTAAAGAATGTAAAGTAGGTCGCAAAACGGATTTTACCAAGATAGGTTGAATTGAAAGCACTATTGTCATAACGTCTCATCTTGACAGTCAGTTTAGCAGAAAAGTGAAGTGACTCCTCAGGGATCGCACACGGACACCAGGACCGCCTTGGGAATAGTATATACTAAAAAGAGAGCATTTTTTACAACTTTTATATGAACTTACCGCGGTATATGTAGGCATATACGTAGGTAAGTTATAAGACACCACAAATAATGTGAAATAACTCCCGAACGGCTGAATGAATTTTAGCCATTCTTTCAATTTTAAAGAGTGCCACACATAAATACTCTTATGTGTAATAACCATGCGAAATAACAACCCGTGTTCGATTCCTAGGACGTTTAATTACCCCAATAGGATAATATGTGCGGGACCTTCTTGAGTTTTTATCTCCTTAACCATAAGACATAATTATATGTTCTTTTGGCATTTTTGTTTCAAATTTTGTCCTCTATCCGAATAAATTTATTAACTGATGCCTTACAAACCATATAAGAACAAGGGAGAGTAAAATATGGATTTCTCATTGTTAGCTTGAGAGAAATTGCGTCTCTGGACTGTTTCGCCACAAATGGCAACGGACACATAACGAACTACGTCATAATATTAACCCTTAAAAATTATTCCGATATTTGAATAATTTATGCGAATATTTGTAGACGAAGAAAAGACCGTACATTTTTTTATTGACTGAAATAATTGAAACAAACCGCTGGGTTGGTGTTTCATCTATACTCTTACTAAAAGTTGTTTAAATTAAAAAGCTCTTTTTTATATATACTTGGTTATTTTTAAGGTGGGGTAACATTGCACCACTTTTGACGTGAAAATTTATGTTTCTGCATATAATTTACTCCATATTTATAACTCAATTCCGACATTTATTAGAACGTGATGTATAGATATTTAATCCTGTTTAATTTGTAATTAGTTTTAAAAGGACGATACGGACTGCGGAAAACTGGTGCAATATTGTCCATAGGCGGGGGTTACTTTGCACCACTACTTCAATTCAAGGTTTGTAAAGTACTGGTGCAAAGATAGCAACATGATGTGCTAGCCTGCACCTCCTAATAATATAAATATATAACAGATTACAAAGGGTAAGTGAAACAACATTAAAATTTCTGTTCATTTATAGTGAAGGAAATTATAAATCTGTAAAACATTTAGAAACATTCTCAAAGTAAACATTAGATTAATGACATTTAATTATTTAAAAATACTTTTGGAAACAAATGAATGCTGATACATCTGTGAACAGTCAAAAAAAGAAAAAGAAATAAACATTCAAATAGCAAATATTACCAACGAACATTTCATTATTGGAACGAAAACTTGTCCAGCTCTGGAATGACTCACGGTTTGAGATTTGGGTTGGTGTGATGATGCTTCCAAGCTCATCACACCATGCATATTCCATCACATCATCTTCCTGAGACCGTTGCCAAGAAGTGAGTGACCTTTGCATGGCCTTGATCATGACTCCATATTTCATTATTTTAACTATCTCCCCTGGAAATATTTCACCTTCATAGGTAAATAGAGTTTGCGAAACACTGCCTTAGAAGATACTCAAGATAAATGCCAACGATTAATTATATTTGTTAAAAAGCTCAAGTAGAACTATAATTGGACTGGCGAAATTGTGCAGGGCTAAGTTAAAATGTGACGAGTAAATATTTCATGCGGATTCCTTCAGAAAATAATGCAGATTAAAAAAACCTGTGATATTCACATAAATACGCCTAACTTTTTTTCATAATTCTTTAATTATAACGTTTGTCGGACGCATAAGTATTTGTTGCGAATGTAATCTCTCTTAAACACGGAATCCGAACAACTTATTTTCAATTAAATGTATCCCTTGATACGAAATTTTACCCTGGTTTGAAATTGTTTACGTGTAAGAAGGTTTACTTAAGAAAGACTTCATTTATCTCGCAAACTGCTTCATTCGCTTTTTTTAGTTTCGGAACGCGTACAAAAAAGTTTCTTTCTCTCTCTCTATTTCTCCTCGAATTCAGCGCACTCTCATTGAGCAATCCTCAAACCCTCTTTCTCATTCACGCAAATTCCTTCGAGTCCCTTTCGTCTCTTTCGGTCCATTCGACTCCCTCTCCGCCCACCCTTCCTCGTCTCTTTCGGCCCATTCGATTCCCTCTCCGCCCACCCTTCCTCCCACTCCTTCCTCCGAGCGCCTACATCGCCTCCGTTTTTATTGTCTCATTAGCGATGCGGTAGAACTGCTCGAAATAGGGAAACAATGTCCAGCGGCCGAAGTTTCTTCATTCAAGCGTACTTCAACGCAGGTTTGTGGAATCAACTCACAATTCTTCAACCACACTCAGCTCTCAATCTCGCGTATTGTTTTAGAGAGCATTTCTTGATTCGGTCTCTCTTTCCTTTGGAGTCAATGTCCGGCGAAGGGAAGTTGGGGGGAGCAATTAAGTCTCGAGAAGTAATTAACGCCATCTGTAAATGGTGAATGGATGTAGGGAGACAATAGTGAAGGTGAGGAGGGAGTGGACGGAGGAGCGAAGGAAGAGGGAGAATATGGGGAAGAGTGAGAGAGAGAGAGGAAGGAAAGATGATGGAGAAGAAGGGAGAAAGGGAGAGGAGAGGAATGGGGAGGAGGGAGTGGAGAATAGGGAATCAGAGTGAAGAGTTTGGAGGGAAAGAGGATGTAGACAAAACACGACAGAGTTTCATTGAAAGTTAAGGGAAAGGAATCTAATTCACTTTGATTTTTTTAGATCGTAATAACTATGAATCGCCTTCACTTTATTACTTAAATAATGCATGGAAACTGGATCTACATTATTTAATCAGAATTTCACTACATGCAAAATCAGTCGCTTCAATAACGCATAAATTCGGGTTACATTTGAAAAATCTCTTTAATGCGCACAAATGGCATATTAATGTTTCATAGAAGTCACAATACATTTATTATGTGACTGATCCAGCCAGTGAATTTCTTGCAATAAGAATCACTTTTCCCAGTTCGTTAAGTGTTTTTAATATTCGAAAGGCTAACTATTTACATAACGCTGACTAAACATTCTTTAAATCAGTATCTAAGAGCAAAATTAACATTTAACATGTAATACGATTCTCATACATTTTCGAATGAATTAAAGCAATTTTCTAAGTGGCTGAGAATATAGCGATGCAATTATTATGACACGAACATTCGATACACAAATACTTCGTGATTTTGCCACAAACTGTTTTTTATATTCATACAGTTTTTCAGACACAGGCCTCCGTCGAGATTACACTGTCCCACTATATTCGTATTTATAATATGTCTGTGAAAGCTTTTGAAAATTATTCTTAGACTTCGCGCAAAAACATCATCTAATATATTTTCAAATATGCTTTTTCCAAAAAGCTGATAATCGAAAATTTTTTTTAAAAAAAACGGCAAATCATTGGCAGCAAATTCTACTAAAAAATTAGAAACACGTTCAAAGAAAAAAATCGTAATTATGAGTCCTATGGGATATCAATGAAATATTTTTTAAAAAGGAATATACTCACATACACACCGATAAAAAATGATAATTTTGATCGGCCTACTGACGATGGAATCGTTGATTCCGAAAAACGTGCTTAATAAGCAATTTTTTTATAAAGGATGTACTCATGTTTGTTTATTTTTGGTTGGTGTGTATTTGTGTGTGTGTGTGTGCGTATGTGTGTGAATAAAGAAAAAGGGTCCCTTGCGGTGGAGTAATTCCCCCTAAACCTGGAGCGTGTGAGATTGCGTGGGTGTTTGGTCACTGACGTGGTGTAAAGTCCCCTATGTGGGTATCTTCCTTTTAAAAAAAAAATTTTATGGTTATTAGTTGGTTCCTCCATTCATCTTCTTGGAAACGTAATTTAAAACCTTTAAAATAATTTAATAACATAATTTAGCCCACAATTACGTTTATACGCAAAATGATATCCACACCACGAACAACATAACTTAAGGATAAACTCTCCGACCAACTGACTTGTTCTTTTCAACCACCAAACACACTTTCCTCTCACTCCCTATCATCACCTCTTCCGATAAAATACATTGTATATCATGAACGAACGAAGCTTGTCATATTAGATCAATTGATTCACAGTTTTCTTCTTATTCCTTCGTCTTACAATTATTTACTATTTTATTTCATTTTTTAATGTCACACAAACAGCGATTTACAGCATTTTGTAATGTAAACAACAACGATAACAGAGAGAGACACCTACGACCATGCCATCGACAGGTCCCGCATTAAGATCTGAGCACGTTAACCACCTCTAAAACAAGGCCGACAACAAATTTAGGTCAAGACGTGTTTAATTATACTCTTTCCACTGTAACGATGAATTCACGGTGCTAATTTCGACTTTCGTCTAGATTTTTCTGTATTTTTATCGTGGGAAGAAGTTTTCCTACATTTGGACGGTTTGACAATACCGGTGGTGTCCAACCTATGTATGTACGTCCCGCGACGTCATGATGAAAAATCAATCCGAAATTTAACACATAAATTGGCATAAACGGAATTTTTATTATAAAACATCATTCAGATTTGATATTCACTTTAAAAGCCTCATAATATAAAGGTAACTCCCGAATAAAAACATAATCCGGCCCGCAGAAGAATTGGGAACTTCCAATGCGGCCCGTAGAAAAGTTTGAGCACAACCGGTCTATACAATATTTCATTGGAATATTGGTTTTGGGTAATCCGTGTTGCACACCACTTGATCACACGCACGGTCACCTTCATAAACGCTCCGTATGATCAGATACATTTACTTCAGAAACATAAAACATTTTGATGCGCAACACTGCATGATCGATCAGTTTTGGAAATGCGTTGAAACAGATGTAAAAATTAAAAGTTTATTAACATTCTAAAACAATATACTTAACTTTCCTAGATTAAATAAGGGGAACTTTTTCAACGAGTTTGCCAATTCCGCTGCTGCAATGGCGAATTTAAATAATCTTAATGTAAAGTGGCATACATTTTTATAATAAATCATATTTATAATGCGTTGAAGAAAATGGACACTTTTCAACTAAAAAGCAGCCACAAAAGGTTTATCAGAATAACGATTAGTATTAAAAGACATTCGCCTTCGTATCATCGACGCCATAAATTGTCTGATTGATGCTATTTTGCAATCAAACAATTTTTTTGAAACACCATTTACAGCTTTTCAAAAGAGTATTACGAGAAATTCAGTTTTCCCTGGTTAATTTTTTATTTGCGCTCCATCAGTTCAGCTAAACTCTGCCAAAGCAACAATTTTGTCAACTCCAATATTAGTACAAATAATATAAATTATTTTGAATATTCGAATTTTTTAAGAAAAGTTTTTGGAAATATAAAATCACAGGCTCAATCTAAGACTACCGAGAAACATCGCTTTTTGGTTTTCAGAATTGTCTCAATTTAAACCTATAACATATATAGATTAATTCTAGTCACACAAGAGAATCCTCGCTTTACATTAGAATTTCATCATTAACTGTCACAGGCATGGAATCGTAGTTTTAATGCGCATGTGATCAGTACAAATAAGACATGTTTATAAAAAAGTGTCTGCGGAGTTACTCTTTACGTGTACGGCTGTTCGTTTAACAAATACCTTGTTTTACTAATAAAATAAGAACTATAAATTTACTCAAATGCGAAGAAATATTTTTCATTTTTACTTTCTCCATATGCGTAGTATAGAGAAAGTAGGGTAAGGTGGGGTGGGTGTGAACGCATTTTATATTAGGTGATATTAAGTTTAATATAAATAATGAATGATAGTTAATAGTTGCTTCAAGTTTAATTTCCTGGATTTCCAATCATAGCTCCTACTAAATAAGGTATATGATTATTTTTTTAAAAAATTTCAAAGAGAGCGAAAAAATAATTAAGCGAGAGGGCCACATGTACACTAAGGTGGGTCGTAAATGACCTTTTTTCAAAATATGATGGTGGCTAGTGCAGAAAAGTTGCTATTTGTCGTGCCAAGCACGAAAGAGTTTTCCTTTTCCAAATCGGGCCACAGCCTACGTCTCCGCAAAACGTCTAAAGTTGTCGCAATTTGCGTCAGGTAGGCCACCCGCAGTACACTTTAAGCGCCGCGCAGGGCTCATAACTCGTTCGTGGTGCAATAGGAAAGGTTATTTCCTAACTCAGAGATACTCTTTGCGCTCTTCAATGTCTTCGGAATGACCCCCGAAAATCGCTGAAATCGACGATATTTTACTACAATTTCCGCGCTGGCGCTAATACTTTGTCTTAGGAATTCGCTCTGAACATCGGCGAAAATAAGTCTCTATATTTCCACCATCCCTCTCAAATGAGTCCAGATAAATATCAACCGATACTATTTGGTTACAATTTATCGCATTCGCCTTAATGTAACAGTATACTGTGAACTTCGCCGTAGTGCCACACTTCCCTTCCGTCAGTCACGATAGTTCTATGGCATTTTAAGATATGGAAGAAAGAAAAATTAGAAGTAGGGTGTTGTGAGATTCCCTGTGTTCGGTGCCCCGAAGGAGCTCAATTCGTTCCAGCTTCCTACATACGAAGATGTGTTAAGGCACTTCTTGTGGATAACGGCAGAAGAGAAGGACAACAGAAAAGGCTATAATCCACCAGTCCGCGATATTTCACATTCTGTGGCCACCAGAGTGACCGAAATTTCGCAGAAAGTCTCTCTCCCAGTTGTAAGTCACAGGCGCATTTGCGCATTGATTGAAAATTACATCAAAAAATACCAAAATATTCCAAAGTCTGTCAGACGGATGGACCCACAAAAGCGGGCCAGGATCCAGTCATTCAAGGAAGATGGAAAGAGGAAGCTGTTTGATGTATGTTCCTGTAAGTGTTTGAAATTGGTGGAGGGTATCTGTTCTTGTGAGCGCTTCCGAAAGGTCCCGCCAAGAGAGATTCAATTCTGGATTGCTCAAAGAACTGTGAGGAAAATGTTTACCGGAAGAATTGATGAGAAAAACGAGCTGAATGGGGAGAAGTAAAAATTTGCGCGGAAATTGTAGTAAAATATCGTCGATTTCAACGATTTTCGGGGGTCATTCCGAGCGCAAAGAGTATCTCTGAGTTAGGAAATAACCTTTCCTATTGCACCACGAACGAGCTATGAGCCCTGCGCTGCCCCGTCGCGGCGCTTAAAGTGTACTGGGGGTTGCCTACCCGACGCAATTTGCGACAACTTTAGACGCTTTGCGGAGACGTAGGATGTGGGCCGATTTTGAAAAGGAAAACTGTTTCGTGCTTGGCACGACAAATAGCAACTTTTCTGTACTAGCCACCATCACATTTTGAAAAAAGGTCATTTTCGACCCACCCTTATGTACACACCCCATGATTCGGGGCAAGTGTAAATTAGGCTAGCCATCTCTTATTGTATGACATCGAAGATAATTAAGGGGCAGGTGCAAATTCTACAGACATTTAGTGACATCTTTTTGTTGCATGAAAATATATTGAAAAATTAAAAAAATGGAAACTAAAAAATTATCACGTTACTAGTCAAAATACATTGTAACTGAGCAAATCTCCCTTTATCATCCGCCAAACTGCGGAACCCCGTCCCATGCCGTGGGATAAATACCGTCGTCCCAGAGCCTCGACTGCCCCTCCACCTATACGTCGGATAGGGTGACCAGGCGTTTCTCCGGATTTGTCCCTAATTCACAAGTCCTAATCTTTCCTATCTCGCTTGTAGTCATTTATATCTCCCTCATATCTCGTCCTCATAGCTCTATCCTCTTCCTATATATCACTCCTCCCTTCTTTTCTCCTCAACTCCTTCATCCGTCTAACTCCCAACTACCATCTCTCTCCATCTCTTTTACAATCACACTATTCCTCCTATTATCTCCTCCTATCGATCTTCGTATTTTTTAGAAGTTTCCTAATTTGTAATCGGATATATTGCTTGTGTTTTCTCTTTGTTTACTTTATGTTTTTTTCTGCGAATTTGTTTGCATGTGTATATGTATCCTAGTTGCATGGTATTCATTTGCAAAGCGCTTATGTCTGTAAAATGTTTAGATTGTGATGCCAACGATAATAACTGAGAAAAATATTCAAAGTATATATTAACATTAAATGAGATATTTTTATAAACATTTTCAAAAACATTTTAATAAAAATAATGGAATAATGATGTACAAGTATTTTTATAACCACTACCATAAAAAATTAATATTCCCATGCGAGAATAAACGAAAATAACAGTCGGGTCATATTGACCCCATGCGACTAATTTCGTTACTTTTTTGACGCGACTAACTAAGGGTTAAAAACTTACCCATACGCAAGCATTGAGCTCGTTACCATGGTAGTCTATTCTTGCGACAGAAAAATTACAACTTTTTCCGTTAAAAACTATATATTTACGCTACTTCTATAAAGATTTGATTTCTGTCTTCAAAAATAATCCACTACAACTTCTATACTTTGCGATAGTTCAAGTCCCGAGAACGAATATTGACGGAATTTATTTTGAAATGCAAATATAGAAACCTCTACACCGATTTACCTGTTTTCTTATAGGGCAAAAAAGGGAGAAAGGGGGCCAAAATAGCCCCACAAAATTGGAATTTCGACAATGTTGGATTTTTTTCTTCGGTTTTCACCAAGAACCTATAATCGTGCCAAATTTCATGTTTCTAGCACATCTGGAAATATGTACCTCATAATTTTGTATCCTCCTCCTCCTATATCATATCTCAGAAGCTTCTATATATTATAAATATACTAGCAGAAGTGCCCGATGAATTTCAACGGATTTAGTGAATTTAAAACTTCGACTGTGTAACAGGTAAACCGAAAAAATAGCATAGTACACAGTTTTAACCGTCGATTAAAGCAAAACTGAAGAAAATCGCTCCGCACTTACGTATTTAGATGAATAAAGGAAGAAAATCATGCACTGAAAAAATCAAAAATTACGTGTAAAATTATGGGAAAATACGTAATTATTGTATTAAGCTCTCTCTCACTCCAAATTATTTATCGTGTATTAGCCTATGTTGCCGCAGGGTAATATTATATACCTATAAGAAGTTTCGTGACGATATCTTCAAAACGAAAATTGTAAGTAAAACCAGCAAGAACATAATAATCTACAGAAAATGGATCAACAAAGGAACAAACAAAATGATTACTTAAACGGAAAATAAAAAAGCAAATAGAGAACGTTTAAGAATCACACAGTGAATATTATCCTCCGATTATTAACACAATTCTCTCATCCTGGAGTTCTGTTACAAGAAAATTGCTTATATTCACTATACATATTGAAAACAACGAAACGATTTATCCAATTACAATTTCTGGAAAATTTAGGTATAATTATTTAAGTTACTTATTTTTTTAAAAAGTTTGCCTTGGAGAACATTACGCCATAAAGAAATATCACTAAAAACGTTATTTAGTAATATTTCCATTAAGATCAACAAATATTTGGTTTCTATATAAGCAAAGCAACTTCGCTCTCAGAAATTTAAAAATGATGTTACGTTAAAATTTTTTCCATATAAATGCATTGGACTCTTAACTTCGGCGATAATGGCAGCTGTCAAGGTAGTTTATAATTGGTATTGTCATGAAACTGGTAAAATCAAGTATTATTAATATTCTAAACGCATTTAGACACTAATTCGATCAGGATTCGGATTCCGTCTCCATATAAAAATAAACTTTGTTCATTCCTGTTTAGAACCATCCAAGTCTCAAGTTCGTATCATGTTTCTAAGTAATTTTAAAATTAAAATGAAAAATAAGCTGCACTCATCCCTATGTAATTCAGATGAAGAAAATGAAAAAAGAAAATATTTTTTAAAATTACAAAGGTAAATCAAATCAATATAAAAACCTTCCTCCATCACTTAGCCCTTCATTCCGGTTAAAACGGTACATTTCACTTGTTTCTACATGCTGTAGTTGCTGAGCTATGATTCCTTTTCCTTGAAAGAATCGCATAGCACCTTCTTTAGTCGATAAATTCTCTGTTAAATGTAATAAGTACGTTTTAATTATTATTTACAATGGGTTTAGAAAGAAATCTTTATATTATGTCAAGTTTCTTTGTATACTAAGGTATGATGGTTATTTGATCGTTTATTAAGTATCTCGTTGGCAACATAATTACAAAATAATTAGAGGGGGGATATAACCGAAAATAACCAAAAAACCTAGTTGCCCTAAATATCCTTACTTACCTTTCCTAGGTGTTGAAGGAAACCCAGTGAACACTCATCGGAAGTAGAGCCACTGGGGTGTTGGAGAGACACATTTCTAGAGGTTAGAGTTTTGGGATGATCCCTTCGTCAGCGCAAGAGAGAGACACAACTGATACGGCAGTGACACTGGGGTGAAGGTGTAGGGGTGGAAGGGAAGGGAGCTTGGAAAGGTCGGTGATTGGAGGATGTAGAAAGGGGAAGGGGGAGAGGGGAAAGAGAGGGTGGAAAGAAGGAAATATTAACGGATATTGAGGCCGGGAGGAGAGGAAGAGTTTAAGATTTGGATATGGGCCAGTTCCCATTGACGAAGTTGGGGGGCGGAAGCGTCATCCGGGAGGGCGCGGATGGCTCTCACCGTGAAACAAACATTGAAACTCAGATTGTGGTTATTCGCATGCACGGCCACGGGTAGCTATCGTTTAAGACTAACGCTGTTGCGATGGCCGCTCATGCGAATGTTGAGGGAATTGCTGGTGAGTCCGACGTAAAAGGCGGGGCATTGGGGGCAGGTTAGTAGGTAGATGACGTTGCGGGTGGTACAGTTGATAGGGGATGTTATGGGGTAGGTGATGATGGTGGTGGGGTTTGAGAATGAGTTGGAGGGTGGGTTTATAGGGCATGTTAGGCATCGTGATCTGCGGCATTGGTGGGACCCTGCAGGGTGCAGAGGAGTGGTTGATGGGGGTTCTTTTCTGCACAAGATGTTGGCTAGTTTGGGAGGTCTGCGGAAGGAGAGGATTCGGGGTGTGGGGAAGGAGACCTGGTTGGGGGAGGAGGTGAGGATTGGGTGGGCTGCCTTTAGGATGCTTTTGAGGGTATCGTGGATGCCGGGATAGAAGGTGGTGATTAGGGTGAGTTGGGGGATAGAGTCGGGGGTTGCGGGGCGGTTGCAGCGTAGGTTGGGGGTGCTGGGTGCGACAGCCCGTCGGATTTGGTCCCGAATCAGGTCTGGCGGGTATCCGCGTTGGAGGAAATCATTTTCGAGGACAGAGCAGTACCCGGAAAGTGAGTCTCTGTCCGAGCAGATTCTCCGTCCTCTGCGAGCTAGGGCGTAGGGGATTGAAGTTTTAGTGTGGAGGGGGTGGCAGCTGTGGAAGTGGAGATATTGAAGGCGGTTGGAAGGTTTTAAATGCACTTTGGTGTGGATTTGGTTTTCTCGGATGGAGAGGTCGACATCCAAGAAGATGATGCTGGAGGGGGAGGAGTGGTAGGTGAAGGAGAGTGTGGGGTGGGAAGAGAGGCGCTGTAAAAAGGATTGGAGTGAGTTGGGTCCATGTGTCCAAAGAAGAAAAATGTCGTCAATAGACCTTAGCCACAGGAGTGGTATGGGGTGTATGTCGAGGAAACGTTCGTCCCATTCACCTAGGAAGACATTGGCGTATGAGAGCGCCATGCGAGTGCCCATCGCCGTACCTTTTATTTGTAGGTAGTGACGCCCTCCAAAGGTGAAGTTGTTCTTGTGGAGCACCATTTCCGCCAGCTTCGTTAGGAAGTGTGAGGAGGGTCTTGCGTCAGGTGGTCTCGAGTGAAGGGATTTTTTCAGGGCGGACAGTCCGTCGTGGTGGGGGATGTTAGTATAAATGGCGCAGACGTCTATTGTTGTCACGATTGTGTTAGATGGGAGGGGAGAGATTTTAGGCGTTGAAGGAAGTGGTTGGTATCTTGGAGGAAAGATGGGATTTGACGAACGAGGGGTTGTAGGTGGGAATCAACAAAGGCAGAGATGCGTTCCGTGGGAGAGTTGTAGCTGGCAACTATGGGACGGCCGAGGATATTTGGTTTGTGGATTTTAGGAAATATTAACGGATATTGAGGCCGGGAGGAGAGAAAGAGTTTAAGATTTGGGTATGGGCCAGTTCCCATTGACGGAGTTGGGGGGTGGAAGCGTCGTCCGGCAGGGCGCGGATGGGCCCTCACCGTGAAACAAACATTGAAACTGAGATTATGGTTATTCGCATGCAGGGCCTATATACAAATCTTAACCCGGCCTCAATACCCGTTAATATTTCCTTCTTTCCACCCTCTCTTTCCCCTCTCCCCCCCCCCCCCCCCCTCCCCCTTCTGCATCCTCCAATCCCCGACCTTTCCAAGCTCCCTTCCCTTCCACCCCCACACCTTCACCCCAGTGTCACTGCCATTTCAGCTATGTCTCTCTTGTGCTGACGTAGGGATCATCTCGAAAGCTCTAACCTCTAAAAATGTGTCTCTCCAACACCCCAGCGGCTCTACTTCCGGTAAGTATTCACTGGCTTTCCTTCAACACCTAGTTGCCCTAAATATATATATATATATATATATATATATATATATATATATATATATATATATATATATATATAGGAGGATGTACAATTATGAAATTATGAGGCACATCCAGATATGCAATAAACTTGGAATTTGGTAGGTTTTTCATCTCAACCGAAGGAAAAAATCCAAAATTCCAGTTTCGAGGGGCTATTTGGACCCTTTTTGCCTCTCTTTTTTGCCCCATAATATAAACGTAAATCGGTGTAGTGGATTTTATATTTGCATTTTAAAATTATTTCCCGTCAAGATTCGAACTTGGACGTGAACTATCGGAAATTTTACAAATTCTAATATCTTATTTTTGAAGACTGAATTCAAATCCGAGTAGAATTAGCGTAAATAATTTGTTTTTATCAGAAAAAAATGGTAATTTTTCTGTCACAACAATTGGCTGCCGTGGCAACGAGCTCAATAGTTTCATATGCGTAAGCTTGTAATGGGAATCAGAAGCTTATATTATATTGTCATTAATATTAAACTACGACTAATTAAAGAAATCCGATATTGATATAATCCCCCTTTTTGGGACTCTTTTGCGCAATTGTTTCCCTATACTAGAACATAAATGATGAGGCAGCTTCATATGACCTAGAGACTTGACATTGGGCACGGTTATATTATTTTGTACAATCGATTTGAAAAAATTCTAAAATTTAAAAACGCATGCAGAATATAAGCACCGTTTGCTACTATGATATATCATGTGTATGAAGCATCTATATATCAATTATATACTACTATTATAATATATGCTTGCATTCTGCATGCATTTTATCTCACTTTAATATAACGAGTAAGAGCCGACAAATAAGATTTAGGTTCTTATGCGCAATCTCCCCGCCAGAGTAGTGGCGCCAAAATGAGTTAAGTAATGATCGAATCCATATTTGTCAATATTTAAGTAAGATACAAGAAGGAAAACTATATAAATACAGTAGAACCTCATAAATCCGGCACTCGAAAATCCGGAATTATCAAAAATTCGGCAGTTTTTCAAAAGTGCACTTTTTAAAATTTTTGCTGAGTGTAGCCTAATCCACTATGGAACGATAAACGCACCGCTTCGCATCAAAATTCGCGAATTCTAGAACCAATTTGACGGCAGCAGTTACATTGTATGTGTGAGTGAGTCCAATTGTCAGCTGACCAATACATGTTGGTACGTGTAATAGTTTCCACAGTCACGTTGTATAACTTGTATACAGTCGCGTGTTCAGATTCGTAGCGATCGCCTGTGTCTTTCATTAGTGTGATATTGCTCAAGTTCATATTGGAATGTCTTCAAAAAAAAGCTGAAAACCCCTCCAGTAGTATTATGAAGAGTAAACATAAATCACTTTCTATTGAACAGAAAGTAGATTTATTAAGGAAACTTAAAAAAGGTGCTTCAGTTAAGAGACTTTGTGAAGAATATAGCGTAGGCAGTTCTACTGTGTATGACTTGAAGAAACGAAAAAGTGAGTTGCTGACATTTTATGCAGACAGTGACACTTCTAAGGCCGAAAAACATTACACACTTCCAGGGTCAACGATATCGATAGAGTATTGTTTGAATGGTTTCGACAAAGAAGAAGTGAAGGTGTGCCGGTATCAGGCCTATTGCTAATACAGCAAGCAAAGAAATTCCACGACGATTTGAAAATCAATAAAGGTTGCGATTATTCGCAAGATTGGCTTCATCGCTTCAAGCAATGTCTGCCGAAAAACTTAGTGCCGATTCGGATGCTGCCGAAACATTTGTAGAGGAGTTTACCAAGTTAATTTCCGATGAAAATCTTACTGCAGAGCAAATATATAACGCGGACGAGACAGGATTATTTTGGCGATGTCTTCCTCGGAGCACACTTGCAGCCGCCGATGAGGATATGGTATTTGGAGTGAAGGAGTGAAAGGATAGGCTGACGGTTCTTACGTGCGCAAATGCAGCAGGTACGCACAAACTAGAGCTAACTGTAATTGGTAAAAGTGCACACCCTCTTGCTTTAAAGAGTGTAAAGAATTTTCCCGTCAACTACCGTGCTAATAAACGTGCATGGATAACTTCTCAATTAATGTTGTATTGGTTTTTGAATTATTTTGCGCCGGAGGCATGTGCTCATTGTAAATCTAAGGGACTAGGTGATGATTCTAAAATAATTCTTACATTAGGTAACTGTCCTGCCCATACTGATGCATCACTTTTGGTATTGGGTAACGTGCGTGTGGTTTATTTATCTCCAAATTGTACATCTATTATTCAACCTATGGATCAGGGAATATTACGCTCACTAAAATGCTATTACAGACAGCAATTTATGCAGACATTGCTTGTTGCTTGCAATAGAGGCCAAGGTGTTGACGGATTTAACATTAAGGACTCGATTTGGACTCTAGCTAAAGCGTGGACTGATGTAACGGCCACAACACTGAAAAATGAATTCGACTATGAAGTGCCTGTAGTGAATCAGCTAACTGACGGAGAAATAGTTAAAATGGATTTTGCACCCGTACGTGGGAATTATGAAAAAAGTGAAAATGACGATGATGACAATGCAGCTGCAAACAAGTCTTCAATAGACCGTTGCATAGAATTAGTCACTGATACAATATCGACTATAGAGCAGCAGTCATGCATCGAATCACAGGATATGATGAATTTGTACCTAATTAAAGATAAACTTATTAAGGAAAGATCACTCTGTATGAAGCAATCTGTGTGATTTGTTCAGACAATTTCGCAGAAAAACCTTCAAAAAGCTTCCAACATTGAAATGAAATGAAACTTGGATTCCCGCAACTAAAGACGCTGTCTCGACTTTATCGTCTAGCCATCGAGAGTAGAAACGAGACGTATAAATTGGTAAGTGTGCTATGACCTTATTCCAAATTCGTCCACTTGTTAACGATTCTTTCTTTTTATAAGTTTTGGCGTAAATTTTGGATTTTAATGTTATGTATCTTATATATTTTTTACGTATAGGCCGTGATATGGTATGAAGGTGCAGTGGCGTAGCCAAGGGTGGCAAGAGGGCAAGGCGTCTATTATGATTTATTTAATATTTTGCATGTTTATTTACATACATTTTTTGTATGTATTTCATATTTTTAAATATTCTGGCGTGATTTCTGATTAAATTTTGAAATACATTATATAGATTACAAAAAGCTTCCTTATGTTTTATCCCGCAATAGGCCGATTTGCCCCTGTGCATCATTTTAAAAAAAACGAAATTTTCTAAAATCCGGCTCGCGCTAGGTCCCGAGGATGCCGGATTTGTGAGGTTCTACTGTAGATACTACACACACAGATATCGCCGTTATTTATGAGATTTACGAGCAAAAGTAAAGATTGGGCGGTTCGCGAATTTTATCTCCGAAACTCTAATTGGTAATGATGTGATAAAGTCAAAGTTCTAATTCTGTGATAAATTTTAATAAGGATCACTCAATCTTAATATATTCATAGTCCGCCGAGCAATTCAGGAGTTGAATGTCGCGACAGACAGAAGGGAAAGAAGTACGTATATAAGACGCAGGCTGAATTTGGGAGTCTTTTATACAGCCCGAAAAATGTGATAAGTTACTTTAATCGATGTTTTAAATCGCCAATGTATAATAAGAACGAAACATTACATGATGAAAACGAGCCATACAGTTGTCCAATTCATTCACTGTAATGAATTCTATGTTAGGGTAGAAGTTCATTTACATAGCTATTTTGAATCAACACTAACAAACTAAGGTGTACATCTCAAACTAATTTCTTTTGCATTTCATTCATGCTCACATGTAATTTTTACGAGCTATTACACTAGTATTACTTAGAACATTAATGATATTATTTTGAATTAATAGAATGAGGAAATGAAGTTGGAAGTTTCTTTCATGGCTATCATCAGCATTAAAAACATTTTAGCTGTTAGTTTTATAATCAATAAATTCAGGCTCAAATTTATGGCACGTTAATAATAATAAGAGTAAAGAGTAAATTCAATAAAATTAATATTCGCTTATGTAATCATTAATTAACGAATGTTTTTCATGAAAGTCACCATTTAAAATCTAAAAAACCGAAGTTGCTATATTTTAAAATGTATTGTTTAATTTTGATATTTAATTTCAACTCATCCAAATTCTATATTACTCTTCCGATAATATAACATCCTAACAATAAACAACATATTTTTGGCATTTAGATTGGTCGTTTTAAACAGTATAAGAGGTCTTTTTTTTATCTGTGCGGATTTATAAAGTAATTCAGAAATATAATAATTAAGGATTGTAGTGTCAAGGGGTCATCTTATATAATAAAAAGCAATTCTCTCTCTATAACGCTAACTTTTATCTGTCTATAACGCTAACTTAAACGCTAATAACTCGGGAAGTAATGACGATAGAAACTCGAAATTTGGAAGGGATGCTTGATTAACACTTTTTCGGGTGATGACGAAATTAAATTGCGAAATAATTCCTTGGTTCGACTCCAATGGAGGCATTTCCATTTCCCATTACTTAACATGTAAAACGCGATTTTTCGACGTGCAGGTTTTTATTCATTTGGAAATGAAAACTAGAAGGAATTAACCTACGACCTTTGGATTTGAACCATTTTGAAGAAAAAATTATACAGTTTCATATTCTGTTCATATTTTTTTCCCCACAGTTAGAAGTATCCCATGTTAACGTTAATTTTACACATTTTATGGAAATCTTGCCATTTTAACGGAATGTTGCCATGGTGACAAATTATATTGTTAGACCTCAAATCCTATTGTTTTATCAGTCCTTATGGGTGTAAGCGTGCTTTGCTTTTAATACGAGATAGGGAGAGGGGGGGAGGGGGAGAGGGAGGGAGAAAGAGGGAGGGAGGGAGAGAGATGGAGGTAGGGAGGAAGGTAGAGGGAGGGAGAGAGCGAGAGAGAGGGAGGGAGAGAGAGAGCGGGAGGGAGGGAGAGAGTGAGAGAGAGGGAGGGAGAGAGATGGAGGTAGGGTTAACTAAAGATATCCTGTCATATTGACGGGCAATTACGCTATATGGCTATAAACGTGCTTTGAATGGTTTTAATACGAGAGAGGGGCAGGGAAAGGTAGAGGGGGGAGCGAGAGGGAGGGAGACAGGGAAGTAGAGGTGGGAGGGGGAAAGAGGGGAAGGGGAGAGAAGGGGAGGGAGATAAATGAGAAAGGGGGAGGGAGAGAGAGGGAGAGGGTGTAAGATGGGGGGGAGGGGGAGAGAGGGGGGAAGGAGAGAGGGTGTGAGAGGGAGAGAGGGTGTAAAGTGGGGGGAGGAGGAGGGAGGAAGAGAGACGGTGTGAGAGAAGAGCGGGGAGAGGGAGGAAAAAAGAGCCAACTATTTTAAGTTTAACTAATGATAGCCCATCAACAACAGAATATTCGGCTTGTGTCGACTAACTGGGACCACATGTAAAACTGACCGCGAAGCTGACCCCTAGAACGTCATTAACTCGGGTTAGAGGCCCATAACTCGAGGTCCATCCTCAAATCCGAGCTCAGGTGTCTTCACCCTCTCAGCAGGGGGGAACTAGCCGACCACGTCTTTTGCAATAAAATTTAAACTATTTTATGTTGTTAACCTAGTGCGATTGTGACTCAAGGAACATATTCGGGTGAATGCGCTGATCAAGAGCGTCTTTTTAACGGAATACTACGATAAATAATAACATATTTACGCTCACATCTAATCTTGACGCCAAGGAATACCAACCTCTTAAGAGTTTTCGGACGGGATTGTAATGAAAGCAGACATTCGCGAGACGGTGCGGAGGGTGTAACGCTAGGTTGTTATATGGTGTTAGATGGGAGGAAAGGGAAACCGCTCATAACTAAAAAGCTTTACAACATTTTTCGATATAACTTTCAGGAATCACTTGACCATTCAACTTTTCAATTTAAAACTGCTCGCCGTGTACATAGTAGTTCTGGGTTTGACTTCAGGAGCATATCTTTTCTCCATTTGAATAACATGGTCAGAGCTGAATCGAAGCGAGGCCGTTTTTCTTTAGCAGTTTCAAATATCTTAAAAATGAGATTTCGACGCGGTATTTTCACAGATATGCCGAAAAAAGTATGGAAATAAATTTCCATTTCGTAGAAATTCATATCTCTTTAGAAAAAAGCCAAAAATTAGGTTTAATTAATATTTTTCGTAATTTTTTACGAATTTATTCAATTCATCGTGATAAAATCGTTTTTTATATGTCCATGACTATTATTACTCTCTGGAACATTCGATTATGTGGATTTTATATTCTTTTTGCGTTTTAGTGTACATAAAATTTGGTGTCATTAATTTCTATTTTATTTTAACGTAATACTTAATTAAAGCCTACCCCTCATATTTCACGGGAAATTACGCTAGTCACTTATAATAATAGACAATTTTTTTTGGTTCGTTGGTGATCATAGAAAAATGCGATTAACTAGATGATGTGTGATAAAGAAAATCATCATTTGTTCGTTTTACAGACCGCGAGTACAATGCAGATTTTCGGCGAAATTTTTTACTTTTTTATTCGTTTTAACTAGCATAAGGAAGTTAAACAACACACCATCTTACCATCTGTATGTTATTAGGCACCATCATCACGTGCTTTGTTTTGGAATTGTGCCGTGAACGTCATATCCGAGATTCTCGCGAGTTTTATCCAACAAAAAATGACACCAAATTTTATGTACACTAAAACGCAAAAAGAATAATAAATCAACATAATCGAATGTTCCAGAGAGTAATAATAATCATGGACATATAAAAAACGATTTTATCACAACTTTATCACGTCGAATTGAATAAATTCGTAAAAAATCACGAAAAACATTAATTAAACCTAATTTTTGGCTTTTTTCGAATGAGATTTGAATTTCTACATACGGAAATTTATTTCCATACTTTTTTCGGCATAACTGTGAAAATACCGCGTCGAAATCTCATTTTTAAAATATTTGAAAATGCTAAAGAAAAAAGGTCTCGCTTCGTCTCAGCTCTGCCCAAGTTATTCAAATGGAGGAAAGATATGCTCCTGAAGTCAAACCCAGAACTACTTTGTACACGGCGAGCAGTTTTAAATTGAAAAGTTGAATGGTCAAGTGATTCCTGAAAGTTATATCGAAAAATGTTGTAAAGCTTTTTAGTTATGAGCGGTTTCCCTTTCCTCCCATCTAACACCATATAACAACCTAGCGTTACACCCTCCGCACCGTCTCGCGAATGTCTGCTTTCATTACAATCCCGTCCGAAAACTCTTAAGAGGTTGGTATTCCTTGGCGTCAAGATTAGATGTGAGCGTAAATATGTTATTATTTATCGTAGTATTCCGTTAAAAAGACGCTCTTGATCAGCGCATTCACCCGAATATGTTCCTTGAGTCACAATCGCACTAGGTTAACAACATAAAATAGTTTAAATTTTATTGCAAAAGACGTGGACGGCTAATGCCCCCCTGCTGAGAGGGTGAAGACACCTGAGCTCGGATTTGAGGATGGACCTCGAGTTATGGGCCTCTAACCCGAGTTAATGACGTTCTAGGGGTCAGCTTCGCGGTCAGTTTTACATGTGGTCCCAGTTAGTCGACACAAGCCAGCATATGTTATAAAAAGAGACCATTCAACAGATACAAAGCTCTACGTAAATCCAATTTTCCCTTCCATTTTATCTTCCACAGGGAAACTTATTTTTTTTAATTTATATATGTAATTTTTCCTCTTTATATGCCTTTGCTATACCAATAATCCGCACTCACTATTTCACTTAGAATCAATCGTATGCATGTGTGTTCGTTAATTCCATTCACGTTAATGTTTTCATGTTTCATTCTTGTCGTGGGGTTAATTCCTGGTTACGAAAAATTAATGCTGGAGCGAAGGATGTTCGATTTCTAACATAAGTTACACTCCCACGTAATACGAGAATGCACAATAATACGTAATCATAATAGGGAAATTCCTTAGAAAAAGTATTGCAAAGACCTTTAACATTTTCATCCTCGTGTAAGTATTTCCTATGAAGAAGAACGATCCACCTGACTCGTGCGCATGATGATTTGCGTTTAATGCCGCATGTGATGAGGCATCACTTAGCTCTTGGATCAAGTCCTGTCGCAGATAACTCACTCCACCGATCTATCCCAGATACCCTAGGTGACAGAGATATTCGATAACAGTAATGCCATTCAGTCGAACATCGCGTAAACACTGTCATCTTGCCACTCTGAAACCAACAGGGTTGTGCGCATTAATTCTCCGAATATAATCCGCAAGTAACATCATCACCATGTTACCATGGGAGATAATTGTTGATAATAGAGCTAAGCGATTATTATTAGTGTCGCGAGAGTTATTGGCGATACGCACCACAGAGATCTTCATGAAAATGTTTCCGGTAAATCAGCTAAAACGTTTATATTAGTTTATTTCGCCAATAAAAACAATTGATCTTACTGAAAATTGTGGAGAAGCAAAGTGCTTTGGAATTATGGATAGATTAATATGTTAAGCTTACACTAACATAGTCTTTGGCAAAAAGAACAAAATATCAGTGAAAAATACGGAAATTGCAGAGTTAAATTCGCAAAATTATTTACATAAATCCTTAATGACAGAAAAAAACAGAATAAACCGCACATACGCTAAAGTCTCTAAAACGCAGAAATAAATATAATACAAGGAAGGTCCTTTCATCATGGCAGTGTCGTATTTGTAGAGGATTGCGCTTTAACGCAGATACGTTGGCAGCCTATTGTATAAACACATTTCAATTCCAAAGATATGATAGCAAAACAAAATAAAATTGCAACGTATATCGGAAAAAATTCTATATAAATAAAACGCTTAATTTGTGAATCCGTCACCCTGCAATGTGAATGTACTACATAATCTATTGTATTAAAAAAAATTGCAATTATCTATGGCTTTGGGACTTAAAACGAAGACGCATAAAAGAGCGAAATTTCATTTTCCTACAATATATTGTCGATAAAATATAGACTCGATCCACAAACCAGTTTTTAAGACGAAAATTTAACATATTTTCACCTGAATATCTTTCGCTGTCAAGGTGATTTGTATTGTTGGCGGTTTCAGTGGCGCACCCAGGAATGTATTTGGGGTGGACAATAAATTTTAAGAATTTACTATATTATTGGGAGATGAGGAAACAGGTGAAAAAATCTGCCATGACCGGGAATCGAACCCGGGCCTTCCACTTGCCGGGCGGATATTCTACCACTGAACTACCGTTCTGCCACGGTAGTTCAGTGGTAGAATATCCGCCCGGCAAGTGGAAGGCCCGGGTTCGATTCCCGGTCATGGCAGATTTTTTCACCTGTTTCCTCATCTCCCATCACAACAGCTTATGCCTGTCGCATAAGGATCTTCGGATCATCCTTTCTATCAATTTACTATATTATTGTTTGCTTTTAGAATTTCATCATTTTAGCTGTACTTTAATAACAAATCTAATTACTAAATATATAAATCATGATTAGGACCTGTTCCATCCTTAATATATTCATCTGACATTTACAAAAATAATGCTTTTATTCAAATTCAACTGGGGTAGTAAACGAGCGGTACGGAAAATACGTTCTCAGACAGAGAAAACTTTTCTAAATGAACGGCCATGGGATTAGTATAGCGATGTCAATGACATGGCTCGCGTGCGATTTTACTTGGCACGTGTAAGCTTATATTTTCTGAAAAAAATATGAAGTTCCTTTGTGAAAGGTAAACTAATGGCATGCGTAAAATATGCTGATGATTCAAATTACTTTCTTGACACGCGACACATAAATCATTTGTCATTAGTATGTAACATTTCGACATACAGTGACGCCATCTGTTATCAGAAAATCTCCACTGCATTGAGTGCCTCGTCTAGGATAGTTGTTTGTAAAAATACATTTTTATATTTTCACTTATTTTTGTTTGACGCATTTTAAAAGAAAGTAATTATCGTAGTAGTTCAAATTTACAAAATCACAATAGTTATTTAATAAATATTATTTTAGCCTAAACTGCGAATGATTTGTTGTTGCTTGTGCGAAAAAACTAGTTTTCCATACGTTATAATATTAATAGGATTAGGTTTTTTTCAATTTCACAATATGTTTAAAATTTGGCTAACGTATTGCAGTTATTTTTGGTAGAAAAATTGATTTCCTAAATAAAAACAACAAACAAGACGAAATTCGATGTAAAACAATGAACCTGTTGTTGAAATTTGTCTGAAATATAACAGCAAAAAACTATGGAGTAAGTCGATAAAAGTGTAACGATGAAATTAAGTCAACTCGCGATGCGAAGGAAATGCTAACGGATCAAATAATCTGGTCCCTCGGAGACGGAGATTTTACAAAAAATACTTTTTTCCTCCCTTTTTAATTAAATTCCTCATTTTATTTCTTCTGCAGAGTTTCCTCTTCCAGTGTCACTGTTCGCAAGATCCCCAATGATTTCTATTCTCCTTCTGTCTACCTTCTCCTCCACCCCACTCCCCCCCCTCCCACTCAATCCTACTCCTCTCCCTTGCCACCCTCTTTTGTCCCCTTCCTCTCTCTCTTCTCCTCGTGAATCCACACCCATTCCAATCTCAAATTACTCGTATATCCCCTCCCATTACCCTCCCCTCCCCTACTTCTCCTTCTCCTCCATTATTACTCCTTCTCGTGTATCCCCTCCTCCTACCATGTCCCGATTTTTCCAAATGAAAGTGACACTTCTCATTCGCTAATTCTCTTTCTCTTTCATCCCCTCCGCGAAAATCTCTGGATTTCTTTCGCCTTTATTTCGCTTCCTCTCACCCCTGCTTCATCAACTCTCCTTTTCTATCTCAATTTTCTATCCTTCGCCTTTCTCCCTAACTTCCTCTCTTGTGGAGTGTTCCTGGAGAGCTAAGTGGCGCCTAAGTTTGCCAAAGTTTGAAACCTAAGTGGTATGAGTTAATTTCGGAAGAGTTGGTCTTTTTATACAACGCAAAGGCAAAAAGTCGTCATAAAAATCTATTGATAAACGCTTTCTAAACCTGATAAAGCCAAACTGTGTTGCCAATGTTAGTCATAAATGAAGACCAAAATCAGTCGAACAAGACGTTATTCGTCTCCGTGAGTTGATGCAGGTGTTATTCGATATTATATAAACTCTAAACAGATATCTACAAGGCGTAATAAATGTTGAAAATTCCCGGGAGAACAAGGAATGTTCCACGAGAGTTTTGCAAATGATGGGAAAGCAGCGTCAATAAGATATAGTGTCAGTAACTCTGCTTAGAAGAGTTTTTCAGCAATAACTATAGGACCTTTCTGCTTTAGGTTGGTATAAATTAATATTCTGAAAAGTGAAGTATTTCCGAAATACTATTAAGAAGTATATACACGTGCGCACACACACACATACCCAGAAGCACACTTACACATATACAGGATGATTGTTTGGCATAAATGTAAATTATTTGCTACAGGTACTCCTCGTCATATGCGAGTTTGAAGGATGCGGTTAATTTTAATGCCCTCAAGTAATTTAGACCGATTCCAATAAATAGCACTCGATCCGATAGGAATAGCTTGCTAGCCGGTCGAGAGAGGCGCAGAGGAATAATGATGAGTAGTGTATTGTGTGCACATCTACTACTGGCACTCTTTTTCAAGGGATAAATGAGCCTTCAGTATTTCCTTGTTACTTTTCGAGTGTCTTTGCTCGCTAATATACTTGTACATTTTTGTGATTTTTAAAAATTATTAGCCTTAAAATAAGTCCATAATAATGATTTGAAAAGGTAAGAAGCATCCAAAGAATCTGCAGCTAAGAGAGCAAAACCAACATATCTCGAACAAAAGTTACATGAAAGAAACGAGAAAACATGACATTGTTCGCACCACAGGAATCCAATAATCTGCACTAAGAAATATCGGTAATACTGCAGAAAAAACAAAATCTAGTTGTGCAAGTGCTATTAGAACATCAAAAACAAGATAAGAGGTAATAGAAACAATAGAAAAAATGCTTTCCACTTGGATACAACAATAATACATCATGTACACATCTCACAACCATCAAGGAAAAGGCTCGAAATATTTATGATTCTATCAATAATGATAATTCTTCCGAAGAATTGAAGGAGTTTAATGCCAACGGTGACTGGTTAAATAGATAAAAACAATGGCGTAGCTTCCATAACTTAAAACTTGTGGAGAAGGAGGCATTGCTGTTGAGGTGGCAGCTTCTAAATTTCCTAAAGAATTCAAGTAAATTGTTTCATCAAGTTTGATGAGACGGGGGTGATTTGGAAAAGAATGCAAAGCCGAACATTCTTATGATGCTTTTTGTAGCAGATCTCGGACATTTCAACTGATTCTTTTGCGGAAATTATATTCGACTTATGCGACTTTTTTGGAACACAGCTGTCGCATAAATCGAGGAGTACCTGTATTACTAATTTAAGAGTTTGAGAGAAATCAATAAATTCATAAAACTTATACAACTAAACTGGAAACCAAAAGTGCCCTTTCAACACTGGGGAAATTCTCGGAAATTAGACATAAGAAGAAATTCAGTATAAATATAAAAAACGAAATAGTATTTACTCTAAATTACAATTCACTCTCTTTCCATCTCCAACCACTATTCTCACTCGCTTTCTCCACCCTAATCATATTTATCATCTCCTTCCTCAATCCTATCTACTACACCCTCCCACATGTTTATCAATCTCCAACCACTACTACTCTCACGTCTTCCTCCTCCCACCCACCCACCGCCTCATCTTTTTCTCCCTTTATCTTCACCATCCTTACCTCTTCCTCCCTCCATCTTCATCCTCATCGCTACCTCCTCATCCTCCGCACTCCTTCCATCTCCATCCTCCTTTCTCACCACCCACCCCTACATTCCTCTTCTCTTCCACCCTCCTCATCTCCATCCTCACAACTTATATCTCAATGGTATACTTCCTTCCTTTTTCTTTCTTCCTCTCCGTCTCTATCTTCGCCTCTCTCAGCCTTCTAATCTTGACTCGTTTAACGCAAGCTCCTCACGTTCGGGCACTGCGTCTTCGACCACTGACATCTTCTAGATCCTTTCCCCGGCTCTTTTTCTCTTCCTTCTTCACCTTTATCCCTATCACATATTGCGAGAAATTAAGTGGACAATAAGCTCCGAATTTCTCACAATAGAACATTCGTATGTAACATGTCGTTCCGCATATTTCTGTTAATGATTTTCATGAACTTCTTCCCTTATATTCGCAATGGATCTATAATGGTACTCCTTTTATCCTTGAGTGTTATTGCGTCGTATCTCTCGCATGATATGTATTTTCGTTCTCGACCTTTTACACCGTGATAAATAACAGATATGATTTAATATCACAGTGTTCGTGAGTAAAAAAAACATGTCTCCTAGAAAAGTTTCCTCCGTTATGAATTATATCTACCAATTAACGAGTTTACTCTTGTAACCGTTATATATCCCAATTTAATTCACATTATGTCTCTTGTTTTATGCCAGAAGAGCTGTTACATTTCATATTGCGCGGCGGAGTATAGAGTCATACTAAATTAAGAAAATATGTCGTCTCCAATCTTGACTATCAATTTGACGACCTTCTCTGGGAGTTAATCATTTGTACGGGTGGGGCAGAGAAACGGGCGATTTTATAAACCTCCCCCACCCCAGCACTGCCGGAGTGGGGGCAAGCTGAGAACTGCGTAGTGGCCTCTGATTCACAGCATTTAGTAACCATGGAGCAGTGGACCGGTGCACAACGTGCGTTCATTATTAAAGCATTTTACAAAAACAACGACAATTACGTCACTGCTCAAAGGTTATTTCGTCGGCATTTCAATGTAAACCGCAATAAGCCTGTGCCGTCGGCTCATACTATCAAAACATGGGTTAAGAACTTCAAGGAAACGGGTTCAGCGTTAAAAAAAAGCCTCCAGAGAAAGAAAAAGACATTCGTATGCCAGAAAACGTCGAGACTGTCAGGGCCGCTGTGGAACAGAGTCTACGACGTTCAGTGCGCCGTTATGCAGTATCACTGAAAATTTCAGCGAGGAGTTTACGCCGAATTCTGCACAAGGACTTGAACTTCCACCCCTACAAGATCCAGGTAGTGCAAGAGTTAAAAAAAAGCGATTTAATCACCCGCACAAACTTTTGGTGTGAATTACTGACTCATTTGGACGAGGATGAAGATCTTATTCACAATCTGTTTATGATTGAAGAAGCTCATTTTTATGTCAGGATTCGTGAATAAACAAAATTTCCGCTATTGGTCGAACGAAAATCCCCACCAGCTGCATCAGAAACCATTACACAGTGAGAGGGTAACAGTGTGCTGTGAAATATCATCGTTCGGGATTATTGGCCCATATTTTTTCGAGGACGATAATGAAATGGCGATTACTGTAACGTCAGATCGCTATGTCCATATGATTGAGAACTTTTTCACCTAAGAGTTAACTCAATTTTTACAAATCAACGAAAACACATCGCGTCAACAAGATGGTGCGACTTCGCATACTGCCAGAAAATCAATTAATGCCGTAAACCAGTTGTTTCCTAATCACGTCATATCCAGGAATGGAAATATTTCTTGGCCAGCAAGGTCGCCTGTCCGTTTGTGACTTTTTTTTGTGGGGCTTCTTAAAGTTTATGCACATCGCCCAAAAATATTGCCGAATTAAAATTGACAGTTCGAGAAGAAACCTCCAGAGTCCCAGTGGAAATGCTGCGTTGCGTGATGGGTAACTTGCGCTCAAGGTTAAAGGACTGTTTGCGCAAAGGCGGAGGTCACCTTGAAGACGTCGTGTTCAAAAAATAAAACGCTTTTCTGTATACTTTACGACAATATATTTTATAAATTTTTGAATAATGTTTTTAATTAATTACTGTTTTTAAAATCGCCCGTTTCTCTACCCCACCCTATTATTATTCTCCAATGCTTACGATGACTTTTACTATATATTTCCCTTGAATTAATTCCATCCGAGAACGCATTCTTGATGTTCCATTTTTGGAATTTCCATTAATTGCTAACCTTGATAGAGGGGTGTTTAGCTCCTAATGCTAGGATCGTAGGTTGGAATCCTGCCAAGCGCATGGTTCTGTGTTTCATCTTTGTTATGCTGCTACGATATTCACTATAATTGGCCCTGTGCTGTCTCTGAATTTTTGCCAACAAATAAATAAATTTATTGTATTGATTAACAGCTGTTTTAAAAATTTAAATCTCTGCTCAAAACTGAATCAGCTGCGTTATAGTTTTTGTCAATGACAATCGTGATTGCTGTTGCCATAAAATTTTTTCAACTACAAGTGGAAATTCACTTTACTTTGATTCCATTAGGAATTGCATCTCAAAAAATCGACTTTTCCGTTCAATTGCAATTTAGTTTTACCGAAATTTTCAACATTACAGTGAGTGGAACGCATAATATACTTTATTTTTTTAATTTCATATTTTTTGCGGTAATTGTATGTATTTTCTATTGTAAACATGCTATTGAAGAAAATATTAATAATTCGTAACATTAGCGTTGATAATACGACCAATATAGAATATCTTACACATTTGAGTCCATATAATAAATTAATAAACTCATGAGTTTCCACCGCACTTTTAACAAATGATCGTTTAATTGCAGCGAACGTTTTCATGTATCACTGACTTGTCTCAAATACTGTACTAATGGGTGTTGCATTAATTTTCATTTATAGATAGCATTTCTGCGTACGGTGTTATAGCATAACCCTGTCTCATGTACATTTTTTATACGTACGGTTTTGAAATAAATACGTACCTATATTGACGCAAATTATAGATGGAGGCGATATTATGAACTTACAGACTCCTCGAAGGCAGCCAAGAAATTACTAGAGAATGCGATTAGAAGTCAACTTTCTAAGCCTCAAACATAAAGATACTACAACTGACAATTTCTTATTTCGACATAGAAATAATTTCGTTTACATTTTCAAATCATTCAGAATAACCGACTGAAATGGAAAATCAAGAGGAAACTCTTGTAATTTTCATAATCTTAAAATCAAATAAATTTCATGAAAATTAAAAAAATGCAGAAAAAAAGGTTAAAACCGCTTGTGATTAAATTTCTTAAAATATTCCCCCAAAATAGAAAAATTAGTTTCCTTTAAAAGAAGTTTATCGGATTGAAATAAAAAGTTTGTAAATAATTAAGGATGTATTTTGATTAAAAATGAGAACCTTCGGCTTGCAAGACAACGTTATCAATGCAAAAAAATTGACACAAGAAAACGATAGAAATAGAAGGCAAAAAAATGCATCTCTTTGAGAGCACGTATTCAATTGAAGTGTAAAAATTAAAATTAAATTAGAAAACCTTTCGGGTCGAGTACTGTATTCATAGGATATATAAAGATCGCCCTTCACGTGTTTGTCCGATTTCTTCCCAAGTAATTGATTTTCTTGTTTATAACTTATAACTTCCCTTCCCTTCCTTTCAACTGTGCGTCTCTTCACTCTTAAGATCCTTCGACCTCATCCATCCCTATTCACATAGACTATGCATTCTCATCCCAGTTTAACCCCTCTAGCTCTTTCGCTTTCTCCAGCGACAGCTGGTGTGCAGTTCTGCATGGGTCCATCATTGGTCTCCCCAACTCAACCCTCTTCTCGTCTATTCACCTCGATTGCATAGAACTTAAGTGACCACAGGTTAGTTAGCGCGTAGCGGAGGCATGCCTCTAATGACACTCGTGGACGCACCATATATAAATTTACGCCTACTGCGTTCCAATACCATAAATTGAACTGCAAAAATTAAATTTGAACTATAAAAAATAGAAACCTGCAAAATTTATTATCTATTTAATATCATAGAGTTTTAAATCTGAGTGCTTGGTAAATTTTATGAAACCATTTTAAGAAAAAAAACGCAATAGATCAATCAAACGCAGATATTTGAAAAAGGCAGGTGCAATAGTTTATTTTATAAAATGATTTAATTATAAATCTGCTTATCATGGATGACTTATTAAAATTTATATTATTAAAAATCTCACTGTAATTGCCTTATATGACATGATCATTCCTTTAATATACGTAAAACTCGTTTATAACGATCACGCATAAAACGAAATCTCGGCTATAACGAAGAAATGTCTCGGTCCCTTGGACTTCTCCATAAGGGCATTGGTTAAATTTCTCGGATGTAACGAACACAAATTTAACAAATTCTCGGCTGTAACGAACAAATGTTTGGTCCCGTGGCAAAAAATGCACCATATATAACGAATGCTGGCGAGCAGAGCGATAAGTAATGAATAGTTTTCGCCCGTTGGTAGAGAGATCCGGAAACAATGCCGACCACCTCCTCTTCCATACGAATTTCCACGCTCCCTTTGTTTTGAAATCGATATTAAAAATGTCAAATTTTTATGTAAATTAATGACCATAATAATAATATTAATTGTCAATTAAAAAAATAGTTTGTAATAGCAATCGAACATTTTACATTCCGCGAAGTTGATAAGCATCTATTTGCATATGTAAGTACGGCATTGAAATCTACTCACTGCAAATACAGTAAAAGCTGTCTTATCCGGCTATGTTGGGGATTGTGGATAGCCTATTAGGAGAAATATCCGGATAGGGGAGCGTTTTTCGATTTCGACATCGCAAATTTAGCAATAACCAAACAAAATTGGGTTTAGGTTCACTATCGTACTCCCCAAACATAACTATGCATGGAGTTTGCATTTTCCATTTTAATTCTTCCACACTTAGTTAGATATAGACACTATTTACCCATTCTTATTTAATACGTTGCTACGCTTACATGCAAAACAAAAAGCCTATTGAAAAGTTTAGGGCGTCCGGGAATTTTGGGGATTACGGCAGTGAACCTGTTCCCAAAATTGAATTTATTGGATTATATCATTCTTATTTATCTTTCTTATTTATCTTTATTTATTAGAAAAGGACGAAATTATTTAATTCTTCTGAATATTTCTGTGAAAACTAGTCATATAATATTTTATCCAATTCCTCAATTTTTGGCTTATGAAGCGTATGATGTTTATTAATTGATTTACTCGTCTCAGAAGATGACACAAATTTCATTAATTTAGCCTTGTGAGCCTTGATATCGTAGAGCGTGGAAGATCCGATGCTGAATTCTTTTGCTATGACTGATCTGCTTTCTACTTTTTCATTCGTTTGATCAGCTCCAGCTTTTGTGTTAGCGTTAAAACAACTTTTTCCCTTCTGTCCCTCGCTTTTAGGTATTTGTTTTGATGCAATATTCAATGGATGGGGAATTTTTAAACAATAAAAAGCGAAAAACTGGAAATTGTATAAGTACACCAAAACATCTAGACAATGCAAATGGCTTACGTAAACAAAAGCTTCATGTTTATTCGGCAGTCCCAGAAGTATACGGTGTAAATACGTAATATATACATATTATATTTTAAGAAATTTTAAATTGGAAGTTGAGGTATTACACAAATACAATTCACACAAAAATTCATTAAAAAAATGAAATAAAAAATGAATTTTATTTGGGTAATTTCAGGCGTCTCAGGGTGGCCGGTTCTAAATAACAGGATAGCACAGCTTTTACTGTATGTGTCTACGTGTTCTATGGGATGTATAGGCTAAAAACCATGTTTCTCGTATATAACGAAGCAATGAGTCGGTCCCCTCAAATACGTAATAAATGAGTTTTACTGTAGTTATCAAATGATTGCATTTTAAAAGTGGGATGAAAACAAATCCTTATTAATGTTATTGTAAGTTCAGATAATGCGTATACTCCTTTATATTATTAGACTAGCTGCCTGTACATCTCCGAAATTGGAGCTCTGTGTAGTATTATGTAAGAAGGCCCTCCACTGCCCAACCCCCGTGACCCAGCCCGCGCGCCCCAGCCTCCCTGCGCCGCCGCTCACTGAGGCACGAATCCCTATTCCAGGGGTGGCCAACCTGCCTTGCCATTTTAAAAATAAAAAAATGTATAGAAATGAATTGAAAAATGTCAACGTTAACATTAAAGGTTCTACAATGTTGTTCTTTGACAACAGACTGCGTGTTATGTGTGCGTGCGGCTACTTTAATCCACGAAAAGAGAAAGTATTACAAGAAAATTTTTTTACAGAAACTAGTCACGGTCTTCAAGACAGAGTTTAGAGAAGTACCTGGAAAACAAGATAGGAGAATTGACTTCTCTTGTTTTCCAGGTAGTTCTTTAAAATTTTCAAAATTACTGCCCCTCTCCTATATAGTATACAGATATACCCCGCTTAACGAAGCCCCTGTGATCGAAGCTACTTTATAACGAAGTCGGAAATTATGCAGTGAAAATACAAAAAATTCGAAAATGCTGCGAATTATTGTTCGCGTGTTATACGGCTCAGGTGGACGACACACAATTGATAGTGACGCTACTCACATTTCGAAGCTTTGCTAACATAGTAACTCGTATGTTCACATAATTACAGCTACTAAATTAGCATGTTTTACTATATTCTCGACCTAGATCCTTTAAGAACCATGAGAATGAGTTGGTCTGACTCTTTATCTCGAAGTAGCCAGTTCTGATATATTAAGAAACCTCTCTTTTCGTAATGAAATCGGGCGTAAGTTAATTTAACATTTTCACTATTTTATGATTGGGATAAAGTGAATGTCAAACTTTAACCCCTCTACCACCGACGGAGGAGTTTTTAATAATTCCCTCGTAAACGGACGAAGGAGTTTTTTTGAAAAAACACGACAAAGTTGCGAAAACTTGCGAAATTTGGAAAAACTCAAGAAATCATAACTTTTGATGTTTTTACTGTATTTTGATGAAATTTTTTATGTAGTTACATTAAACATGAAATTCTTAAACAGTATCATTTTAAATATAATGCGTCACACACAACATTGCTATATAGAAGCGAATGAACAGTAATCGCTTAATGTTACGGTGCGCGTTCGCGGTTTATATAACTTTCTGCATAGCGTGAACTATGAAGGATATTGACATGAAATCTTATTCAAATAAACATATAAAAATTACCAAACATTTCGTCGCTGAATGTACCTATCTAAACTAATTAGGTGAAAAGTTTGTCGCAAGTCAACTTTTCCATGTCTTGACTTTAAATTTATAACTTAATGTAATTATGATTTCTGAAGATGTTTCATTAATAATATAGACGCTTTAGTTACTCAGTCATCATTTTTAATCATTACAGAAGTCAAATAGAAAAAATGGTTACATTTAGTTCATTAGAAGCGGAGATACTATGTTGCATATATCTTAAATGCTTTTAGGCGCAGAATACGGAAAACTTTTTAAAGTTACATATTAGCTCACAAGTCTATTCCCGATTGTTTTAGCAAATGCACACATGCGTAATTGAATGCAGCAAGAAATTTACCTTATGAACACTCGAAACATACTATCTAGTAAGCTTCTCTGTGAAAAGATACCAATGTTTTATATATCTTCTGGGAAGGGAACTCAAACTACAATGGAACGAATATTTCTGTGGGCTTGTGAAGTAAAATGCAGCAAAGCACAGAGAGAGCCGATTATGACAGAAGGATTCTTGGCGAATTGGGAAGCGATTTTGGAAGCATCTCAATTATGCTGTGTGTATATAGTATATAGGAGAACTTTTTCCTTCGTAACTCAAGCAGCGAAGACTTTTCTCGCAAGGCTCAACTAAGATAAAAATATGTGGTAGGGAAGAGATTATATTTCTTCTGTGAGAAGGCCCAACTTCAAAAGACAATGAAATCATTCCTCTTACATTGAAAAGCGATTTTTAAAAGCGGAAACACGGTAATATTGTGGGAAAATGAGAATTTCAACGCAAATTTTCACTTAGATTATATAAAACAATAACAATAGTAAAATTACAGGACATGCATTACTAAAGAGGCCAAAGCTACCTCTATCAAAATACCTATAGCTTATTCAGATTGACAAACACCCTTGTGTAATTAGTGAATTTTTGTGGCAAAAACAAAAATTTCACCGCAATCTTTCACGTAGATTATAAAAACTATATTAAAATTATAGTATATCCATTACTAGAAAGGTCAAAGCTTTCAAAATATATAAAGGTTATTAAGATTTACGAATATTCCTTTAGTCAATAGACAATAAAAATGGTGGCACATCGATTTCTCAGGGAAAAAATGAAAATTTCAATGCAAACTTTCACGTAGATTATAAAAACTACATTAAAATTACAAGATATGCATTACTAGAAAGGCCAATGCTTCCTCTTTCACAATATATGAAGGATATTAAGATTTACGAATACACCTTGCGTCAATAGATTAAAAAAATGTGGTGGCGCTCCGTATTTTCTGCGCAAAAATGTAAATTTCACCGCAAATTCTGACGTAGATTATAAAACATAGAAACAATAGTAAAATTATTCGACGTACATTGCAGGATAGCGCAAAGTTTTCTCTTCCAAAATGTATTATGGCTTTATAGATATACGAAATATTAAGTGAGTTAAACAGTAAAGAAAGCAAGCACTACCTCGGACGTGCAGGACACGTCGCTCGGCGTCATACGAAGTTCTTGTTGGACGTGCAGGTCACGTAGCTCGGCGTTGAGGGGTTAAACCAGCAGTTAGCAAGAGACACGGGCGGGTGCATCTTCCCAGCAGGAATCGTGACTGATCCAACGTGGATCTCTGGCCGTCTCGACTACTAACAACATGAAAACGGAGGAGTAGAGCAGCAGTAATAACGACATTTTATTAATTTCTATTATTAACCAATTAAAATTGTACCTTCAGTATGGTATTAGTTCGTATGTTTCGAAAGCAGTGGTTATACTTTTTAATATATCATTTCACCTTTGTCGGAAAGCTTGGTTTAGTAGAGGAAAGATTCTAAATATGGAATACTGTCCTAATATGGAATACCCATGTATTAATGAAATAATGTAACACAGCAATGTAGTGATGGTACCAGGATGTCGGGAGGACCAATGTAACGTGATATTCGGTTCAATCACTTAGTTGAGTTGTTTCTTGCTGTGCTTGTGGTCGGCATTCTTTCACCTTCCGTGCAGAAACTTTTTGTAAGGTATGTTTCACGATAATTTCTACATCTTGGCATGTTAAATCTAGAGTAAACCGTGTATCGTGTGCTTAGCACATAAGTCGTATTTTGAAATAATTGCATTGATTTAAGTATTATCACAAATGTTATATTAATTGTTTACAATCAAAATTGAAAATGGCTAGGGACCTAATATGGGATACTAGGGTGTCCCTAATATGGGATAGTATTCCATATTAGGAGCCACAATTGTCGTGGTAAAGTGAAGATATTTGGCGTTGGGGAGACAATGCCCCCTCTGTTTCTTGTATCAATGGTCAGCCCGGTGTGTAATTTTCCATTTATTTTAGTTATCCAGGGCCGGGCCGGAACAAATTTCTCCCATTTGTACTCTTTATCCATTGTTATTTTTACTGCGAGAATGCTGTTGATATATCGTATTCCCTAGAAGTTTTCTACCATGAAATACTGCAAGGGCGTACGGAGGAGGATGGGTGGGGAAAGGGAGTTTCGGTGATCGGAACACCCCCCTCCCCCTTACCCGTCTCTTCCCCCAAAATGAATTTACTACCTTTTCCGCCCCTGTAAGATAGTCCATCACATCTGAATTAAGGAGCTGCTGTAGGTGAACCCCAGAAACAAATTTCACCGTACGCCCTTGAAATACTGTGCTAACGTTTGATTTCCATGAGTGAGCCGACATATTCTCTTCTCGCATCCTCTTAGATTTATGCCCGGAGGTGAATGGAGGTTTATGTCTGACATTTTCAAATACGGTGATTAATGATTATAAATGTGATTATTTTGTGTAAACATTTTGATTAATGCTTTATGTTATTAATATTTGGTTCAGCAACATTAATGTACATGGAAATAAAATTTTTAAATTGATAATGCAGATGTGTTGCGTAAGAGAAGAATATTTGTTAATGATTGAGGTATTCCATTTTAGGAACCATATTTTTTTAGGGTCCAAATTTGTAATATTTTGAGAAATATTTATTAGTCTCAACAATAGTTCATCTACCTGTATTGTATTATGATGCATAGTTTTTCCATATTTCAGAATATAATACGTCATATTTTGCATTTAAAATATTGCAAAATAAACTTTTTATTCAACAAAATATAAATAGCATTCCATATTTGGAACCTTTCCTCTATATCTTATTCATTTTTAGGCGCGTTTCGCTTACAGCGTGGGTGCCTATAATCTGTCTGTCTGTCCGTCTTTCCGTCTGTCCCTCCGTCCGTCCGTCCGCATGTTTGTTCCCGTCTTCTATGGGACGGATTTTCATGAAAGTTGATATTAAGGACCTGCAATAAAATCTAATAAGAAAATCGCAAAAATGAATAACGTACGCCAATCAGGGGTACCACTTTACTGGTAACAAAAAATGAACTTTCCGTCATATCTCGTATAGTACTGATCATATGAAAATATTTTTCAAATAAAAGTTGTAGAACTAATGGAGTATTTCCTTGTATATACATTTTTATCGTAGGAGTAGTCCTTATCAAGAAAATCAAACAAGAATATTTTAATTCCAGTTGAACTTTCTTGCAAGGTTACCTCTTCGTAATTGCTAGCATAAACAATCTCACAAACAAACGTTTAATTTCCTTACGTGTGCATGCAATATTTTTAAATAGGAAGAAAATGGATTATTTATGATGAAGAAAAACTTTAAAACGCTATTTCTCTTGTATTTCCCTTACGTACAGGTATATAATTTCTTTCTAATACTCTATTGCACGAAGCGCGCCCATTTGTGATACTTTGTGCACTTTCCTAACTTGTTTATAGTATTAATGATCTTAAAGAATTCCAAACCGCAGTCAAAAGGACCATAGACAAGTCCATCTTCCAAACAAGTACAATGGCGTCAGGCCTCCGTGTTGTCCCTGCCATCTAGACTACTACTAATGCAAAACTATTACGTGGCACGCGACATATTTTCAGCATGATATACGGCACCTTACATAAAATGGTTGGCCACCCTATTCCATCTACACGCGCGTGATAGCGGAAAGGAAGTCGCTGGTGACGTCACGGAGGCGTGGAAGAATAGATTAAGGGGAAGAGGAGGTTCTCCTACTTTCTAAAAGCTGCGCCTGCGCAGTTTTGCAACTACACCGAAGCCCAGAAGGCCGGCCCGCGACAGCAGACGTGAAGTTCATCGTGAGATGATCACGTGTGATCAGGCGGTTCTGCCAGTTTCATTCCGAATAAATCCTTGATATATATTGATACTCTCATTTTTCTTTTCTCCAAAATAACATCAGAAGTGGGATCTGAAGACACGTTCCTGACAAAGCAGCCTGTAATGGAGGACTTTATGAAGAATATGTCGGACCTCTTCATTAAAATGACAGACCGCATGGCTAGTTCTACACCACCAGCTGCACCGGATCAGATAGCTGTTCCTAGCTATAACGCTAACGATTGTGACTTAGAGGAGTGGATTGCCGAAATTGAAAATCTGGTAAAGGAATTTGGATGGTCAAGTCGGGAGACAGTGGTAAGAGTTGCTTCTTCTTTCGCGGGCCCTGTTAAACGGTGGTATGACAAGTGGCACCCAAATGAACGGACGTGGGAAAATATGAAAGGCGACTTATTATTAGCATTCCCTAAGAAACGGAATTTCGGTCAAAAACTTCACGATGCTTGCAATTTTACTAGTAATTGCTGTAATTCTTACGAAGAATACGTTCGTGATAAATTTGAAAGAATTAGGCAATTGAGAGCTAATTGGTCTACAGAGAATGTAATCGATATAATTATTTTTGGCATTGACGATCCAGTTGTTCGCACAACTATCATGAATTTAAATTCTAAGACCCTACCCGATTTAACTAACGCACTCGGGAGTTTTTCATATCGAGCTAAGAATGCCAAAGATGAGAACGGTGCCAGTTTCCCCAAGCGGCAACGCCTTAGTTATGGTAGCTCCCCAAGGGAAGCCACATTAAAACGTTGTTTCATATGTAAAAAGAAAGGTCATGTGATGGCGAATTGCCGATTTTCTTCGGGGAATACAACCGACAGGTCTAAACGAACTCGCGATCCTGTGCCCAATCCTACTCAGTCTGCGAGTAGTTCAAATAGGGGAGAAATTCGCGAGGGAAAGCTTTGTGCCATTTGCTCAAAGGAGGGACACCAGCCTGATAAATGCTGGATGAAGGCCAAGGTTGAACGTTTTGTTTCCTCCCAGAACGTTAATGTATGTGAAACGTCTAAATCTCTTGAATTTACTCCGGTTAAGATAAAGGGACAAGTGATTAACAGTCTAATAGATTCAGGTGCCGACTGTTCTTTGCTTTCGGAAAGTCTGGCAAATACCCTTCCCTGTGAAAAATATGCATCCCCTAATATATTGAAAGGGATCGGTATCGAAAATGTATACTCCCATTGGAAAACCACTTTATTGACAAATTATGAGGACCTAAGTCTTGAAATTGTTTATTTCATTGTCCCAGATATTTACATATCGTGTGATGTTATTATCGGTCGAAATATCTTGGCAAATTCAAACTTAAGTTTTATTACCGACGAAAGCGGTACGAGGATCATTAGAAAGCAAAATTGCAATACTGTCGAAACGACTCCTACTCTGAATGACCTCGTAATTACTGACGTAGACCAGATTTCTCGTCAACAACTTTTGTTATTGCTTGGCGAATATAAATCCATGGTAGCGGCCGGGAATAATGTGCGTATAGTTAATACTGGAAGCCTCAGTATACGCCTTAAGGAGGAATCTGTTGTCTCCTATCATCCTTATCGCCTGGCTCAATCGGAACGACAAAAAGTACGCGACATCATTAAAGATCTTCTCGCGAACGGAATAATTCGCGAAAGTCGCTCGCCTTTCGCTAGTCCTATTATTCTAGTCAAAAAGAAGGATGATTCAAATAGAATGTGTGTAGATTTCCGCGCATTGAATCGTCTGACGATCAAGGATCGGTATCCGTTGCCGTTGATTGACGATCAAATTAATAGCTTGTGCGGGAATTCATATTATACGTCTTTGGATATGGCATCGGGGTTCCACCAGATTCCTATCGAACGAGATTCCATCGAGAAAACCGCTTTTGTTACACCTGATGGACATTATGAGTATTTAAGAATGCCATTCGGGCTTGCTAACGCTCCCGCAATTTTCCAGCGAGCGATTAATGCCGCATTAGGTCCACTTAAGGACAGCGTAGCTCGTGTGTATCTCGATGACATTCTGATACCGTCAAATACCATTTCCGAAGGATTAAAATCCTTAAGACTAGTTCTTGAGGCCCTGAATAAGGCAGGGTTTTCCTTGAATGTATATAAATGTAGATTTTTGATGGAAAAAATTACGTACTTGGGGCGCGAGATATCCAAAGATGGTATTCGACCTTCTATGCTTAAAATCGAAGCACTTTCTAATTCTCCGAAACCTTCTAACGTAAAGCAGGTACGACAGTTTATGGGTCTTGCTGGATATTTTCGACGGTTCGTGCCGAATTTCGCTGCTCGAACGGCATGTATTTCCAGATTGACAAAAAATAATCAACCTTGGGAGTGGACCTCCGAGCATGACGATGCTCGTGAATATATTTTAAAAGTTTTAACATCGCGACCTTTACTTGCGATATACGATCCTAATCTTCCGACTGAATTACATACCGATGCTAGTAGCATCGGCTATGGTGCAATTTTATTCCAAAAGCATGGAACTTTAAATCGCGTCGTCGCTTACTTCAGCAGACGTACTACAGCGGAAGAATCTCGTTATCACTCTTATGAGTTGGAGACCTTAGCGATTGTAAATGCGTTAAAACATTATCGTACTTATCTTTTGGGGATAAAATTCGTAATATTCACAGACTGTAATGCCATTAAATCTACCGCTACGAAGCGTGATCTACTACCTCGAGTAGCTCGTTGGTGGATTTATCTCCAAGATTTTGACTTCGAGATCCAATACCGAAAAGGCAATGCCGTTGCCCATGTAGATTTTTTGAGTCGTAACCCTCCATTAGTGAATCGGATTAATAGTATCAAGCATCGAACATGGCTAGAAATAGAGCAAGCGTCAGATCAGGAAACTTTCGCATTAATTGAGGCTTTGAAAACCGGCAGATTGGATCCGAAACAATATCGGGTAAAAAATAAATTATTGTATCATGTTGACAAAATAAATGGAAGCGAAGTTTTGCAATGGTATGTCCCTAAAGGTAGCAGACTAGGCCTTTTAAGACTGTTTCACGACGAATATTGTCACATTGGTGTTGACAAAACCATTGCCGCAATATCTCAAAATTTTTGGTTTCCTCGAATGAAACATTTTGTAAAAAAGTATGTCGCACACTGTTTGAAGTGTAATCTGCTTAAAGCCCATAGTGGACCAAAACAGGGCTTACTTCATTCAATCGATAAAGTCCCTATACCGTTTCACACAGTTCATTTGGACTGCCTCGGACCTTTGCCACCTACGATTGAAAATTTCAAATATTTGCTTCTCATCATAGACTCCTTCACTAAATTTTGTATGTTGTATCCACTAAAGAATTTGACGAGCAATGAGACCACAGATAAGATTCGGCAATTCATATCCGTCTTTGGCACACCTCGTCGCATCATTACAGACTCGGGCTCTAATTTTCAAGGGCATGAGTTTACACAGTTCTGTGCATCCTGGTGTATCCAAATACATTTTATTACCCCTGGTGTTCCAAGAGCGAATGGTCAAGCTGAACGCTATGTTCGCACGGTCTCAAATTTACTACGCGTCGAGACTGAAACTAAGTCAGAATGGTCGAGCGGAATTTGGAAGATTCAATTATCATTGAATACCACTCGTCAGAAGTCCACGGGTTTTGCGCCGTTACGTTTGTTAATGGGTATTGATGGCACCATACCAATGGTTCAAGCGCTACTTAACGCCACGCGATCTTTATCGTTACCGCCTATTAACAGGGAAAATGATGCTTCCGCTGCTCTTACAGCTTTGAGAGCCAATTCCTCCCGACAAAAAGAAATTTTTGATCAGAAACGAAGAGATTCGATTAGCATACGAGTAGGAATGTACGTTCTTGCGTTAAATGACACCAGACGTAAGCCGCGTCTAGATAAACATTTCGTCGGGCCTTACAAGGTTACTGAATGTTTACCTGGAGACCGATATAGGGTTGTAAGCACGGGCGAGTCCCCAAGGTCCTTCACCTTTGCGAAGGAACAGCTGCGTGTTTGGCCCAACGAGTGGTCTTCTGACGACCTCGAACAGCTGTTCGAGCTGGACGGTGCTTCTGATTCTTCGTCAGAAGGTGAGTCAAAATAACCGTGATAGCACTGTTCTGTGAAAATTATGATTGCCATAGTGCTATGTGATGATTGAGATTATTTTACTCTACCGAATGAATTGTTTGAATTGTGGAATTATTAAATGCAGTATTTTACATGTTTATATTGAGATGATACCGCAATGTTTTGCGGGGGAGTAATAACTGATTGTCCTGCATAGATCTGCAGATTGCAAGGTTATGTTTTAATTGCTGGATGAATGTTTGCATAGCAAGTTAAACTTGGTCCCTGAGTTCGCAGAGAATGGCGAAACAAACCGAGTCCCTGAACTTGGCAGTGTGTTTATATGGCAAGTCAAACTAGGTCCCTGAGTTCGTGGAGAATGGCGAAAACAAACCTGGTCACTGAACTTCAATATATGGGTACGTGGCAAAACAAACAAGGTCCCTGAGTTCGCAGAGAATTGCGAAACAAACCGAGTCCCTGATTTTGGCCACCATGCAATGCATTTATATGGATTTGCATTCTTTCTTGTGCAATTATATGGTTATATGTGATTGAATTTGTATCTGCATTTATTAAATGGTTCGCATATAGCAATGCATATGCCAATTTACAGTGAACAATTAGCAACAAAAACGAAGTAGACAACACATAATAATGTGGCTTGTCCGAAACTTAATTTTGAGACATTCAAGGGTGAATTGATATGTATCTCAGGTAGAGGAATTAAAGATTGCTATTTGTTTTACAGAATTAATGAAAGGTTTGGAAGCAGATATTAATTCTGATACAGAGGATGTGGAATCGACTCGGGGACGAGACGAATGTCAGCCTGGCCGTGATAGCGGAAAGGAAGTCGCTGGTGACGTCACGGAGGCGTGGAAGAATAGATTAAGGGGAAGAGGAGGTTCTCCTACTTTCTAAAAGCTGCGCCTGCGCAGTTTTGCAACTACACCGAAGCCCAGAAGGCCGGCCCGCGACAGCAGACGTGAAGTTCATCGTGAGATGATCACGTGTGATCAGGCGGTTCTGCCAGTTTCATTCCGAATAAATCCTTGATATATATTGATACTCTCATTTTTCTTTTCTCCAAAATAACACGCGCACCCCTCGCGCCCCTCGGAACTCCTTCCCCTCCACTTTTCCTCAAGCGTGGCTGAGTGAAAGTGGAGGGGAAGCTCCGCTTCGGGTTGTGACTGACAAAGGCCTTCCCTTACTTAATTAATATATACGTTGACAAGACGAGGTGACGCTTTTTGCCAGGTGGAGTTCGTTCTCTAAGCTCCCGGTAGTGATCGTGCATGTAGAGTACAGGTCCCCCTTAACGTTGCAATTGAAAATTACTAGAAGCTACCTTATCGGAGGTTATATGTAGATCTTTTTACTTTCTCATATATGAAGTATATTGAGAAAGTATTGTTATTGCGATAAAATTCGACCTACAGCTTTTTACGGAAACATACGTTTTAGATGTAGCTGAGTTCGTAAAAGTGGTTCACGCAATGCAGTCTGTCTGTGTGTCTATCTTATACTGGCCTACACGGTAGAGCGAAAATGAATCTAATCTCGCACATCCATTTTATCATGCTGAGCAGAGGCTATAAATAAATGGTTGACATTCCTCAATAATTAAGGGAAGTTTATTCTACGCATTTTTAACAACAGTTTGATTTTCTCAGAAACGTCTATAGGGATTTTGATCAAATTTCCTACAGTTAATTCATTTTACGTTTTCAATAATACTTCATAGTTCATATTTCTCAAAAGATGAATATAATGCTAGTTTATTCTAGGAAACATTAACAATAATTTGATTTTCAAAAAACGGCTATAACGATTTTGATAAAATTTCGTACAGTTACTTGAGTATACATCTACAATAATACTACGTATTTTATTTTTCTCAATGAATGAATATAAGGCTAGTTTATTCTTGGGCAACTTGAACAAACATTGGGTTTTCTAAATACAAGCTCATACGATTTTCATTTTCTAAAGATAATTAACGACACATTAGTATATGAGAAAGTTTGTACAATGTATGTTGTACCGATTTTTTTGACTGCGACACCCTTTGTTCAGTTCATTCAGTGATACCCCGTTTACAGTTCCAATACCTCCAAGTCACCTTTAATGATAAATTAGGCTTTCCCTAACATAGAAGGATGAAATTCTGACATTTAAACAAGCACGAGTGTTTATTCTCCTGGTCTTATTTATTTTTATAAGCCAGAATATGATAAACTGAATTTATCAAATATTCGCATCTCCCCTCAATGATTGTCGCGTCACTACGAGATTTTGACGGAAATATACGTTTTAGGTGTAGCCGAGTCCGAAATAGTGGTTTTAGAAATACCGTCTGTCTGTCTGTATCTTCGTTGCCAGACGAAAGAGCAAGTCCCAAAAGAGCAAGCGACATAAGAGCAAGTGGACAAAAGAGCAAGTGGACAAAAGAACAAGTATTTCTAAAACAATTACGGATATTTCCTAAGGAATTCCAAAGGAAACACAGTTGACTATGGTATCAATCAACTAAGGATTTTATAGCAATTATGAATATGCAGCAAAAAATGAAAATGGAGGGGAGGGAAGGGGGCATACGCTACTCCTACCGCTTTCTTTAATATCATGTCTCACTATTTAATATTTCCGACCTGCATTGTCGCACTCTACATATTCCTCCCTCTCTATCTCTTTCTCTCTACTTCTATCTTTCTCTAGCGGGCACCAACGCGGCAATAGTGCGTGAAGTAATCATGACAGCAACAATTGTTCTTTGTTTTATCATTGAAAATACCTATTTCATTCATATTCGAAATTAGTTTTTTAAGATAGTTTAGACATATTCAAGATTTCCTAGCTAAAATATACAAATTTTATTTACTTTATCGTCAAAACGTTCAATTGAAGAAGATGTTTCTATATTTTAACTATTTCGGAAATTCGACAGAAAATTATATCATTTATTCATATGTTAAACAAATAGAGAATATAAACTCTCTTGGAATACGTAACGCTGATCAGTATTTATGCGTATTTCAGCTGGATTTATAATTCTCTCATTTAAACCGACTTTCAGTATGATAATTTTCGTGGCGAAAACAAGTGAATGATTCAGAACATATAGAGGCAAGGCGACTGTATCCAGTAGAGTCAAAAGAACCCTAAGTACAAAATTACAGTGCAATAAATTAAAGATAAATACGTATCATATTAACTAATTAAATTTCGTGTTAAAAATTCACTCAACTTGCAAAGGCATTATTGAGTAGAAAAAGTTTTAGTTCCATTTTGAAAACAGGCAACGGATTGTTTTTTTATTTCATTTGGAATCGCATTGTTGTACAGAATTCAGCATATGTGGTACGGGCTTTTCCCATGGTTACGTAAGTTGTTAAACAACATTTATATTGTTTTTCCTTGTCTGATGATGGTGGATGCACGAGTTGTGCTTATTGGCTTTTAGAAAGGTAATACATCAATAAATTTATAATATAGAGAGCGTGAGTAAATCGTTAGAAATAAATAAATTCTACAGGGTGAGTATTGTTTTACAGAAAAAAAAGTGTTAAAGTGCTTTCTTCTGAAGGTTGTAGTGAGAATTGTTGCCCGCCAATTTTTGCGGCCATCGCGTTTACCATTCGAATAGAAGATTTTAGAGAGCAGCTATGTCAATCAATAAAATGTTTTTTTTAACAATCAGAGATGAAATAATGCATTGAAAATATAGATATCTTGATATAATTTCTCGATGAAGAATACGTTTTTATTCATTCCCAGATCTACCGCCTTGTATCTGGCAAAGCTATTTGTGGATTCAACCCAACCACAATCGAATTCATGTTTCCCGACTCCGGGTTAGGCAACATGTGGTAATTTATATTTTGCGATCAGAATGAATATATTAATGCAGGATTACGTCATTCCGCTTAATACGGAATCTTTTTTCCCACGTGATCGAGGTCGCATCACTTCAATGTCGACTTTCTTCCTATCCGCTCCACCCTCCCCCATACAAAGCCTTCCATCACTCTTAGGGAAACAACCTCTCGCAAAAATATCATGTTTTTGCAATATTCTTCCCTGCCTTTAAAATCTCTCTCTCTTTTTTTTCCTTCCGAATCAGCTTCTTTTAATTCCTCTCTCGCCCTCCTCTTTTGTAAACTCCCAGTATAAAATAAACTACTTTCACCAGCTCATCTCTATCGAGCTAAACCCAGCACCCATCCGCCCCATCTCACACCACACATTTTCCCACCGCCTTCTCCCTCCCCTCTACTCTTACCTCCCTCCCTCCCTCCCCTCTCCTCCTCCTCCTCCTCCTCCAGTTCTACCTTCCCCTTTACCATCCATCCGTCCGCTTTTTGCCACCGGCAGAAATAATTCAGTCCCGAGGAGTAATTAATATCTCCGTTAATTTTGAATGAGGAGTGGCGTAGGGGGGAGGGCACCGGTGCGAGGAAAGGTGAGGGGAAGGGGAGGAAGGGGGAAGTGAAGATATAGTGTGTATTAAGAGGAACTTAAGGACACAAACTTCGGGGAAATACATTTTTTTGTTGAACGTAAACTACTGGTTACCTTAATTTTGATGGAGTTTGTAGTTATGAGAAATCATCAAAATATACTTTCTAAAGATCGAAGAAAATTATTTTGAATAATAACAATAATGATTTTTTTGAGAATAAGTTGAATAAATACACAAATATATTTAACATCGTAAGCATTACTATCTATGATATTGCGTATAAAATAGTGATGAAAAATTTCTCCAAGTTTAGTTAAATGACTATGGTTAACATAATCTTGTGTGAGTGGCTGGAGTGTTGGACTTGCACGAAGCGGTCCCCGGTTCAAATCCTGTGCAGGTCGGATTCTTTAACTTGTAATCGCTCCGTACACTACATGTGTGGTTTCAGGAGAACACATAAATCCGTCCATCGGAAGGGACGTTAAGCGGTTAGCCCCTTTGGTGTCCTTTATAATGTATAGGCTAATGCCCGCACCAGGTTCCCCTCCTACCTTCTGCGCATGTCTGATGAGTGACTATAGCAGTGCATGTAGCGGCTGATTAGCCAAAAATTAATAAAAGAGAATCGTTACATCGATTATTGAAGAAAATTAGTTTTTAACGATATATCTCTTAATTTACGTGATTGGCAGTAATAGTTGTTTCCTAAAAATCGCAGAGGCCATTAATTGTTCTATTATCTAAATTACATGGGAATTTTTATTGGAGAATGTGGAAAGTAAGTTACTACTATTCATAGAAATTATTTGTGCTTAATTGGAATGGAATATCTAATGCGTTCATAGGGCAACGATATTCAAGATCGTTACTCGTATATCCCTCGAACAACGATTGTTTCCTGTAAAATATCTCTTTCCAAAGAAAAACATCTTTAACCTGTAAAAACCAATCAAAACTTTTATTTGAATATGCTGATTTAAATGCTAATTAATACTCTATGATTATGAATTATAATGAGATATTCTAGCGCCCGGGGTAAACTAATAAAAATGCGCCCTCTCCCCCTTCAAGAAATCATTTTTTCTAGTTTATTTAGTTACTAAGTCGAATTGTTGCGCCCCTTGCTTAGTTGTGCCTGGGGCAGATGCCCCGCTTGCCCCGCCCTGGTTACGGCACTGGATACACCAAACCCAAAGTTCTAAAACTTTTCTTCCACTTAACGCATGGAAATCTAATGAGTATGGCTCATATTGACGTGTTCGATTTGTTACTTTCCTGGCTAAGTTAATAACATTTGTGCATTTAAAACTGTTTCGCGCTGATTTTATTAGGACTTCAGGAATGATTTATTTATCTAAAATTTGAAAAGAATCTGAAACGAGCAGAGCATAAGGCCTGCTAAAGTGGTAGGAAAAAATGTCTCCTATTCGGATAAGAGCTCTTTTCAAATATTGGATTTGGAGTCGTAACAGGCGGTACGGTTGCATGGTAATGGGTTCAAATATTGTGAAGGAGTTAGAGATAAATATCATAATGGAGTGTGAATTGCCAGCAGAGGATATTATCATATACTCCGAATATAAAAGAGCCACATTGAGGAGGATAATGAAATGTAGGACAACATGTCCTTGATTAGTGATAAAAGGAATCCTCGCAGGATGAAATCGTTATAACTATAACTTTACAAGCCTACATCTACATCTACATGATACCCTGCAAATCACCAGACTGGTGGGTGGCAGGGGGTGCAGCACACCAAGCCCTACCTAATAATGTCCCTCGTGGGAATCACTCTCCTGTTATGATCCCGTATGGTCCTTGGAAAAAACGAGCTCTGGTATCGCTCGGTCCTACAGTCGATCTCTCGTATTTTATTCTCGTGATCGTGCCTGCCCATGTACGTAGGTGCCTCTAATATTCCTGAGACCTCCTCTAAGAGAACTTCCGACCTAAATTTCTCCAGAAGCCTTAACCTAGCGCTAATTCTGCGATCCTCTAGCGATATCCAATTCAACTCCTTCAAGAGTGATGTGACGCTTAATTTTTGCTCATATTTTTGCTTAACGAATCTGCTGCCTATAATGGAGACTCGAAATAGAAAGTCTCAAAATCACAGCATTTATTTGCATTGTGATAATAAAAGGTGAGGTTACGGACATGTCTTCTGCAGGTAAATTAAATGAATTCCCCATCGGGACATTTTTGTGTATCCTAAACTTCACAGGGGATGTCGACGCCATATTCTGTGTTGGGTTCAGTATAAGAGAAATCCGAACCAACACAAAAAGGCAAACATTAATAACATAAGAAGACACTGCAATTTATTATTAAGAAAAGATTTAAAAACTATGCAGAGGGTATTACAGATTAAGTGAAATCATTTTGTAAACAAAAGGCCCTTATCTAATAGACGTCAAATTTAAGTAAGTAATAATGGATGCAATTTAGAATGTAATTGGATCTGTTGTGCGTCAATGTGGTTAAACACGAAGCTGCAGGACAAATTTTGATAGGTAGTATGCTACGGTGGCCGCATATATTTATGTAGTTCCTACGAGCAGTAATAACTGCTTTCAATATATTCCCGTCTCTAAAACTCTTAAGAGGTTGGTATTCCTGGGCGTCAAGATTGGACGTGAGCGTAAATATCTTATTATTTATCGTAGAATTAAGTCAAAAGGACGATCTTAACACTAGGGGTACCGGGGTCAGCCGCCTGCCTGCAAATACCGGCTACCGTCAATTGACGGTTGGAGGAATTTCTCGCTTTTGACGCCTATTTGTAATATAAATGTGTTGGTTTTCAATAAATAACGTATTTTTATGAGTTTCATCCATTTGAGTCGTCTTACCGCATTAGAGCCTATTTTTTGGGCAGAGAAGATACAATGCAAGAAAAACGGAGAGTTTACAGTAAAAGAAACAAATTTATTTTTCTCGTGGCAAAGAACAAATGAGACCCATTCAGAATGATAAAATTACAATGTTCTTGCTTTCATCATATGCTCTGAGAACACACAGAGCAGTGCAGGCGCTCAAGGTCACGCTCTCACCCTCCTGCCCAGAAGAGTTCCCCTCGATTCTTCCTTGCTCTAGCTTGCATAAAAAAGCCGAATTACGCACTAACCGTTCACATGAGCACTATTCCAACTGAAGTTTCGTATCGCATATATGAAATAAAACCATTTGAAAAACACCTTTATTACTCATAATAACGCGTGATACGTCATTTTTAGAGTCAAATACGATTTTTTGCATAACAAAATACGTTATGGAGCATTGTCAGACGGTGAACAATGTTCAAGCGTCCAAATTCCTCCATAAAAAGGCAAAAAGGGTAGAAAAATAGCCTACCCGTCAATTGACGGGTCGTGGTACTAGTAGGTAAAAGATCCTATTATGAAGAATCTAAAGCGGAGAAATAATTACAACACAGTGCAAAAAGAACATTAGCCTAAAATATTAAAAGTCAGAAAATATAAGAAATCTACGATCAATCGTACAAGAGTTGCAGCGCTGCGAGAACCGAAAACCGTCAATTGACGGCGCCCGGTACTCCTAGTGTTAATCAACTCAGTCACCCGTATTTGATCCTTGAGAAACTATCTCATTAAATCAAATACTTAAAATTTTATTGTAAAAGACGTGGTCGGCTAATGCCCCCTGCAGCGAGGGTAGAGTTACCTGAGCTCGGATTTGACCCTCTTCATTATCGCCTTTTTGACGCTCGCCTTTTTTTCCCATTCGCCCTTTTCGTATTTTTGGCACTCGTCCTTTTGACGCTCGCCCTAAATATTTCACCTTTTTGGCGTGAAACTTATTCAATTGATCCTAAGCATGGAAATCTAGCTGGATGAGGTCTAGTTACTTTGGCGGCCGACTGAGAAAACCAACACATCCAATGCACATATCATAAAAATCTGATGTGGCCAACACATGATTTCTCCATATTTGGGATATTGATAATTAAATTATTATGAAGAGCATTATGAGGCAAAACTCCGAAATGGATAGTTCTACGAAAATTTGTTTCAAACAAAACCTGGAAGAAATATTATTCTCTACAACTTTGGTCCTTACGAAGATTACCAATAACGACATTTTTAAGGAGATATTTGACGGAAACCGAATAAACCGATTATTTATAAATAATTCCTAAACAACAACTGCTATGGAAAATTGTATCAAATGAAAGTTGTAGGAAATTTCATTCTCCATAAATTTTTTTATAGAATTGTATATACAATGATGATATTTAACGGGGAAATATCGCAAAAACCGAACCAAGTTTTGAATAAACCTCGACTTCCGTTTAACCGTTGTTATCTAAAAACTAATCAGTTCTTTGTACTCATGCTAAAGTGTTATATATTAAGTTTAGTAACGATATGGCAAGTACATTTTGAGTTAGAGCACCCGCAATCACATACACACAGACATCATTCCGAAAATAGTCTTGTTCTAGGGACCTCAAAACGTGTATTTCCGTTGAAATATCGAAGTCGATTTTCTTCGTGATCACAATACTTTCCCATTACTACGTATGGAGAAACTAAAAATGGCTCAATCGTGGGTAAACTGTGCCTCGTTACTTTCTCCATACGTAGTAATGGGAAAGTATTGTGTTCACGAAAATAATCGACTTCGAGATTTCAACGGAAATACATGTTTTGAGGTACCTAGAAAACGTTTAGACTGTTTTCGTTATGATGTCTGTGTGTGCGTGTGTGTATGTGATTGTGGGCGCTCTAACTCAAAAAGTACGTGCTATATCGTTACCAAACTTCATATATAACACTTTAACATGAGCACAAAGAACTGATTTGTTTTTGGAGAATAACGGGTAACCGGAAGTCGAGGTTTATCTTTGACTAAAATTCAGCTATAAAACTATGAGTGTGCATTAAATCAACGGCAGAATCCCAATCGCCTAGCTAGAACACCTGGTTTCAGATACTGAATTCGCTGAATTACAGATTTTCAGTATGTAACCCATTAATTATTATATAGGCTCATTTTCGTAACACGGAGGCAGGAGAAAATTATTAGGACATTGACAAGTGAACTGCATTGTGACACCTGAATAACAATTAACTCATTAAACGCATTTCATTTTGTAGGTCGTAGAAACGCCGGGAAATTAACCACTTTTTCGCAAATGTAGGTGAAAATTGCAAAACTCTAGTCGATATAGGATTCTTCGTGTTGGAAATAGTCGTCGATATTCTTCAAATGAAATCATAGCGGAAAAATAAATCATCCACGTTCTCGAGAAACTTGAAATTTTGAGTGGATTTCTTTAAGCGTATGAATGAAAAGATTAGAGCCGCATCAAAAAATAGTGAAACGAGCGAAAATATTTTTATTTCAGCCGGCAACCTCTTCATGCTTTTCGTTTTTTATCCTGTAATCGTACGTTTAGCTATATATTGAGAAGAGAAGAACAAGGAATGGTTGCAAAGCGTTTCACATTCGCGTACCTTATCCCTTAAATGCGCACCTACTCCTCTCTCTCTCTTTCTTTCCCTCTCCCTCTCTCAATCTCCTTCAATTTACTGAGTGCTTCAAACTCTCCCCCTTCCCATAGTGGCAATCCTTGGAATCAAAAGAACGAACACAACAGAGAAGCTGGGTTTAAAACGAACGCAAAAGAACAGTTCGAAAACTCGCAACTTCTCATTAAATTGGAAGAGATGCGAGCTTCCATGCCCCTTGCCCCTTTTAATTTTCGCGAATTATCTTTTTGGTTTACTTTTAAGAAAATGGATGACGCATCTCTCCAATCATCGAGATGGGTGAGGATTTCTGAAAAAGAATGTATTAGGGATCACAGAGGTTTGGCCCTATAATTTGAGAAAATTCATAAAAAGCAGCACATTAGAGTGTTCTACTCGAAAAGCACAGAGGGACATATAGAGTGAGGGAGACTTGAGGGATATTTAGGAGAACGCTCGAGGAAATAAGAAAGGAAATGGATCGACTAAGAAAAAAAACTCTCTCTTCATCGAGTTTGCGCGGAATATTTATATACCACTCAATGCAGTCCTACATTAAAAGGTTTGCTCATACTACGCCTTTTAATAACGAAATTGTTTAAGCAATTTTAGGTAGACGTTTCGACAAATAGTAAACTTTTTTCTGAAACCAAACCAAAACTTTCTAGAAGTGTACTTTTTCAGCTGTGTATGTGAACGTCACCATATTTATTCATAATTACAGAGTGTGCTTAATTTTAAAGGTGAATATAATCAATTTACGCAGATGTGATTTAAAAAATTGATAAAAAATTTTCGGAAAATACCTATAGACACAGAGGTAAAAAATTGTAGAAAAAAGTTGCCTCGATGGCAATAAAAGTTAGTACTAAAAAAATCAAAGTAAATAAAAGACATATCATCCTTACACATACCTTGAGCATAGTTTTAATACGAAAAATATTGAAAGGCTTCGATTATATTTATGCACAGCAAATTCGTAGCGTATCATTCCGCGGATAAATCAGTCAATTAGAATTAAAAGGCAAAGCGAGCTAAAATTTAAGAAACTATCGTACTTTCATTATGCTTGCAATCCTACTGATTATCGAGAAAAAATATTTATCGATGAAAAGATTATATGGCTATAAGGAATATATGGCTAAATAAATTATCTTCATCAACAAGGAAGACGAGGAAAGAAAAATGCGATTTGGACGCAGAAAAATTGAAGAGGACAGAGGATACATGAGTGTCATTATAAGAAAAGAAAATTTATAAAACATACTGTCCTATCAGAATGGGTAAATATAAAGAATCTTTATGTAAAAAAACATGAGTTTATTAATAACTTTTATAATAACCTCACTCGATATTTATTTTAGCTATGGAAAATAGTTCTTGAAGTAAGATAACTAGTGTAATTATAACAAACAGTCATTATACTGTAAAATAAAGCACAAATCAAGCTCTTGATCAGCAGTTGGAGTCAAATAAATTCAATGATTTCAGTGGACATCCCAACACGCACGCACACGCGCACGCACACGCACACGCGCACGCACACGCGCACGCACACGCGCACGCGCACGCGCACGCACACGCACACACACACACACATATATATATACAGACACCATCGAGAAAATATTCAAAACGTATTCTGGGAACCTCAAAACGTATATTTCCGTTGAAGTTTTAATTCCATTTTTTTCATGAATACATCTCTTATACTAAGTACGGAGAAAGTAAAAGCAGAAAAATAAATCCCAAGAACGGTATTTCTCTAACAATAAGTAAATTTGAATTGGGGAATAATGAAATTTTATTCGAACAATTATACATGAAGCCATAACAATTGTAGTTTTTCTTCATAAAGCTCAATCCACGACCTATACCTGACTGGGCACAAACAGCTTGTTGTGGAATGACGCGTAACATTTTAGCAAATTATATTACTTGGTGATATATCTTCCAGATATATTTCGCTCAAGTTATTCGCGTATCCTCATCATATTTTAAAGAATAAAAGGTTATAATAAATTATTTATGTTACAACTTCCTCAATAAAATTATTAAAGTTAGTTCCTTGCAAAAGTGAAAGAAGAGGCGGAAACTCTGATTCACCATCGATCACAACTATTTCTTTTCCCAACCAATTAGCATTCATCGACACTTCCTAACACCACTGACAATTGTAAGATGCGATGACATAAGTCTCCCGAAACATTTATTAATGCACTTAATAATAAATACTTCCAATCTACGGCGCTTTCCTACAAACCAAATAAAATCCATTGCGAATTCCTTTGGGAAACCTTCGAAAATTTAAAAACTCCTATACGCCGAGATAAGTAGCTCCTTCATTTGTTCGCGGTTTCGCATTTAGCCACGAGGCTATGAAATAAAAGCGAGCCTCTTTCACACTCCAACAAAAGAAAGGAAATCATTTAGTGGCTAGGACGTAATTCCCTTAAAATCATTTTAAATATTTTCTTCTCTCCTCGCAGCGCTTCCGATCGCTCCGAACATTGCACGCGGAATATTTCATATCTATAATATATAGACGCTTCTTACACATGATATATATATATCTATAATATAAAGACGCTTCTTACACATGATATATATATATATATACTAGTAAATGCGTGCTTGCATTCTGCAAGCATTTTGAAAGTTTAGCATTTTTAAAATTTCAAATTATTTACAATCAACTTTGTACAAAATCATATATCCGTATCAAATTTCAACTTTGCAGCTCATTTAGAAGTGCATCATAATTTTTTCCATTGCATAGGACAATTATGTGGCAAAACAATCGCTAAGATACCGAATTCTCACGATATCAGATTTCGTCTTTCTGTTTCAATTAACAACCCATAATTCTGCCAAATTTCATGTTTGTATCTCATTAAGAAATGCCGTAATATTTTCAAACTGCAATGGGTCATAAATACGGCAAAACCGCCCTTAAAATTTTGAATATTTGCAGTTTTATTTTATCTTCGGTTGAAAAAACATTTTTATAACCAGGCTTCATTTCAAGTCTCTAGGTCATATGGAGCTGCCTCATAATTTTTCTTCTCGTATGGAGCAATACTGGGGCAAAACAACCCCAAGAATAGGGATTATTACAATATTGGAATTCCTTCATTAGGCATAGATTAATATTAATGGCATTAAAATATATGCCTCTGATTCCAAATAAAAGCTTACCCATATGAAAGTATTAAGCCTGTTGCTAGGAAGCCTATTGTTAGACCAAGAAAAATTATCACTTTTAGGTGATAAAAACTACAAATTTACGCTATTTCTACTCGGATTTGAATCATGTCTTCAAAAATAAGAAACTACAATTTATATCCTATCCGACATTTTAAGTCTCACGTTCGTACTTGACGGGAAGTAATTTTAAAACAAATATAAAAACCTCTGCACCAATTTACATGCTTTCTTATGGGCAAAAAATGGGGCACAAAGGGGCCAAAATAGCCCCTCCAAATAGGAATTTCGACAGTTTCGGATTTTTTCCTTCGGTTGTGATAAAAAACCTATAATCCTGCAAAATTTCAAGTTTCTAGCACATCTGGAAGTGCCTCATAATTTTGTATCCTCCTATATCTATAATATAAAGACGCTTCTTACACATGATATATATATATCTATAATATATAGATGCTTCTTACACATGATATATTATATATATATATATGAGGATACAAAATTATGAGGCACTTCCAGATGTGCCAGAAACTTGAAATTTGGTAGGATTATAGGTTTTTAGTCACAACCAAAGGAAAAAATCCGAAACTGGCAAAATTCCTATTTTGAGGGGCTATTTTGGCCCCTGTTTGCCCATAAGAAAGCATGCAAATTGGTGCAGAGGTTTTTATGTTTACATTTTAAAATTACTTCCCGTCAAGATACGAACTCGAGACTTAAACTGTCGGATAGGATACAAATTGTAGTTTCTAATTTTTGAAGATGGTATGCAAATCCGAGTAGAATTAGCTTAATTTTATAGTTTTTATCGCAAAAATTGCTAATTTTTCTGGGTTTAACTATAGGTTTCCTTGGTAACAAGCTCAATCCTTTCATATGGGTAAGCTTTCAATGGGAATCAGAGGCTTATATTTTAATGCTGTTAATGTCAAACTACACCTTATGAAGGAAATCCGATATTGATATAATACTCATTTTTGGGGCTGTTTTGCCCCATTATTGCCCCATTCGAGAACAAAAAAGGCGATGCAACTGCATAGGACCCAGAGACTTGAAATTTGGCACGGTTATAGAAATTTCATTGCAACCTAAGATGAAATTATAAAATTACAAAAATTCTCATTTTTAAAGGGCGGTTTTGCCCTTTTCGGACCCATGCGAGAACAAAAAATGAGAGGCAGCTGCATAGGACCTAGAGACTTGAAATTTGGCCCGATTATAGAATTTTCATGGCAAACTAAGATAAAATTGTAAAATTGCAAAAATTCCTATTTCTAATGTGTGGTTCTGCACTTTTTCGGCCCCATACGAATATGATAATTATAAGGCACTTCTTAATGAGATACAAACTTGAAATTTGGCAGAATTATGGGTTTTTAGTTACAACAGATGAAAAAAATCTGAGACTGTAATAATTCTTAATGTTAGGGGCTGTTTTGCTCCATTATTCCTCCATACGAGGATTAAAATTATATGGCACTTCTTAATGAGCAACAGACTCCAAATCTGATATGGTTATATCATTATGTACCACATCGCTTGGGAATAAATTGCATTTGTAAAAATGCTAAAATTTGAAAATGCTTGCAGAATTCAAGCACATAACAACTAGTATATATATATCTATAATATATAGACGCTTCTTACACATGATATATATATATATATATATCATATATATATATATAGGAGGATAGAAAATTATGAGGTACTTCCAGATGTGCCAGAAACTTGAAATTTGGTAGGATTATAGGTTTTTGGTCACAACCGGAGGAAAAAATCCGAAATTGGCAAAATTCCTATTTTGAGGGGCTATTTTGGCCCCTTTTTGCCCCATTTTTTGCCCATAAGAAAGCATGTAAATTGGTGCAGAGGTTTTTATATTTGCTTTTTTAAATTACTTCCCTTCAAGATACGAACTCGAGGCTTAAACTGTCGGATAGGATATAAATTGTAGTTTGTTATTTTTGAAGACAGAATTCAAATCCGAGTAGAATTAACGTAAATTTATAGTTTTTATCGCAAAAAAGTGGTAATTTTTCTCGGTCTAACAATAGGCTTCCAAGGCAACAGTCTTAATGCTTTCATATGGGTAAGCTTTTAATGGGAATCAGAGGCTTATATTTTAATGCCTTTAATGTTAAACTATGCCAAATGGAGGAAATCCTATATTGTAATAATCCTCATTTTTGGAGCTCTTTTGCCCCAGTATTGCTCCATACGACAACAGAAATGATGAGGTAGCTCCATATAACCCAGAGACTTGAAATTTGGCCTGGTTATAAAACCTTTATTGCAACCGAAGATAAAATAAAACTGCGAAAATTCCAAATTTTAAGGGCGGTTTTGCCCTATTTATGACCCATACCAGTGTGAAAATAACACGGCAATTCTTAATGAGATGCAAACATGAAATTTTGCAGAATTATGGATTTTTAGTTACAACAGAAAGAAGAAATTCGGTACCGTGAAATTTCGAAATCTTAGCACTGCATTGCCACATAATTGTCCTATGCAACGAGTAAAATTATAATGCACTTCTAAATGAGCTACAAAGTTGAAATTTGATACGGATATATGATTTTGCACAAAATGGATTGGGAATAATTTGAAATTGTAAAAAGGCTAAACATCAAAAATGCTTGCAGAATGCAAGCACACATTAACTAGTATATATATATACTAGTTAATGTGTGCTTGCATTCTGCAAGCATTAGTATCGGAAAAATAATTTTTTGACGCAAAAGTTTGAACCTCTTCACCGCTTTACGTGTTTTCCTTATTCAAAGATTTTTGGGTAAAAACAACTCCTAAATTAATAATTATAAAATATTCATAGGTTTTTAACATTTGTTACGAATACCTCACATTTATGCCAAATTTCATCGATGTAGATTTCTAGGAGTGCATTTACATAAATTGAATTTTTTTTAATTTTTGAATTTTAAACGGCCACAATACTAAACTTTAACAAAATTTTCAATGTTAATTATCACCGGAACATTATTCCCTAATTTTCTTAAAATTTTCAGCTCTCTTTGCCCTTCAGAATGTACATAAACCTATTCAATTTATTTAACATTTGAGAGATTATTATGGTCGAACGAATAAAAATTTTCAAATTTCTATAATCCCGTTTTCATTATATGGCAAATTCTACCAATGCCAAAAATTTCAACTTCATAGCTCATTTAGAAGTACCTAAACCATGGAAAGTTAGTAAATAGTTTATAATTTTTAACGGCCAAGAAAATACATATTGTTGCAATTTTTCCTCTGATTATTTTTTTTGATTCAATTATGTATTAAATTTCAGCTCAAACTATTGTAGTTTGCACTGGAAATTTGTATGCCCTCTATATTGTAAGTAAGGTCCATCAATATATAATGAAGAAGCATTTTTAAATTTTAGGAATTTTAAAATTTCGAATTATTCCCTGTCACTTTAAAAAAGATCATGTAAGCGTGTCAAATTTCAACTATGTAGTTCGTTTAGTATTGCCCTATAATTTTCTTCCTCGTATGGGGCAATAATGGGGCAAAACAGCCATAAAGTTACGAATTTATACAGTATCGGATTTCCTCATGTGGTAAATAAAAACCCATAATTCTGCCAAATTTCAAGTTTGTATCTCATTAAGAAGTGTCTTATAATGTTCACACTCGTATTAGGTAGAAATGGTGCAAAACCACAACTAAAAAATTGAATTTTTGCTATTTTTTTATTATATCTTCGGTTGCAATGAAATTTCTATAATGGTGCCATATTTCAAGTATGTAATTCATATGGAGCTGTCCCATCATTTTTGTTCTCGTATGGAACAATACTGGGACAAATGAGTTCCAAAAATGAGGATTATTACAATATAGGATTTCCTCCATAGGCATAGATTAACATTAAAGGCATTAAAATACATGGGCAGGCACGATCACGAGAATAAAATACGAGAGATCGACTGTAGGACCGAGCGATATCAGAGCTCGTTTTTTCCAAGGACCATACGGGATCATAACAGGAGAGTGATTCCCACGAGGGACGTTATTAGGTAGGGCTTGGTGTGCTGCACCCCCTGCCACCCACCAGTCTGGTGATTTGCAGGGTATCATGTAGATGTAGATGTAGATGTAGATATAAGCCCCTGATTCCCATCAAAAGCTTACCCATATGAAAGCATTGACTGTTGACTAGGAAGCCTATTGTTAGACCGAGAAAAATTATCACTTTTTTGCGATAAAAACTATATATTTACGCTAATTCTACTCGGATTTGAATTCTGTCTTCAAAAATAAGAAACAACAATTTATATCCTATCCGACAGCTTAAGTCTCGCGTTCGTATCTTGACGGGAAATAATTTAAAATGGAAATATAAAAACTCCTGCACCAATTTACATGCATTCTTATGGGCAAAAAATGGGGCAAAAAGGGGCCAAAATGGCCCCTAAAAATAGGAATTTCGACAGTTTCGGATTTTTTCCTTTGGTTGTGACTAAAAACCTATAATCCTACCAAATTACAAGTTTCCAGCACATCTGGAAGTGCCTCATAATTTTGTATCCTCCTATATATATATGATATATACTAGTTAATATGTGCTTGCATTCTGCAAGCATTTTCAAATTTTAGCCTTTTTGCAAATTCAAATTATTCCCAATCGATGTTGTACATAATCATATAACCATGTCAAATTTGGAGTTAGTTGCTCATTTAGAAGTGCCTTTTAATTTTAATCCTCGTATGGGGCAATAATGGAGCAAAACAGCCCCTAACATTATGAGTTATTACACTCTCAGATTTTTTCATCTGTGGTAACTTAAAACCCATAATATTGCCAAATTTCAAGTTTGTATCTCATGAAGAAGTGCCTTATAATTATCACATTCGTATGGGGCCGAAAAGAGGCAAAACCACACATTAAAAATTGGAATTTTTGCTATTTTACAATTTTATCTTAGTTTGCTGTGAAAATTCTATAATCGTGCCAAATTTCCAGGTTCTAGTTCCTATGCAGCTGCCTCGCATTTTTTGTACTCGCATGGGGTCGAAAAGGGGCGAAACCGCCGTTACAAAAATAAGAGAATTTTTGTAATTTCGTAATTTTATCTTAGTTTGCAATGAAATTTCTATAACCGTGCCAAATTTCAAGTCTCTGGGTCCTATGCAGTTGCATCGCCTTTTTTGTTCTCGAATGGGGCAATAATGGGGCAATACAGCCCCAAAAATGAGGTTTATATCAATATCGGATTTCCTTCATCAGGTGTAGTTTAACATTAACAGCACTGAAATACAAGTCTCTGATTCCCATTAAAAGCTTACCCATATGAAAGGATAGAGCTTGTTACTAAGGTAGCCTATTGTTAGACCCAGAAAAATTAGCAATTTTTTGCGATAAAAACTATAAAATTACGCTAATTGTACTCAGATTTGCATTCCGTCTTCAAAAATAAGAAACTACAAATTATATCCTATCCGACAGTTTAAGTCTAGAGTTTGTATCTTGACGGGAAGTAATTTTAAAATGCAAATATAAAAACCGTTACATGTTTTCTTATGGGCAAAAAATGGGGAAAAAAGGGGCCAAAATAGCCCTTCAAAATAGGAATTTCGCCAGTTTCGGATTCTTTTCTTCGGTTGTGACAAAAAACCTATAATCCAACCAAAATTCAACTTTCTGGTACATCTGGAAGTGCCTCATAATTTTGTATCCTCCTATATATATATATACATCTATAATATATAGATACTTCTTACACATGATATATCTATAATATATTGATGCTTCTTACACATGATATATCTATAATATATTGATGCTTCTTACACATGATATCTATAATATATAGATGCTTCTTACACATGATATATCATATATATAGGAGGATACAAAATTATGAGGCACTTCCAGATGTGCCAGAAACTTGAAATTTGGTAGGATTATAGGTTTTTGGTCACAACCGAAGGAAAAAATCCGGAACTGTCGAAATTACTATTTTGAAGGGCTATTTTGGCCCCTTTTTGCCCCATTTTTAGCCCATAAGAAAACATGTAAATTGGTGTAGAGGTTTTTATATTAGCATTTTAAAATTACTTCCCATCAAGATACAAACTCGAGATTTAAACTGTCGGATAGGATATAAATTGTAGTTTCTTATTTTTGAAGAAGGAATGCAAATCCGAGTAGAATTAGCGTAATTTTATAGTTTTTATCGCAAAAAGTTGCTAATTTTTCTGGGTCTAACAAAAGGCTTCATAGCAACAGGCTTAATGCTTTCATATGGGTAAGCTTTTAATGGGAATCAGAGGCTTATATTTTAATGCTGTTAATGTTAAACTACACCTAATGAAGGAAATCCGATATTGATATAATCCTCATTTTTGGGGCTGTTCTTCCCCATTATTGCACTATTCGAGAACAAAAAAGGCGATGCAACTGCATAGGACACAGAGACTTGAAATTTGGCCCGGTTATAGAAATTTCATTGCAACCTAAGATAAAATTACAAAAATTCTCATTTTTAAAGGGCAGTTTTGCCCCTTTTCGGCCCCATCCGAGAACAAAAAATGCGAGGGAGCTGCATAGGACCCAGAGACTTGAAATTTGGCACGGTTATAGAAATTTCATTGCAACCTAAGATAAAATTATAAAATTACAAATATTTTAATTTTTAAGGGGCGGTTTTACCCCTTTTCGGCCCCATACGATAACAAAAAATGCGAGGGAGCTGCATAGGACCTAGAGACTTGAAATTTGGCACGATTATAGAATTTTCATGGCAAACTAAGATAAAATTGTAAAATTGCAAGAATTCCAATTTTTAATGGGTGGTTTTACCCATTTTAGGCCCCATACGAATGTGATTGTTATAAGGCATTTCTTAATGAGATGCAAACTTGAAATTTGGCAGAATTATGGGTCTTTAGTTACAACAGATGGAAAAATCTGAGAGGGTAAAAATTCATAATCTTAGGGGCTGTTTTGCTCCATTATTGCCACATACGAGGATTAAAATTATAAGGCACTTCTAAATGAGCTACAAACTTCAAATTTGACATGGTTATATGATTATGTACAACATCGATTGGGAATAATTTGAATTTGTAAAAATGCTAAAATTTGAAAATGCTTGCAGAATGCAAGCACATAACAACTTGTATTATATATATATATATATATGAGGATACAAAATTATGAGGCACTTCCAGATGTGCCAGAAACTTGAAATTTGGTTTGATTATAGGTTTTTAGTCACAACCAAAGGAAAAAATCCGAAACTGGCGAAATTCCTATTTTGAGGGTCTATTTTGGCCCCTTTTTGCCCGATTTTTTGCCTATAAGAAAACATGTAAATTGGTGTAGAGGTTTTTATATTAGCATTTTAAAATTACTTCCCCTCAAGATACCGACTCGAGACTTAAACTGTCAGATAGAATATGAATTGTAGTTTCTTATATTTGAAGACAGATATCCAATCCGCGTAGAATTAGCGTAATTTTATAGTTTTTATCGCAAAAAATTGCTAATTTTTCTGGGTCTAACAATAGGCATCCTTGGTAACAAGCTCTATCCTATCATATGGGTAAGCTTTTAATGGGATACTGAGGCATATATTTTAATGCTGTTAAGGTTAAACTACACCTAATGAAGGAATTCCGATATTGATATAAACCTCATTTTTGGAGCTGTTTTGCCCCATTATTGCCCCATTCGAGAACAAAAAAGCGATGCAACTGCATAGGACCCAGAGACTTGAAATTTGGCACGGTTATAGAAATTTCATTGCAACGTAAGATAAAATTATAAAATTGCAGAAATTGTAATTTTTTATAGGCGGTTTTGCCCCATTTCTGCCCTATTCGAGTGAGAAAGTTATACGGCAATTCTTAATGAGATACAAACATGAAATTTGGCAGAATTATGGGTTTTTAGTTACAACAGAAGGAAGAAATCCGATATTGTAAAAATTCGAATTCTTAGGGGCGGTTTTGCTATATTATTGCCCTAGGCGACGAATAAAATCATAAGGCATTTCTAAATGAGCAACAAACTTGAAATTTGAAACGGTTATATGATTTGGTATGTAATTGATTGGAAATAATTCTAAATTGTAAAAATGTTGATATTTAAAAATGCTTGAAGAATGCAAGCACATTTTACTAGTATATATATATTATACTAGTTGTTATGTGCGTGCATTCTGCAAGCATTTTTACAAATTCAAATTACTCCCAAGCGATATTGTACATAATCATATAATCATGTCAAAGTTGGAGTTTGCTGCTCATATAGAAGTGCCTTATAATTTTAATCCTCGTATGGAGCATAATGGAGCAAAACAGCCCCTAACATTAAGAATTATTACACTCTCAGATTTTTTCCATCTGTTGTAACTATAAACCCATAATTCTGCCAAATTTCAAGTTTGTATCTCATTAAGAAGTGCCTTATAATTATCACATACGTATGGGGCCGAAAAAGGGCAAAACCACACATTAAAAATAGGAATTTTTGCAATTTTACAATTTTATCTTAGTTTGCCATGAAAATTCTATAATCGTGCCAAATTTCAAGTCTCTAGGTCCTATGCAGCTGCCTCTCATTTTTTGTTCTCGCATGGGTCCGAAAAGGGCAAAACCGCCCTTTAAAAATGAGAATTTTTGTAATTTTATAATTTCATCTTAGGTTGCAATGAAATTTCTATAACCGTGCCAAAATTTGAAGTCTCTGGTTCCTACGCAGCGGCATCGCTTTTTTGTTCTCGAATTGGGCAATAATGGGGATAAACAGCCCCAAAAATGAGGATTATATCAGTATTGGATTTCATTCATTAGGTGTAGTTTAACATTAACAGCATTAAAATATAAGCCTCTGATTCCCATTAAAAGCTTACCCATATGAAAGGATAGAGCTTGTTATCAAGGAAGCCTATTGTTAGACCCAGAAAAGTTAGCAATGTTTTGCGATAAAAACTGTAAAATTACGCTAATTCTACTCGGATTTGCATTCCGTCTTCAAAAATAAGAAACTACAATCTATATCCTATCCGACAGTTTAAGTCTCGAGTTTAAACAATGAAATTTATATAAATGCAAATCTAGAGATGCTACATAGATGAAAATTTGCAGAAATGTGAGGTATTTTTTTACAATTATAAATTTTAGGGTTTATTTTTATTCCAAGATTGTCCATAAAGAAAAACTCGTAAATTTTGTGTTTAAAAATTATTTGTCTGCACATTTTATATTAAGGTGAGATAAAATGCTTGCAGAATGCAAACACATATTAACTTGTAATCTGGCACAATTATAGAAGTTTTACTGCAACCTAAGATAAAATTTATAAAATTGCAATAATTCCAATTTTTAAGGGGCGGTTTTGCCCCTTTTCGGCCCCATAGGAGTGTGAAAATTATAAGGGACTTCTTAATGAGCTACATAGGTGAAATTTGGCAGATTTATTGGTTTTTAATAATTACAGAATTAAGAAATCCAATTTTGTAAAAATTGAAAATATTATGGCCTGTTTTGCTCCATTAATGACCTACATGATGATTTGACACGGTTACATGGTTTTATACATAATCGATTAGGAATAATACGAAATTGTAAAAATGCTAATATTTAAAAATGCTTGCATAATGCAATCACATATTATAAACATATAAACATACATGGTTGAGGTAATTATAAATGTGCTACAATGCTGAAACTTTTTCTAACATAAGAACATACCAAATAACGAAAACGGGATTATAGAAATTTGAAAGTGTTTATTTAATCGTCCATAAAAAATTCATAAATTAAAAAAAAATTTACTAATATTTATACAATTTCATTAGAGCTACAAAGCTGAACATTTTCGGAAAATTAGGTAATGGTGTTCCAGCGGTAAATAGTATTGAAAAATATAATTAATTTTGCTATTGTGGCTGTTCAAAATTCATCATTTTTAAACAATTAAATTTATATAACTACACATTTAGAGGTGGTACATCGATGAAATTTTGCAGAAATGTGAGGTATTCGTATCAAATGATAAAAAAATATAGAAGTTTTACAATTATAAATTTTAGGGGTTGTTTTTATTACAATATTTTCCATAATGTAAAACATTATTCGGCGCAAAGGTGCAAACTTTTGCATTTAAAAATTATCTGTCTATTCTACTCTTTATATTAAGGTGAGACAAAACGCTTGCAGATTGCAAACACACATTAACTAGTATTTTCTACTCTGCCCGAGACTGCGCATTCTTCTAGAGGCGTACATTTCTGTGAATGCATTGCAGTTCAACTTTTGTCTTTTTCAAAGCTTTATGTGCCTTCCGAATGATGAAGTGTTGATTCGCGTTCTCTCCTCTAAACACGCAAATAGGGGGCCGGAAGATCTATTGAAAAAATGCAACTTTCGCAGGTTTTTAACGTGTATGCTCAGCGTAGCAGGCCAATGCACTCCCCAGTACATCGCGGCACCCCATTTCGCAGGTTTGGAAATTTTGAAGATACTTTTCTACCCAGGAACCATCTACCGAGGCGTGGTGAATAAAAATACATTCCCAAAGGAACCACCTACTGATTACTTAGTTTTAATTGTTTTATGAGAAAGTTCAAAATTTTAAAACTAACAGTTAACATTATTGAGGTATAAAATAACATAATATAAATAATCTAAAATTTTCTTACAAATAAGCGTTATAACTTCTCTCGCCATATATTGGTCAAAATGAAAACCCACGTTGAAATCCGTATTTCCCGCTATCATTTCTAACGTTGGGGCATAGAATGCTATGACAAAGTAGTAGTTCAATTTCTTGCTACTAAAACGCCCCCAGATTCACCAGCAGAGCCACTGCAAAGAGATAGGCTTTTGGAAATTTTGAACATTCACATTTTAATTTATAGATGAGAAACAAAATTGTTTATTGGCTAAAAGCCGTCTGCAAGCCATAATCTTTCAAACAACGTAACATTTTTTACGATCCGATCATTGCTTCAAGAGATATGAGTGAACAAAAATGGTGTACCCAACATATATCATCATCATCATCAGCTTTTTCAATCCACTGACGAATGAAGGCCTCCCCCAGACTCTTCCAGTTTTTCCTGTCAACTGCCTCCCTCCTCCAAGTTTGCCGCAAGAACTTAACAAGCTCTCTGTCCCACCTGTCATTCGGTCTTCTTTTCGGTCTCTTGATGTTTCTTGGGATCCATTCGATGACACTGGACGTCCAACACTGATCATTTCTTCTAGCACTGTCATTTTAGCGCCTTCACTATTCTAATCACGTCACAGACTTCTTTCTTACCCAGTCGTTCCTCTTGCGGTCTCTTCGGGTGATTCCTAACATGCATCTCTCCATGCCCCTCTGTGTTGTTTTCAGGCGCTGTATCATTCTGGCATTCATGGTCCATGTTTCACAACCATATGTCAGAACAGGCAGAACACATTGGTCATACAGTCTCCTTTTTAGGAAGACTGGAATATTTGATTTAAAGATATTTGCATTCTTGCCAAAAGCACTCAATGCCATCTTCACTCTCCGGTTGATTTCTCCAAGAAGCGAACCATCAGTAGTGATGAGTTGACCTAAGTAAACGTAGCTGATTACTTCTCCAAGTTCTGGTCCGTTGATATGTATCTTCTCAGAAATTGTGAAGGAGTTGTACATAACCATTGTTTTATTAAGAATCATCTTAAGTTCTATATATACATAGACATATATATACATATAAATATATATATATACTGCGGAAGACGAAAGGTAAATGAGGATATTTAGCACAACAAGGTGTTGAAGGAAACCAAATGAGCATTTACCGGAAGGAGAGCCGCACAATTATATCTCTCTTGTGCTGACGAAGGGATCATCCCGAAAGCTCCAATAACTTCTACAATTGTGTCTCTCCAACACCCAAGCGGCTCTCCTTCCGGTAAATGCTCATTGCGTTTCCTTCAACACCTAGTTTTCCTATATATATACATATATATATATATATATATATATATATATATATATATATATATATATATATATATATATATACTAAGGAAGAGGAAAAGTAAGTAATGATATTTTGGGCAACTAAGTGTTGAAGGAAACCCAGAGAACACTTAACGGAAGTTGGAGAGACACATTTGTAGAGGTTAGAGCTTTCGGGATGATCCCTTCGTCAGCACAAGAGAGACACAACTATTTGCCCAAAAAATATATATATATATATATAATATTAACCTCCGTGAATATTTTCTAATTACAATAATTGCCCAAGCATTGAAAGATAATCATATCTCAGTAAATAAATTTAAATGGTCGCAAGGAAGTTGAGAATATTGCTGGGATGCAGTAAATTTGCAATAAGCAGCGCGTGACGAGAATTGAATCATCTTTTTATAAAATCTTTTATTATAATATCTTTTATATGCGTTCGTCCGATAAATATATATTTATCGGACGAACGCATACAAAAGATATTATAATAAAAGATATATATATATATATATATATATATATATATATATATATATATATATATATATATATATATAATATATATATCTCGGACGAATGCATATAAATATATATTTATCGGACGAACGCATACAAAAGATATTATAATAAAAGATTATATATATATATATCTCGGACGAATGCATATAAATATATATTTATCGGACGAACGCATATAAAAGATATTATAATAAAAGATTATATATATGTGTATATATATATATATATATATATATATATATATATCTCTCTCGGACGAATGCATATAAATATATATTTATCGGACGGACGCATACAAAAGATATTATAATAAAAGATTATATATATATATATCTCGGACAAATGCATATAAATATATATTTACCGGACGAACGCATATAAAAGATATTATAATAAAAGATTATATATATATATATATATATATATATATATATATATATATATATATATATATATATATATCTCGGACGAATGCATATAAATATATATTTATCGGACGGACGCATACAAAAGATATTATAATAAAAGATCATATATATATATATATATATATATCTCGGACGAATGCATATAAATATATATTTATCGGACGAACGCATATAAAAGATATTATAATAAAAGAATATATATATCTCGGACGAATGCATATAAATATATATTTATCGGACGAACGCATATGAAACATATTATAAGAAAAGATTATATATGTGTATATATATATATATATATATATATATCGGACGAATGCATATAAAAGATATTATAATAAAAGATTTTATAAAAAGATGATTCAATTCCCGTCACGCGCTGCATATTACAAATTCACTGCATCCCATCAATATTCTCAACTGCCTTGCGACCATTTAAAATTATTTACTGAGATATGATTATCTTTCAATGCTTGGGCAATTATTATAATTAGAAAACATTCACGGAGGTTAATATTTTCTCCCTATGTTTTACATAAATTCATTTAACAATTATTTTTTGAAATCGAATTCCTCCGTCTGGACAATAAGGACCGTCCTCAGACTCTCAGGATTCTTTGGCTTGATTTTTTCATCTTATTAGGTGTGCAAACAATTTGACAGGGCGTACGACGTTTTAATTAGGTCATGATGATTAAAAATTGACTCATCAAATTTGCTTTTCAAGGAACTCTTTCTTGACGCGACATGAAAACCGAATTGGATACACACATATCTATATACATATATATTGCTTGAGGAAATTTCAATTAAATATCCTTTGGGATGGTAAGGATCAGCTGAGAAGATGGATAATGGGAACAATCGGCAGGCAGGAAGAAAGGAGGGCTAAAGTAAGGACACAGATTCTACAGGAAGTTTTAATAGCAATTTTAGTCGACCTTTCATTCGCCCAAGATGAAGATAGTTCGAGATAATAGAAAATGAAAAGAATTGCAGTGACACAAATGCTTTAAAAAATAGATGAAGCTGTCGGAGATATTGAAATGGAATAAAGCAATTATTATAAACTTCACAGAATGTCCTTCACAACAGATTCATATTAAATAATATGCAAATAATACCACCATTCCTACACAACTCTATTTGCGTATTTAAGAATAAGAACGAAGATGTGTTTATGCATAAAGTAAGCGACTGGAAATTTTTACAGATATTAGGACTGTCGAAATTATCTAATAGACTGTTCCACTACTACCACTTGTTAAATTCTAATTACAAATGAAATGAATGTGGCGTTTAAAGGCTTTCTAAAATGTAATTAAAGAATGAGAGAATTTTCTAACTTCCCATTATAGTTTGGACCAGTGGTTGGTTCTCAACTGAAGATCTGTCGCGGAACGGTAAATTTTACGAAAATCCCAACAAGAACCGGTAAAATTTTGCATACTACTTTCAATTAAAAATTGCTTTTTCTAATTTTCCTCAATGAAATTTAATTACAACATACAATCCATAAGAATAATAGACTTCAATTACAATTCAAATTTTAAAATAAAGTCGTAATTCTTTCAGATAATCAATGAGATTGCTGCTGCTTCTTCTCACTAACTATTCTTTCTTATTCTTGGGCTAAGAGAGGTAACTGCTAAACATAGTGCATGGATAATAACAAGCCGATTTCTCTCTCTGTTGACTTTATGGTAGTCATGGCTGAAAAGGGCAATTTCCCAAAGTCTCTTTAAAAATGGCAATAAAAACTTTATTGCATTTTCATACAACGCTAGATACTCAGCTTTGACATTTATCGTAAATTTAGTCACACTCATCGAGTTAAAGGTTGATTTCAATCCTAAATCTGAAAATAGTTCAATTAGTTGTTGCTCTTCAATGTTTTCCAGCCTGTTGCTTTGGTTCACTACAAACGGGTCGATAATCCATAACTGTTAATGATCCACGTTCTTATTCTGGTGGGTAATAGACATGGAATATTCGAGAAAGTGTGTCAAGATGTTCACAAATAATACTCGTGATGTCTTCAGTATCAATGGGACCTAAGATTCGTAGCGATATTAAAATATTTTAATTTTTCTTGAAATTTTCACCGAAGTGAAAATTCTACTAAAAAATTAGAAACACGTTCAAAGAAAAAAATCGTAATTATGAGTCCTATGGGATATCAATGAAGACGAATGGAGGAACCTCCCAACAACCATTCAAATATTTTTTAAAAAGGAATATACTCACATACACACCGATAAAAAATGATAATTTTGATCGGCCTACTGACGATGGAATCGTTGATTCCGAAAAACGTGCTTAATAAGCAATTTTTTTATAAAGGATGTACTCATGTTTGTTTATTTTTGGTTTGTGTGTATTTGTGTGTGTGTGTGCATATGTGTGTGAATAAAGAAAAAGGGTCCCTTGCGGTGGAGTAATTCCCCCTAAACCTGGAGCGTGTGAGATTGCGTGGGTGTTTGGTCACTGACGTGGTGTAAAGTCCCCTATGTGGGTATCTTCCTTTTCAAAAAACATTTTTATGGTTATTAGTTGGTTCCTCCATTCATCTTCTTGGAAACGTAATTTAAAACCTTTAAAATAATTTAATAACATAATTTAGCCCACAATTACGTTTATACGCAAAATGATATCCACACCACGAACAACATAACTTAAGGATAAACTCTCCGACCAACTGACTTGTTCTTTTCAACCACCAAACACACTTTCCTCTCACTCCCTATCATCACCTCTTCCGATAAAATACATTGTATATCATGAACGAACGAAGCTTGTCATATTAGATCAATTGATTCACAGTTTTCTTCTTATTCCTTCGTCTTACAATTATTTACTATTTTATTTCATTTTTTAATGTCACACAAACAGCGATTTACAGCATTTTGTAATGTAAACAACAACGATAACAGAGAGAGACACCTACGACCATGCCATCGACAGGTCCCGCATTAAGATCTGAGCACGTTAACCACCTCTAAAACAAGGCCGACAACAAATTTAGGTCAAGACGTGTTTAATTATACTCTTTCCACTGTAACGATGAATTCACGGTGCTAATTTCGACTTTCGTCTAGATTTTTCTGTATTTTTATCGTGGGAAGAAGTTTTCCTACATTTGGACGGTTTGACAATACCGGTGGTGTCCAACCTATGTATGTACGTCCCGCGACGTCATGATGAAAAATCAATCCGAAATTTAACACATAAATTGGCATAAACGGAATTTTTATTATAAAACATCATTCAGATTTGATATTCACTTTAAAAGCCTCATAATATAAAGGTAACTCCCGAATAAAAACATAATCCGGCCCGCAGAAGAATTGGGAACTTCCAATGCGGCCCGTAGAAAAGTTTGAGCACAACCGGTCTATACAATATTTCATTGGAATATTGGTTTTGGGTAATCCGTGTTGCACACCACTTGATCACACGCACGGTCACCTTCATAAACGCTCCGTATGATCAGATACATTTACTTCAGAAACATAAAACATTTTGATGCGCAACACTGCATGATCGATCAGTTTTGGAAATGCGTTGAAACAGATGTAAAAATTAAAAGTTTATTAACATTCTAAAACAATATACTTAACTTTCCTAGATTAAATAAGGGGAACTTTTTCAACGAGTTTGCCAATTCCGCTGCTGCAATGGCGAATTTAAATAATCTTAATGTAAAGTGGCATACATTTTTATAATAAATCATATTTATAATGCGTTGAAGAAAATGGACACTTTTCAACTAAAAAGCAGCCACAAAAGGTTTATCAGAATAACGATTAGTATTAAAAGACATTCGCCTTCGTATCATCGACGCCATAAATTGTCTGATTGATGCTATTTTGCAATCAAACAATTTTTTTGAAACACCATTTACAGCTTTTCAAAAGAGTATTACGAGAAATTCAGTTTTCCCTGGTTAATTTTTTATTTGCGCTCCATCAGTTCAGCTAAACTCTGCCAAAGCAACAATTTTGTCAACTCCAATATTAGTACAAATAATATAAATTATTTTGAATATTCGAATTTTTTAAGAAAAGTTTTTGGAAATATAAAATCACAGGCTCAATCTAAGACTACCGAGAAACATCGCTTTTTGGTTTTCAGAATTGTCTCAATTTAAACCTATAACATATATAGATTAATTCTAGTCACACAAGAGAATCCTCGCTTTACATTAGAATTTCATCATTAACTGTCACAGGCATGGAATCGTAGTTTTAATGCGCATGTGATCAGTACAAATAAGACATGTTTATAAAAAAGTGTCTGCGGAGTTACTCTTTACGTGTACGGCTGTTCGTTTAACAAATACCTTGTTTTACTAATAAAATAAGAACTATAAATTTACTCAAATGCGAAGAAATATTTTTCATTTTTACTTTCTCCATATGCGTAGTATAGAGAAAGTAGGGTAAGGTGGGGTGGGTGTGAACGCATTTTATATTAGGTGATATTAAGTTTAATATAAATAATGAATGATAGTTAATAGTTGCTTCAAGTTTAATTTCCTGGATTTCCAATCATAGCTCCTACTAAATAAGGTATATGATTATTTTTTTAAAAAATTTCAAAGAGAGCGAAAAAATAATTAAGCGAGAGGGCCACATGTACACTAAGGTGGGTCGTAAATGACCTTTTTTCAAAATATGATGGTGGCTAGTGCAGAAAAGTTGCTATTTGTCGTGCCAAGCACGAAAGAGTTTTCCTTTTCCAAATCGGGCCACAGCCTACGTCTCCGCAAAACGTCTAAAGTTGTCGCAATTTGCGTCAGGTAGGCCACCCGCAGTACACTTTAAGCGCCGCGCAGGGCTCATAACTCGTTCGTGGTGCAATAGGAAAGGTTATTTCCTAACTCAGAGATACTCTTTGCGCTCTTCAATGTCTTCGGAATGACCCCCGAAAATCGCTGAAATCGACGATATTTTACTACAATTTCCGCGCTGGCGCTAATACTTTGTCTTAGGAATTCGCTCTGAACATCGGCGAAAATAAGTCTCTATATTTCCACCATCCCTCTCAAATGAGTCCAGATAAATATCAACCGATACTATTTGGTTACAATTTATCGCATTCGCCTTAATGTAACAGTATACTGTGAACTTCGCCGTAGTGCCACACTTCCCTTCCGTCAGTCACGATAGTTCTATGGCATTTTAAGATATGGAAGAAAGAAAAATTAGAAGTAGGGTGTTGTGAGATTCCCTGTGTTCGGTGCCCCGAAGGAGCTCAATTCGTTCCAGCTTCCTACATACGAAGATGTGTTAAGGCACTTCTTGTGGATAACGGCAGAAGAGAAGGACAACAGAAAAGGCTATAATCCACCAGTCCGCGATATTTCACATTCTGTGGCCACCAGAGTGACCGAAATTTCGCAGAAAGTCTCTCTCCCAGTTGTAAGTCACAGGCGCATTTGCGCATTGATTGAAAATTACATCAAAAAATACCAAAATATTCCAAAGTCTGTCAGACGGATGGACCCACAAAAGCGGGCCAGGATCCAGTCATTCAAGGAAGATGGAAAGAGGAAGCTGTTTGATGTATGTTCCTGTAAGTGTTTGAAATTGGTGGAGGGTATCTGTTCTTGTGAGCGCTTCCGAAAGGTCCCGCCAAGAGAGATTCAATTCTGGATTGCTCAAAGAACTGTGAGGAAAATGTTTACCGGAAGAATTGATGAGAAAAACGAGCTGAATGGGGAGAAGTAAAAATTTGCGCGGAAATTGTAGTAAAATATCGTCGATTTCAACGATTTTCGGGGGTCATTCCGAGCGCAAAGAGTATCTCTGAGTTAGGAAATAACCTTTCCTATTGCACCACGAACGAGCTATGAGCCCTGCGCTGCCCCGTCGCGGCGCTTAAAGTGTACTGGGGGTTGCCTACCCGACGCAATTTGCGACAACTTTAGACGCTTTGCGAAGACGTAGGATGTGGGCCGATTTTGAAAAGGAAAACTGTTTCGTGCTTGGCACGACAAATAGCAACTTTTCTGCACTAGCCACCATCACATTTTGGAAAAAGGTCATTTTCGACCCACCCTTATGTACACACCCCATGATTCGGGGCAAGTGTAAATTAGGCTAGCCATCTCTTATTGTATGACATCGAAGATAATTAAGGGGCAGGTGCAAATTCTACAGACATTTTGTGACATCTTTTTGTTGCATGAAAATATATTGAAAAATTAAAAAAATGGAAAACTAAAAAATTATCACGTTACTAGTCTATATCTATATCTATATCAATAGTTCACCCTGCAAGCCACCGCAATGGTGTGTGGCAGGGGGTGAAATAGCACCAAGGTAAAGCGCATAATAATGTATAGTATCAATCTACGTCGGCTGATTTCCTTTCGTAACTTCTGTTCTGCTCAGGTATCGTTCTAGGGAAAAACGAGCCTTTATACCTCTCAGTCCTACAGGCTATCTCTCTTATTTTACGAGGATGGTCCGTTCTACCAATATAAGTTGGCGCTCTTATTATTTCTTCGACGTCGCTGGAGAATATATGCGTTCTAAATCTTTCGAGAAGTTTTAACCTAGAGCGTGATCGGCGCTCAGCTAGTGATTCCCATCCTAAGTCCTGTATCAAGGCTGTAACACTATTGTTTCTATCGTAACAATTTTTGACGAATCTAGCGGCTTTTCGCTGCACTCTTTCTAACTCTGAGATTGATCCTTTCACGTACGGATCCCATATGCTCGACGCGTACTCTAATAGCGGTCTTACTAACGAGAAGTAACATGTCTCTTTGACTTTTTCCTCACTTTTACCTACTATGCGTTTGATGAATCCTAGTTTCTGTTTAGCCTTCCCGCATATATTTCGTATGTGCATATCCCACGAGAGGTTTCTTGTTAAAGTAACGCCTAAGTATTTGACGGAATCGGCTAGTTTTAGCTGGACGCCTTCAACAGTGTAATTCGTCGTGTCAATGTTTTTGTTTCCCCAGAATCTCATAAAGGAACACTTTCCTAAGTTCAATTCTAACTGCCACTCTTTACACCACTCGAGAATTGCATTTAAGTCGTCAGAAAGTAATAATTGATCATTAGGACTGTTAATCTCTCTGTAAACTACTGTATCATCCGCGAATAACTTGATTTTACTTTTAATAACCTTACCTTTATGTATAAAAGGAATAGTATGGGGCCGATTACACTTCCCTGTGGAACGCCTGAGGCTACGCTGACTGAATCTGATTTAAATCCATCTATAACTACTATTTGTTCACGCTCATTAAGAAAGTCCCTGATCCACTCGATTATCTTTCGATTTATTCCACAGTCATTTAATTTCTTCACTAACTTACTGTGCGGGACTTTATCGAAAGCCTTCTTGAAGTCGAGGAAAACAGCATCTAACTGAGTCTTACGGTCTTCTGATCTTAGTATATCGTGCACGAACAGAGCAAGCTGTGTTTCACAAGATCTCGTCTTCCTGAAGCCATGCTGATATTTACTTAGCAAGTTCTGACTATCTAAGAAGTCCATCACGGAGCTAGCGATAATGTGCTCGAGGACCTTGCAAGATAGGGAGGTAAGCGAAATTGGCCTGTAATTTTCTCTGTCTTCTTTTTACCCACCTTTGTGTAACGGCGTTATAAAGGCTAATTTCCATTCCTTAGGTACAACGCCATGACTAAGTGACTTATTGAAAACTATTTCGAGATAAGGTGCTATTTCCAGTGCTAGCTCTTTGAATACTCTAGCTGGTATCTCTTCTGGACCCGGAGATTTATTTGACTTGATATTTTTAAGCTGTTGAGCTATCCCTTTCGCTAATATGACTATATCGTTCATTTTTTCCTTGCCTGGTTCGGGCGCCACGACCTTCGCTCTCACGTCTTCGGTAGTAAATACGCTCTGAAAAAATAAGTTTAACAAAACATATTGCAACTGAGCAAATCTCCCTTTATCATCCGCCAAACTGCGGAACCCCGTCCCATGCCGTGGGATAAATTCCGTCGTCCCAGAGCCTCAACTGGAGAGGAAGAAGGTCTGCCCCTCCACCTAAACGTCGGATAGGGTGACCAGTTGTCCTGGTTTCTCCGGATTTGTCCCGGTTTGCAGAGTTTTGTCTGGGTGTCCCGATTTTTCTTTTCGGGACGCATCAATGTCCCGGTTATTTTCTTGTAATAGTGACGGTATATGCCCTAGTTTTTTTATTCCCGTTTATACGAAATTATTTTGAAAACCAAAGTCGATATTCCAAATACTATTTTAACCCTCTTAGTGCCACGCAAATTTTGGGGGGTAGGGCCAGAAGTGCCAAGGGCAATTTCTGAAGTTTGTATTACCTTAGGAAAATTATGATTGTGAAATTATTTCTTAGGATAAATTATTAATATTTTCAGTAATTGTAAAAAACACTCTAATCTTCAAAAAAATAATACTTTTATTTCTTTTAATGATAAATTTATCAAATAAAAACTAATGTTATTGCATATCATGTTGCATCAAAAAAAGAAAAAAAAGTTTATCACCAAAAATTGCATTTGAATTTTATTATTCAGAATTAAAACTTATATATTATGGAACCTACATTAGCAGAGAATATAATTAGCAAAAATCAGCAATGAGTACAAAAAATTATATTAAATACAGATATTTTCCTGGACGTTTGCATTTGGAGCAAATAACGGACTGGACTTAAAATTTATGTTAATAAAATTATACTTAATCTAATAAGTTAATTTCTGCATGAATATTAAATAATGATACATTATTCAAAACTACATAATTTTTCAATCAATCGAATATGACATTATTAATTAAAAACAAAAGATATTGCACATCACGTTATAACAAAAATACACAAAAAAATTACGTTTGAATTTCATTATACAACATAAAACCTAAACAATATAATTAGCAAAAATCAGCAAGGAATAAAAAAAAATACTATAGAATTATTTCAGTGAACGTCTGCATACGTTAGTTAGTAACAAATAACTTCTACAAAAGTACACTTTACGTTTGTGTCTTGACAAACAAACACTATGCACTCCCTTTTCTCACTCTACGCACACTGTGCGATACCTCATTCTCTTCCCATCACGTTTTCCGCTACGTATACGCAGTTTTTTCTTTCCTGCCTGGAAGTTTCCTTAGTCCAAATTTCGAATCTCTCTCTCTCTTTGAGCACCCAAACCGCTTGAAGTGGAAGGTACACTTAAGTCCTTCTTTCCTTACCCTCAATAATGCTCGGGTTTTTCTTTTATGAGGGTTCAAGGATCATCCGTATGTGCATTTATCGTGATCAGATGTGCGCACGTCTGGTCGCGTATTCGCACGGTCAGCGCCCTTGACTTCGAAAGAGAATATTTTGTTTCTTTTACCTTACGTGAAATTTTGTTTAAATTATAAATAAACGCACTATTTATTAAGTTTAAATAAGTTTATTTATACTTTGAAGAACACAAATGTATAGTTACAACTAATTCAATTGTAGCGCCAGCATTTCTTGAAAGGCCTACGCATAAAAGCATCTATTCGCTTTCTTACTTATACTATCCAGTTAAAAAATGTCATAGCAGAGGGCAGTAACATTCGGGATAGGATACAAAAGGAATCGTGGCTACAGGACCTTAATCCAATGACAGAAAAAAAATTTTGAAGGTCGAGATTATTTGCGTTCCATACCACGCAGACGACTATACGCCACAAATATGACCATATATAAAGCTTAAGTGATAAATTCACGATCGAAGTATAACAAAAGGAAAAAAGATTTATAAAGTAGGAAGCATCCTCTTTCAGGTGATGACATTCTCAAATGCCATCTATCGCATCTATGATGAACTATTACGCGCGAGCCGATATATCGGCTCGTGGCACTCTTCGCCCAAGTAGCAAAAGCCGATATATCGGCCCGTGGCACTAAGAGGGTTAAAAAAGCATTTCCTTTTAAGTGCTGGAAAATCTAAGACTCATGGTACAGTAAGACTCCTTTACTACGTATTTGAGGGGACCGACTCATTGCTTCGTTATAACCATGACTACGTCATATACGAGAAACATGGTTTTTGGCCTATAGATCCCATATAACACGTATAAACTATGTGTACTGTATGTGTATTACACATACAGTAAGAGCTGCGCTATCAGGATATTTAGAACCGGCCAGCCTTAGATACCGGCAATTACACAAATACAATTCATTTTGTATTTATTTTTCTTTTTTATGAATTTTTGTGTGAATAGTATATGTGTAATACCACAACTTCCACTTAAAAAATAAGATGTATATATTACGTATTTACTCCGTATACTTCTGTGGCTGCCGAGTAAGCATGGCGTTTTGCTTACGTAAGCCATTTGCATTGTCTAGACGTTTTGGTGTACTTCTACATTTTCCAGTTTTATCGCTTTTTATTATTTAAAAAATTACCCATCCACTGAATATGATATCAAAATAAATACCTAAAAGCAAGGAACACGAGAGAAAAGGTTGGTTTAACGCTAAGACAAAAGCTGGAGCTGATCAAACGAATTGAAAAAGTAGAAAGCAGAGCAGTCATAGGAAAAGAATTCAGCATCGGATCTTCCACGCTCTACGATATCAAGGCTCATAAGGCTAAATTAATGAAATTTGTGTCATCTTCTGAGACGAGTAAATTAATTAATAAATATCATACGCTTCATAAGCCAAAAATTGAGGAACTGGATAAAATATTATATGACTGGTTTTCACAGAAATGTTCAGAAGATTTAAATAATTTCGTCCTTTTCTAATAGAAAAAATAAAGATAAATAAAAAAGATAAATAAGATGTAATCCAATAAATTCAATTTTGATAACAGGTTCACTGCCGTAATCTCCAAACTTCCCGGACGCCCTAAACTTTTCAATAGTCTTTTTGTTTTGCATGTAAGCGTAGCAACGTATTAAATAAGAATGGGTAAATAGTGTCTATATCTAACTACTTGTGGAAGAATTAAAATAAAAAATGCAAACCCCATGCATAGTTGTGTTTGGGGAATACGATAGTGAACTTAAGCCCAATTTTGTTTGGTTATTGCTAAATTTGCGATGACAAAATCGAAAATCTCTCCCCTAACAGGATATTCCCCACAATCCCCAAGTTAGCCGGATAACACAGCTTTTACTGTATTTGCAGTGAGACGACTTCAATGCCGTACTTACATATGAAAAGAGATGCTTATCTACTTCGCGGCATGTAAAATGTTCGACTGCTATTACATACGATTTTTTAAATGGTCAATTAATATTATTATAGACTAGCATAAGTGCCCGTTGAATTACAACGGGTTTAATGAATCTAAATTTTCGTCAATGCAACATGTAAAAATCGCAAGGATAAAATTGTGCTCTGTTTTAACGATCGAATATTTCTATATTATAAGTCTGTTTTAATTAATTAACTAAAATCTCACAGAAATTCCTTGTGAATAAAATAGTACCTTTCTTTCTACTAAAATATCCATTGCTATGAGTTTTAAATTGATTATAGCATTAGGATTTCAATTTCATTAAATAAGCAGAATTCCGGTTCCAAAAAATTGGTTCAATCTTCAACTGCCCCTGATAATACTTTAAATAGATTTTGGAATATAATGTACCTCAATATCGTTTATCGTCTGCTCGGCACTCTTGCCTTCTCATTTTCCGAAACAACCACTTTCACCAGTTTTATATGGATTTCAAAGTTAGAAGAGAAATCGATTCAATTCAGTTAAAATAACCACATAACAAACTTCTTATTCCAAAGAAACTCCTTTTACAATTTGCAATGTTAACATAGAATTCATTCATTCTGAGAAGTGAATAAAAGTACCATGTAGGTACATATATTTCTTTCAACTAAAATAGCCACCCTTAACAGATTTTAATGGATTAATGCATTAGCATTTCAATTTCATGAAATAAGCAGAATTCCGGTAACAAAAAAATTTGTTCAATCTTCAATTGCCTCTGATAATACTTTAAATAGATTTTGGAATAAAATGTACCTTAATATCGTTTAGCGTCCGCTCACCATTCTGGACTTCTCAGTTTCCGAAACAACAACTTTCAATAGTTTTAAATTGAATTTTGCTTTGAATTGGTACTTTCCTGTTAACGGGAATACCTCAAAAAATAAACACGTATTGTTGTGATATGTTGTGATATTTTGTTTGTTAACAATGCGTAACAAATCTTGTTAAGATATTTGCGTTGATCCCTTAATGATGAATTTGTGGAGCTTGCCAAGGAGTGAAGAAGAAGCTGTATCTTTGCTTCAAGACCATGGTATGTTATCTAATGGGCGAATGTGCAAGAAGGATCATATTATGAAACTTTACTTCTGCAACAGAATATTTCGGAAATGCAACGCGAAAGCTGTCAGCAGAAGAATTCATGCGGCGACAACATAACAAAGAAATCGACACATTTCCAGTTATTTTAAATGCCATAAAGACATATTGGCCTCCTAGTAACAGAAATTTAGATTGTATTAGTAATTATGTTGCTTTTCTTAATAAATAAGTTTCAAAAAAGTGTGATTTTTAAGTAATTCCTCCGTTGTTACGCATTGTTAACAAACAAATACGACGTAACATATTACAACAATACGTGTTTATTTTTTGAGGTATTCCCGTTAAGAGGAAAGTACCCAAACTACTTGAGACAATTCAGTACAACTTCCACTCCACATACTGTAAATTCCAAAGTAACTCCTTTTATAATAGACAATGCTAGCCTAAAATTAATTCATCCTGTAAAGTGAATAAATAAAGTTCTTTCTTTAAACTATAATAGCCACTATTATTAGAATTAAATGGATTATAAATCTTAGAACTTAATCTGTATTAAATAAGCACCAAAATTCCTTTTATAAAAACAAATCAATTCATTAAAAGATCCACTGTTGTTTCTTCGAAAATTGCCTGTTAACAGTTTTAAATGTCATTTTAATTTTAAGTGAATTTTAATTTATATTCGTCTCCAAACTTCGGCCATTGTTAAGAAATTAATTCGAGGAATAACAATATAAATTCGTAAGCACGTATGGTTTACATATAATTTAATTTAAGAATGCTTTCTATTTTCAATTTTTCTAAAATGACACTGTTCATACTTAAATTTTTTTATATTTACGGTAATATACTTATTTTCCACAAAACACGCCCATCTCTCCCCTTCCTTCCTCTCTCTCTCTCGTACTGAACCTAACAATGATAATGGTCGACATAGCAACATCACGTTAAAATGGCGAGATTTCCACAAAATATGCAAATTTAACGTTTAACATGGTATATTTCGAACTGTGGGCGAAAAAAGACGAACGGAATAAGAAACTTTATAATTTTTTCTTCAAAACGGTTCAAATCCGAAGGTCGTCCGTTAATTTCTTCTAATTTGAATTTCCAAATGAATAAAAGCCTGCACGTCGAAAAATCGCGTTTTACATGTTAAGTAATGGGAAATGGAAATGCCTCCATTGGAGTCGAACCAAGGAATTATTTCGCAGTTTAAATTCGTCATCACCCGAAATAGTGTTAGTCAACATCCTACCAAATTTCGTGTTTCTATCATTATTATTTCTCGAGTTATTAGCGTTTGCATAGCGTGATCAACCAACCAACCAACGGATGACGGCTATTATTATATAAATGGTCATCAATTTACATAAATATTTCACATTTTTAATATCAATTTCAAAACAAAGGGAGCGTGGAAATTCGTATGGAAGTGGTAGATGGAGGAAGGGGACCTCTACGAACAAGTGCGCGGTAAACGGGCGGAAACTATTCATTACTTATCACTCTGCTCGCCAAAATTCGTTATATATGGGGCATTTTCTGCCACGGGACCCACATTTGTTCGTTACAGCCGAGAATTGGTAAAATGCGTGTTCGTTACATCCGAGAAATTTAACCAGTGCCCTTATGGAGAAGTTCAAGGGACCGACATATTTCTTCGTTATAGCCGAGATTTCGTTTTAGGCGTGATCGTTATAAACGAGTTTTACTGTATTTCACTAAGAGCTGATTCTAGAAAATACGAATTTTCCTATCCATGATTTTCAGTTCACTCAAATTATATAAGAAAATAAAATATTCACTGGTTGTTGAGTTGCTGAAACCTCTCCTTTATCGAAGCAATTGTTTGATCCAACACAAGATAAAAAAAATTACTCTGAAATAATCTTGGGGATCATGAGAACTTGCATGAACCTGTGCAGATTCAAATTCTTCGGTCACTTGCATAAATTTTGATTCAGCCTCGAGTTCTGTTGCCAGTTCTCGGGCATCTCTAATTAATTTATTTAACCGTATTTCTGAACTACAAGCTCCGAAATATTGCTGAATCTGCTCTAAGAGAATTTATTGAAGCTTTCATGTTTACGAATGGACATTGTAACAATTTACTTACTCCATTTATCTTAAATAGAATGTGGGGCCAAACTGTTGAGAAAATGCAAAAACAATGTCTTTTATAAATTACGCGAGAAATTTAATCTCAGTTTACTAGATGTTTGATGTTCGCCGCAATTTTTGCATAACGCTATGCAGTCGGGAGCTGAGAGATAAAATTGTGATGTAGAAATGGTGGTGGTAAAAATACTGTCATATTTTCAACTTATGCAGTACGTACCGAGCGACTGAAAAATGTTTGTTCTCTATTAGATTTGCAGTATGAAAATTTATTGACCTATTCAAAAATTCGCTGGATAAGTTTATACAATGTGGTTGATAGAGTATTCAAAATGTTCGAAGCACTGAAAGCATATTTCTTTTCAGAAGAAAAGGCCCCAAAACGTATTGTGAAATTTTTTGAATCACCAGTAAATGAAGCATACTTCCATGCAATGCTTAATGTTCTTGGTTTATTTTATAAACAAATTCTAAAAATTGAATGTTCGCAAAATTGCGTAATAGAGGTAATCAATTACGTGCATGAAACGATTGGCATGCTTACATTACGCATTAACGAAAAATTTATTCCTTTGAGTGCCCTCAGACATGATAATAATATTCAGAAGGATGAAATAGAATCATTTAAAGAGGAAATATTTGGCATGTACATAACAACCTGTATCTAAAAAAAATGGGTTGAACCCTTACTGAAATTGAACTATATGGAATGGACGCTATTAAAAAGTTCCCCAGTTTGGGAAGAAGTGCAAAGTATGTGTAAAAATGTTGACATGGGCTTTTCAAGTTGACGAAAGTTTATTTTTTGATCAATTTTCATAGCTTAAAAATTTGATTTCAAAAGAGATGAAAGAAAGGAATGATGAGTGGCTTAATAGATCTTGCTATGCCGGTGGCCATATAGTTTTTTTCAAAATTTGAATTTATAGAACATACCTCAGAAATGGAGAAACGATGTAACTTTCTGTTTGCCATTCCGGCACACAATTGAAATGTGTAATGAATATTTTCACAAGTAAACATTCAATGGTCTGATGAACGAAACCGCTTGGATATAAAACCATCAACTCCATAATGATATGTTAATTCAACTTTAATATGACCTGTAAAAGTTTTTATGACATGATTAAAGATGATGAAAATTTGATTGAAAACACAATTTTCACCTAATATGTTTTATTGTAATACTGCTTAATTAATCACGAAATATGTAATTTAAGTGTTATTTCAATAAATTATAGTTTACATATTCTTTTGCAAACATATTTATTCGATTTTTAGAATATAAAAAAAAACAAAATACCCATTGTCCCGTTTTTTTCCCTTTCAAAACTTGTTTCGTTCCGGTTGCTACCGAAAGGCTTCTGGTCACCCTAGACTAAATGGATAATGTTGGTGATTAATCGCATGTAAAATGATTTATACCACACACATGATTGTAGATATGCAAATTGGAGATTGTGCTTCCTGTAGTCAATGTTAAAAAAATGAATATGAATTACATGCTGTACAATGTTGAAAAGAGAATTAAATTTTTAAAAACCTTGCCTAAGCGGTGTTTTGACTTATAATGGTGTCTTTTAATGATCGATTTAGCTCTGCACTTCAAATATGTGCCTTATTACTTTGGCAATACAGATAATACCCTCTCACGAAGAACAATCACTAACCCATAACATCCAATACCTACGAAAATATCGCAGTACAATAAAACCTAGTAATATGTCGCTTACATTCAATTTAATTCTCATTTTGAAACAGGAATATTCAATTCTTTTTCTTAAGACCAAAAGATAATTAACTTTTTAAAATTAATTATTCTCATTTTCCCCAAACTCCATTTCTGGAGAAATTGATAAAGACCTCGTTTCTTATGAGATCCTCGTTTACAAAATTAATTTACTTTTCATCTACTTCCGGAAAATAGCAATTAAGAATTCTTAAATAACTGTGAAGGATACGAATTTCTCAGTTTCTTTTACTTGTCCCATGAATAGAACAAAAAGAATGCGAGTGAATGGAGATGGATGACGAGAGCGGTCTAGAAAGGAAAGTGAGAGTAGCAAATAGAAGAATAGAAGGCAACTTGGTCAAGCGGAAGTGAATCCAAGACGGATAGGGAACTCTATTTAGCTTTCCTTAGGGCTTTCTGTTTAATAAATAACTGGAGTATGGGATCGAGGCGTTAATATTCCACTCTCCTTTCGATCGGGTGAAATTAACTCTGAGGGATGGAAATTGGAAATTCTTCCTCCTCATATCTTGTTCATTCGCTATAACTCCGGTTTAAGCCCATGAGAGGTGGATATTTTAAACAGGCGCAAAAGTTTCGGATCTTATAATGGTTATTAAGTAATATCTTACGTATTTAATGATATAATAGATTCGGAATTTATTATTAATCAAAATTAATCGATAAATATTGACAGAGTGTCTAATAGTATTATTTGTACATCGGTTGGTAGCGTATATAATTGCATTTACATTGAGATTATGAAGTATAAATCGTGGTAAAAACCCGTTTAAGAAGATAGTGGGATATTATTCATTAAGAGATGTTTCCAAAGAATAATTTCAAATTTGAAATTATTTAATTTCTGAAATGGGTCCATCGCCATTTTTTCACTTTATATAGAATTTATTTTAGACTTAATCCGCAGTCTGGTATTTCAATATTTTTGGATCAGATTCGTTAAATTTAACTTTTCATTTATCTGTAGTCATGTAAAACGCTTTTTAAGAGCATAAAGGTATAAAAGTATACTTTAAAGTAATAAATTAAATTTATAGAACTCGTACATTATAACAGTGAATTGAAAAAATGCAATAAAACCGGTTTTATGAGTCTATATTATTAAATTTATCAAACTTTTCATCTTACAATTAGAGTTCCAAAATTTCCGTTTATACTCAATGAATAACATGGCATCACATAATTAAGAACACCAGCTGAAGCCAATAGGCTAGAATTATATTTTAAATGAAAATATTGCAAATCATTATACATTTCACCTATATGTAATTTAAATAAATGAGGATATAAGTAGTGAAATTTAAACAGGACTTTAAAGACATTTCACTGATACTTTCATCAATTCATTAAAGTTAAAAATAGTTTGAATAAAATAAATTCAGGTGGTCTCAGTTTTTACATTGCAAACAATTAAGTGTGGTTTATTGCTTACAGTAATCCACTCATTCCATAAACGGAGGTAAACGATGGTATTTTCTGGGTCCTCAAGTCATAAATGAGTGCACCAAGTTATAGGGAATTTGCAAGATTTGGAGAATGTAAAAGTAATTAAATTTGAGGAGATTTTTGGGGCAGCGATATTTGAGGAAAACATGTAGCCGATGAAACGTAATTTTGAGTGTAGGGGCATTTGTTTTGTAATAGGTAACAGAAAGGATTCATAGCATGCGAAGGAAATTTTGATATTAGAAGAAATTATTGCAGAACTAAAACAATTAATTATTTCAAAATTATATATGCGAAATGTTGCCAAAATAAGGAGAAAGTAGTTGATTTGGAGACTTTAAATCGATAAAAAAGATAATAAAGGCAGAAAGCAGAGAGAAATGCCTTAGAAAGTGTTTGATGTTAGGAAAACTAATAAGAGGAAAATAAAATGATATAAAACCATAGAAAGCGTAGAAGTACAAATTAAGAGAGGCATAGGAGGATTTGCAAAAAGGAATGAAATCAGAATGTAAGTTTGTTAAATCAGTTTCTAGGATAACCAAGCATTAATAAGTAATTCAGAGAAAGGTATGCATATGCTATAAATCCTCCTTGGCGAAAGGTCAAGGATGATATAGGATGATATTTATTTATAACCGTTCGCCTGGTAAATGTTAGATCCGAATATTTCGTGATATAAAGCCTAATAAAAGCCAAACGAAAGGTTTTTATGAATATGTAAATGTATTGTTTGACCACTTATCGGAGCGTTAGAATTTTTTTAGTGTCTGCAATATGGATGTAAAAAAAATATCGGTGACCATGTCCATTCGTAGAGGATCCAAAAATACTCCGTCTCCAATTTACCACTCAATTTCGGTCCCACTGTTTCTACGACCTTCCTCACTCTCCAGCCACATTCCTCTACTCTCACTCTCTCTCTCTCTCTCTCTCTCTCTCTCTCTCTCTCTCCCTCTCTCCCTCTCCCTCTCTCTCTCTCTCCTCATCCTTCCCTTTCAAGAGTAAATATGCAGCGGTTGAAGGAGAGTATGAGAAGAGAAAGGGGTTGCTGCAGGTTGCGAAGGACTAGAAGGAATGGGTCTGAGAGAAAAGGCATTGTGGCAAGTGCGGTGGGAAGAGATAGAGTCTGGAGGAGAGAGAGAGAGAGAGAGAGAGAGAGGATTGTTTGTATGCAGATGGAGGAAGAGAGAAGGAACACAGAGTTTATCGAGAATTGAACATATCGAGATTTTTCAACCGCCATCAACTGTGCAGTAGAAGTCACTGCTTTAATTTGTTCCGATGTCTTCATTTATGACACAATTACTAGGTTATTTGCAACAAAATTTCCTCATTGAACCTGAAATCTATGTTACAGGAAATTATGAAATATACAATTTCACATAATTTCCACATAAATAATATCCAGGAGATCCTATAGCTTTTCGTGTAAATATGGTTTCGCTCGCTTAACTCCATAAAACCCTATTGCTTAAATTTGGAATCACTGCCAAGGATTCGCGTTCTCCCACGTCCTGTGGTTGCTTCCTAGCAGGAAGCAGTGGGTAAGCGGCGCCTCGTAAAACTTTTCTAGACCCTGGAGCAAAATGCCCCTCGGGGCGTGGCGTAAGGAGGCATTTATGGCATAGGGTATGCTGAAGGGGCGGATCTGAGGTAAGGGTGGGCCTCTGCGCTGGCAGCCATGAAAAAATGTTTGCACCTTGGGGCGAAAGCGGCTCAGGAAAGGTAGAAGGAGTTTACGGGAATACACTTGGGGAAAGAAAAGGAGAGAGGGGGGGGGGGGGGGGGGGGTTAATCAAGATTGGAAGGAGTTGAGAAAGAGAAAGTGGGAGTTGCAATATTTGGAGAGAGAAATTGATATACTATAGATATATAAGGGTAAGTTGAGGGTTATTCGCTCAGATTTATTATTTTTTATAAATCATTAAAAAATTACCCAATAAAACTAAAATAATGACTCCAGGTTGTCTTCTTGTTAGTCACAGACGTAATTATATAATGAAATCCATTTATTAATATTATTGCAACTGTTTTGAAATTTATTAATCAAACTACACCCGGCAAGCTAAAAAAAACTGGATTAAAGCATTCTTAGTGTCGCGCATATATATTTCATTAAAATATGTATTGCTCGACATTACTTTTTAAATTGTGTAAAATTGTATAAAAAGACATTTGATAATCACTTATTAGGGATAATAATGAATTTCTTCATTAAAGAAAAATTTTAGAGCAGCACCTTTAATGAATTTGATGCTTTCGTTCCGGCATCAAGAATGAGACCCTCAAATTACTGATCACTCTTAATTTTGTTCTTCATTTTCTGAGAATTGTACGCAGAAATAAACTTTGCTTCAGTTTTCTCCGAATCATTATCGGATCATTCACAGAAATTACCCTCCCTGCCTTAAATCAGTGTATACGCATGTATGCGTGTTTGTGCGCAAATGCTGCGCGTGTGTATGGGTTACTCCTTCCTCATTCTACTACCTGTCTATATTTCAATCCTCATGCACGCCTTTTGTGTTTTTCAGACACCAAGAATGGATGGAGGTGAAGTACCATGAGGCTCCTATAGAGGTCATCTCCGCCTTTTTGCGTCCATCTTTACAGACTCCGTTACTTCCTGCTCTGAAACAATGGCTCCCTAACGGGTTACCGCATCTTATTGTTATCGGTGCCATAAACAAGGTTGTTAAATTAAACAATAATGCGGATATGTCGATAGGTCAGTCGGGGTCCATAATAATTCCTATAATAAATGTATTATGGTGTAATTCCAGTAAATGAATGCCTTCATATGTTGCTTTTCCAGAATGTAAAGATATAGAAATTTGCTTCGAGGTGGGAAGCCGCGAAATACTGCTTATCATTGAAATGACGCCGCGTAAACTAAAATGTTGGTTTCCACGGCCCTAAAGTCCCGAATATGGTAGCGATAATGAGATTTTTATAGTACTTAACAAATGCCCGGTCGAATTATTCCTAATATTTATATATATATATATATATATATATATATATATATATATAAGACTGCAACTAGTAGTTGAGAGGGATAGGAGGGAGCCAGTGGACACTTACTTGGTGTTGTGGACGTCCATGGTAATAGAGGAAGGCTGTTTCTTGGAGCTTTCGGGCATCCGTCCTTCTTCGGCACAAGAGTATAACTAAAACTAAGTGTCTCACTGGGGGTAGAGGGGATGGGGAGAGTATGGGGTTCATGGAAAGGAGGGTAGGGTATTTGAGGTGGGGGTGTCAGCGAAGGTTTAAACCGGGAAAGGAAAGAGAGCGGAGGATTTCAATGTGAGCGAATTCCCATTGGCGGAGTTGTGGTGCGGGAGAGTCTTTTGGGAGAACCCGGATAGTTTTTACTGTAAAGGATCTATTGAAGGGTAGGGAGTGGCTTACCGCATGATCGGCCACTGGAAGGGAGCGTTTGTGAGCGACACTATCCCGATGACCGTTCATGCGGATGCTGAGGGGTTTGGTGGTAAGGCCCACGTAAAACTCCGGGCATTTTGTGCATTTTAAAAGGTATATAATGTTTCTGAAGGTGCAGATTCCGTGGGACGTAATTGGGTAGGTGATGTCTGTTTTCGGCTGGTGAGCGTGGAGGAAGTCTCTATGATAGGGCAAGTTGGGCACCGTGGTCTTTCGCATGGGAAAGACCCTGCGGGGGGTGGTGTTGGACCTGTAGGGAGCTCTTTGCACCACAGCAAGTCGCTGAGACTCCTAGGTCGCCGGAATGATATGATGGGAGTCTTGGGGAAGAGTGTAATAGTGGTAGGCGAGGATGTGAGAATGGGGTGGGCGGCGGCAAGGATGTTTTTCAGGCCTTCGTGTAGCCCTGGGTAGAAGGTTGTTGCGAGAGTCAGGGGGGTGTCGCTTAGAGTATGTGAGTTTGGGTTCGGTGTTTTTCCGGAGGCTGGGGGAGGAGAAATGGCGCGGTGTATTTGGTGGCGGGTTAATTCTGGAGGATAACCTCGGTTGAATTTTTATGTAATATTTGGATAGAAAAGTGCTATCCGAACATATCCTATATACTCGGCGGGCGAGGGAATAAGGGAGGGATTTTTGGTGTGGTGTGGGTGGCAGCTAGTGTAACGGTGCTTCACTTGCCCCATCTTAGAGACTTCCTCCATATTCACCAGCCCGCTTACAGACATCACCTACCCAATGACGTCCCACGGAACCTGCACCTCCAGAAACATTATATACATTTTAAAATGCACAAAATGCCCGGAGTTTTACGTGGGCCTTACCACCACACCCATCAACATCCGCATGAACGGTCATCGGGATAGTGTCGCTCACAAACGCCCCTACCTTTCAATAGATCCTTTACAGTAAAAACTATCCGGGTTCTCCCAAAAGACTCTCCCGCACCACAACTCCGCCAATGGGAATTCGCTCACATTGAAATCCTCCGCTCTCTTTCCTTTCCCGGTTTAAACCTTCGCTGACACCCCCACCTCAAATACCCTACCCTCCTTTCCATGAACCCCATACTCTCCCCATCCCCTCTACCCCCAGTGAGACACTTAGTTTTAGTTATACTCTTGTGCCGAAGAAGGACGGATGCCCGAAAGCTCCAAGAAACAGCCTTCCTCTATTACCATGGACGTCCACAACACCATGAAAGTGTCCACTGGCTCCCTCCTATCCCTCTCAACTAATAGTTCCAATCTTACATATCTCCTCTTATTTCCTTATCGTATATATATGGCAACTAGGTGTTGCAGGAAACCCAGTGAACACTTACCGGAAGTAGAGCCGCTGGGGTGTTGGAGACACACACACGCACACGCACGCACGCACGCACACGCACGAACGCACGCACGCACACACACGTATATATTTATGACAACTAGTGCAGCGATTTTCCCCGCACCTACGCACTTAACGAAGCACTTGTCGAATAAACGCGACGAAAAACGCGCACCATCGAATATAGCTTGTCCTTCGTTATCGCCGTCTTTCGTAATCGCCGAACAGAAAGCCAATGGCTTGTCCCATAGCAACGCGCTTTATATAGGGCGAATATTACCCCTAATTCCCATTTCCTCCTTTCTAATGGTTATATAACGTAATCAAGAAATTAACCAATACGAAGTCGAGGAGTTGTCCGTTTAAGCTACCCGCCGGATCTCCCCTCATCCGCTCCATCACATGACCGCGGCTTTCGAGAGAACGAGTGGGCAGATATCCCGAGAGGGCGTCAGCTGAGGGTCGCCGCCGGGAAGAGTCCGAGTGACGGAGAGAGAGAGAGGAGCGGATCCTACAAGTCGAGATTTTCCTCGCAAGTCGCGTGTGCTGAAAGTTTCCTGAGGACAGAGTGTAACTATAATTTGATATTCATGAAGTGTTTTATGTTGCGAGACTAGTTTTACGCCCGAAGGACCAAGAGCAATTGTTTGCTCTTATGTTATAATTTGATATTCACGAAGTGTTTAAGTTGCGAGACTATTGTTACGTCTCAAGAGCATTTGTTTTGCTGTTATGTTGTTATTTCTTGTAAAATATAGCATTTAGTTAGAGGATTATGTGGCTTTGTTTTTTGGTCGCCACACTAGGTGTGTGTATATGTATGTGTGTGTGTATATATATATATATACTTTCGGAAGAGGAAAGGTAAATAAGGGTATTTAGGGCAACTAGTTGTTGAAGGAATCCCAGTGAGCAGTTATCGGAATGAGAGCCGCTCGGGTGTTGGAGAGACACATTTGTAGAAGTTATTGGAGTTTTCGGGATGATCCCTTCGTCAGCACAAGAGAGACTCACTTTAGTTTGCATCAAGTATAAGGCAAATTATTGCTACTTATAATATCCACGATGCCGATTAGCCAAAAGACAAACACAATATATTGCCTTTCGATTTATCCAAGGTAAATAATTTCTATGTTCTCCTAATATAAATTATTCTTTCATGAAATGTTTTTCTTATAAGGAATGAACTAAAAGTATCCTTAATATATATCCATACATGAATCATAGCTGAAATACTTACAATTAAAATTTTATAATTTAATTTCAGATTTAAGTGAATTAAGAGGTAGCTCAACAAAAATATCCTGTGTTTCCTCTATCTCCAACAGAAATGCGAAAAAGATGCTCAATCACAAATGTTTCTAAATGTGCCTCGAGCATCTTCTCTTTATCATTGAAGTACTCAGGGCTCGAATGCTACGTCGGAATTTCAAATCCACGCCCATCTCGACATGCTCCTTACTATCTACTTTTTGGCCAAATATTTTCGGGGCGTTGGAAGCAAGTTTATCTATGCATCTTATACCCAGAATAAATCCCTTCTTTCCTTACCTCTCTCTCGCCCTATCTTTTCTGCTCCCAGCCATTCCGCCCCTTTGCCGACCTCATTCATCCAGCCAATACACTCACACACACTTCTATCCTTCTCTCCCTCTAGATACACGCAAGAGGCCATAACTCCGTGCTAAATTCGCAGCTCTATATTCTACGGCACCGTGACTCACCTCATCGCTCCCTTTCTCTTATTCTTTCCCTTCCCACCTCCACTTCGACTTTTCCGCATCTCGGCCTCCATCTCGCATACAGCGTTGCGAGAAATTCCAATTCGATTTAAACTTGGAACTATCTCTTTCCTGGACTTTAGCATCCATAACTGTTTACCTAAACATACGTTAATATGGAGTTATTTAGTACGGACGCAAATGTCAACGGTTTCTATATACAATAGCGTCCAACATTCTAGAAACTTTTCCCGATTTCGCTCAAACTTGCACGATATGTGGTATTACCCTTTCATTTCAATTTACTATAGGTATAATATTGCTTTGAAATGAATAAGTTATACATGATATGATTCTAGGTGATGAGTTTATTTGCATTATTATGCAACTTAAATTGTGAACAATAGTATTAACGAAGGAAAGTTATACAATGAAAATTAGCAAAAAATCTTAATATTTTGTAGGAAAACCCTTTGATTTTATTAGGGCGTCTATTCTTCTTGGCATCGAGTCCAACAAACGCTGCAAATGTTCTGCTGTCATCACCATGAACTTGCCCCGGAAGATGGCCTCAATTAATTCCCGTTTTTTTCTAGGATTTTTTGGTCCAACAATCTCTTCTAGGCGAGACCAGAGGTTCTCAATAGGATTGAGATCTGGGCTGTTACCAGGCCACTCTAGTATCTTTATAATCCTTTCTGGAACCATTTCATCATAATTTTCGCCGTGTGGAATTGTGCATCATCTTATTGAAAGATAACCTGGCTTGATGATGTAGGGAAGAGATCTTCAACAGTTGAGAGTAATTTCGGTTCCAAAACATCTTCTATGTACATTTATCATTTAGTATGCCATCAATAATATTCATTCTACCAACACCATCACTAGACATGCATGCCCATAGCATGACGCTCATTGTGTGCTTCATTGTGGCCGTCGTACACTCAGGCAGCAACTCTTCTCCTGACCGACGACGGACATATTTAACCCCATCGCTTCCAAAGATGGATGTTTTGGTTTCGTCGCTTCAAATAACTTTGGACCAGCATTCTAATGATCACGACTGGTGTTCTTCGTCCCCGTTTATGCGTTTTAACTTTTATTTCACATTTAAATAGGTTTTTTTCTGTGGTATTCTGGCCTGTAAACCATTTTCAAATAATTTCCTCCGAATAGTTCTATCAGATACCTTGACATCCGTGGTTTCCAGGATTGACTGTGTTTTTTTAAACTGATTCTTCGGTCTTGAAGAGCCAATTTACATATTCTCCTTTCATCTTGATAACTAACTTTGGGCTTGCGACCAGTTCTGGCAGCACTTCTGATATTTTCATTCACTTTCAAATGTTGGCTAACTATTAATGACCATATTCAATATTCGATCAAAACCAGCACAAAATAGGATTAGATTTGATATGTCAGTTTTCATAAAATATTTTGATAAATAAAATATATTTATTGTTTTAAATATTTTTATTCTTTCTATGATTCAATGAATAAGTAATTTTAATAAACTAAATTGTATACTCCTATTGCCAATCGCACTTTTGTTAATATCTTACCTAATTATACAAACCTCAAAATTATTCTGATAATTTAATCGCTTTTATGAAAGATTTATATAAAGTGACCACAAATTAACTATTTCATATACTCTAATGAGAATTTAACGCTAATTTACATAGGATAAAATTATGACGATATCTCCCATGTCTATTATGAAACACCATAAAATATTATTCATATCTACATGATCTACATCTACATGATACCATGCAAATCACCGGACTGGTGGGTGGCAGGAGGTGCAGCGCACCAAAACCTACCCATTAACGTCTCTCATGGGAATCACTCTCCTGTTATGATCCCGTATGGTCCTTGGGAAAAACGAGCTCTGATATCGCTCGGTCCTACAGTCGATCTCTCCTATTTTATTCTCGTGATCGTGCCTGCCCATGTACGTAGGTGCCTCTAATATTCCTCAGACCTCCTATAATGGAACTTCCGACCTGAATTTCTCCAGAAGCCTTAACCTAGCACTAATTCTGCAATCCTCTAGCGATATCCAATTCAACTCCTTCAAGAGTGATGTGACGCTTAATTTTTACACATATTTTTGCTTAACGAATCTGGCTGCTCTGCGTTGGATTCTTTCTAACTCAAGTATCTGTCCCTTTTCGTACGGATCCCATATGCTGGAAGCGTATTCGACCTGAGATCTGAACAATGATGAATAACACATTTCTCGTTCCAGTTCTGTGCTACTTCTTACTATTCTGCCTACGATGCCCAATTTCTTATTTGCTGCGCCCACGACGCTTCGAATATGCATATTACATTATAGATCACGAAAAATGGTGACTCCTAAATATTTTACGAATTCCGCAGATTGGATATGTGATCTATCAATTCTGTACTCCTAGTCTAATTCATTGTCCTTGTCCTTCCGTAAACTCAAAAGGAAATATTTGCCATGATTAATTTCGATTTGCCAATCTTGACACAATGCTGAAAGGGCGTTTAAATCTTCCTGGGGCGATTTTTGGTCATCCTGGCTCATTATCTCTTCATATAAAACGGTGTCATCTGCAAAAAGTCTTATTTTGCAGCGAGCTACCGAGCAGATATCGTTTATATATATATCAGGTATAGTAGTGGGCCTATGACACTTCCCTGTGGAACACCTGGCGAGACTTTTATCGGGTTAGCGAAGAACGGTCATCTAAATAACTCAGAACAGAGCTAACGATTATATGTTGTAAAATCTTACACGACAATGACTTCAAGGAAAGCGGTCTATAATTTTCGGGGTTCTCTTTATCACCGCCTTTGTGGATGGGCGTTACCTATGCTGGTTTCCAGTCTTTCGGAACGGTACCATATGCAGCGGATTTTTCGAATATTATTTTCAAGTAAGGTGCGATTACCGAGGCTAGCTCTTTTAACACACGCGCGGGTATGTCCTCCGGCCCGGGAGATATATTTTGCCTAATCGACTCTAGTTGGCGCGCGATACCTGTGTCAGAGAATATCAAATCTTCCATCGAATTTCCCTCATCATTCAAGGCTGGTTCGTGAAATTCCTTGATCTCCGAAGTAAACGCTTTCTGAATGTGTTCATTTAATAAATTCGCTTTTTCCGCGCTATCGTGTACTACATCACCTGCCTCCGTTCTCAGTGACGCTATGATGGGGCTCTACCATGAACTTCCCTAACGTACGACCAAAATGCTTTCGGATTTTCTTTCAAATTATTATGCAAAACTTTCTTTTTGTAATCATTAAATGCTTCTCGCATTGTTACTCTAGCTCTTGACCGCGCCTCTCTATATTGATGCCGTATTATTGACCTCTGTTCCTCTGTGACTTTTGAAGAATTGTTATTTAAGCGAGCGCGAAGTTTTCTTTGCCGTCTAAGAGCGCATCTAACTTCCTGCTTGTACCATCTTGGTTCCGCACCATCACGTTTATGTTTATGTGGAATGAATTTATCCGTACCCTCTCGCATCATATCCCTGAACACGCAACATAATTCCTCTGTAATAGCGTCGATAGATGCCTCGCAGAAATTAGGGAATTGTGTCAGTAAAAAGACCTAAATTTCGAGAAATCGCCTTTGACGTACATATATACGCGTTTTCTAGCCTTATCCTGTTTCTCCACTTTTAGCTTAAATTCTACGTACACAGCATGATGATCGCTTATTCCTTCCTCTATGGATAGCTTCTTCATACGCTCAGGGTAGTTCGTTACGAGTAAATCTAATATATTGTTCTATCTCGTGGGGCATCTTACTGACTGACACAACGAGTGTTTAACGAAGGTTTCTATCAGTATATATATAGTAGTATACGGATAAAACGAACGCCATAAAACGTGATGAGAGCTTTCTGGTACTTTCTACTGTTCGTCGGTGGAATTAGAGCAACGCATTTTATGGAACCATTTAAGAATTGTGCTGTTTGGCAATATTTTTATATTCTAAGCTTCATCAAAAAATCTCCATGTATACTATAACGACGTGTTTTTGTTCCCGTGGCTTTGTGCCTGCAAATGATATCGCCATGAAGAACGATATGCGGTCATATTAGCATATCTCATGCAACGGTGAAACATGGATATACTGTCTTCTGGCACGCGATCGTTCAAATAAGTATCCTGAACAATGTTAATTTAAGCACAAGGAACTATGACGGTCGGTTTAATATACATCAATTAGGTTGAAACACGATAACAAAAAAATACAGTGACAATTTGGAGTTATTATGAGGTTCAATTACAAGATGTTACCATTTTTAGTAATTATTATACTCATAACAAGTAAACGTAATTTCTGATAAAATGTCTAATTCGGCAACATTAATTAAGCCTTGAAAATTTTAATTAAAAGGCAAAATTGTAATTTTACCCTCAATTTTGCCATCACTAAAATGTAACATAATGCATAATTTTATCCCTAAAATAAAGAAACTGGAAAATGTTACATCTTATTTAAACGATTAATTATTCTCATCAATGCGGTCTAAAACTTGTTTAACTTGCATATTGCTCCATAAACTGCGTAACATTTTGTCGTTCTAATTAATTATTGTGGGAGTCGATGACGCAGGGCACGCTTTGAAATTACGTTCTATTTCTGGAATGGGACTGTTTCGTTCGTTCATCGACCATTCGTAATGAATTGAAAGTTTTATTCTCAATGGGCGCAAACAATTCCATCGCGGAAATAAATCTAAAGGTACAAAGGCAATACTTCACGCATTAAATACATTCGTCCGACGCACCCGAGTATATAATTAATCCATCCAATTACATCTCCATGGTAATACGTCGACTTTTATCACGGACCAATTCATCAAACCTTTAGGCAAATTATTTGAAGTCGAAGGACCACAAGTCTCCTTTTGGCTGGAATTAAAGCGGTCAATTCGCTCTCATCTCCTTTGATAAAAGTGTTTTCATCTCTCCTTCTATTCTGTTAGTCTCTCTTCAGTTCCATCAATCCAATGTATCCTATAATCCCTTCATCCTTCCTCTCAACCATTTTCCTGTTATATAATTTATTCAACAACCTATTCCATCGCCCTTTACTCTGTCTGTACTTCGTTATAATAACTCTAAAAAGGCCCTATTTACGCGATTACTCTTCCACCCTCTCTCTCTTCATTTATTCTCCCTCATTTTCCTCCCTCATTTTCCTCCCTCATCTCCCCAAATATCCTCTCTTCTTCCATGACACTATCCTCTTTCCTTCCTCAACCCCTCATTCCACCCCTCCCCCCCTTCTCCCCCCTCCCTCCCTCACCTTACAACATTCCCTTATCCACTCCACTTATAATACCTGTAATACCTTTTTGAATATCCCCACCTGTTGGACTTAATCTAATAATCTCAATTTCTCATTTTGTCCATTTGGACGAGAGACGAAAACGCAAGACTCCATTCACTCAAAAGAATCGTGTGATCTTTTGTTTTTTTACGGTACCTTTAACGTTTGTTGAGATGCGTGAAATTCCATTTGTGACTAGGCCCTAAATTTTATATAACTTAGTGAATAACATGTAACTAACAAAGGTTCCCTTATATCGCTTCAGAATTGTATTTCTGTGTATAAATTGTTACCACGGCAAACATATATATATATATATATATATTGAAGAAATATAAATAAAACGTTGTTATGACTTTAGAAAATGAAATTGGTCTTAAAATATTTGAAGAACCACTTGGATTGCGGAGGTATGCAAAACTAAAATGATATTAAGAACATGGAGTTTTGATTCTTTACTAGCGAGAATGAATATAGTTAAAAATTGGTCTATGTTTATTATTTTTGCTATTATTGCTCTCATTCTTAAAATCTGATGTGTCCATCACATGACTTTTTCCATTAAGAACAAAAAGAAGTTTCTGTCTACAATTGACCCAAGAAAAAATATCGGCAATTACAATTTCAAATAACATTCACAATGACAAATAATATTTTTTAAAATATAGGCAAAAAAAATTATATCGGTTTATATGGATAACCAAACATGTATGGAAGTGCATTCTAATTTTAAGGTGAAATTATTGCGCTAAATATTCGCGATGAAAATTACCGTTTGTGGCATAGCTGTTAATATTTAAACAAAACTTTGTTTACATAATATGAAACTATATTGTGTAGTACTGATTTTGATCGCGGTTAAAATTGCCATTAGCCCATTTCAACATTTCGAGAAATATTTTATTCTAACGGAAACAAAGACATCAAATAGCGACAATCAGTGAACTGAACTTAGGTAAATTAAGATGGATAATATTATAACCAAGAAACAATGCGCTCTCACATAGAGACACGCAGAGACATAATCGAAAATAGTGAAAAACAATCCAGTTAAACCTACAAAGTGTATTTCCGTTGAAATCTCTAATTGATTATTTTTCACTGGAAAAATATTTTATCTATACTGCGTCTGGAGATGTTTAAATCACAGCGCAATTCCAAACTTTACTATTGCAAGATAAAAAAAATTGTTATAAATTCATCTTCATAACTAAGGAAATTTAGGGATTCATTTAAATATTGGTGCTTTCCGTTGTGTAGAGTCACAATTCCTTGCAGAATTTCAGTAGCACATTAACTTTCGCGGCAATATTTACTTCTTCATAGATTTATTTACATTTTGCAAATGTGTCCAACATTTAAGTATTTTGCTGCCTGCGAATTTCTGTCTACTATTATGCGGTCCAAATTCAGATGTACTTCTTAGAAAATATTTCACTAAAACTTTTTAAATATTATAAGAAATTTAATAAATCCATCAAATAATCACTTCCGAAAGCTTTTACGCAGTATATTCTCATTTAATAAAGATCCTCCATCAGGGATCGGAAAACTGTGGCACACGTGCCGAAATATACCACGCGAGGCGATTATACGTTGTAAGACATTTCATAGAAGAATTACACAATATAAATGTAGTTTTAAAAGAAGTTTACCTTTTTGTCAATTGCATTTCGTGTTATAATTATACTGCATAATATTCACGAAGCCTTATGATACGGGAATCACTTAGTAACATAATACATGTCTACATATGATTTCAACTTGAAGATGTCCAGCGTAAGATTTTTCAAATAAGGAGAAGCGAGGGAAGAACTGCAGATCAAATGACTTAAGGCGATATTTTCTTGTTTTAGAATTATGACCTCATCATAAGGTTACTTCCTTGGTTGATATTTACGACCTCATCTATCTGTAGTCTATAGATATCTATAAAGTGTATGTATGTACGTTTTTATAACTCAGCAATTACAGCACGTAGAAACAACAGAAAGGTGTAATTTTTATCGGAATATATAATTAAGTGGTGTATTCAGGGTTTTCAATCGATTTGATTGAACTTTCTAATTTTAAAAATATTTTCTTTTTCATTTTCTCCATTTGAATAACATAGGGATAGGTGCAGCTTATTTCTCATTTGAATTTTAAAATTTCTTATTCAGAAACATGGTACGAACTTAATACTTGGATAGTTCTATGCTGGAAAGAACAAAGTTTATTTTTATTGAAGATAGAACTCTGATCGAATAAGCGTAAAAATGAGTTTAGAATAAGAAAAAGACGTGATTTTATTAGTTTTATGACAATACAAATTATGACGTACAATGACAACTCCAATAGTTGCCGAAGTTGAAAGTCCAATGCATTTATATGGGAAAAATTTTAACGTTATATGGTTGTTCAATTTCTGTGTGCGATTTTGCTTTGTTTACATGGCAGCCAAATATTTGTAATTTTTATTGAAATATTACTAATAAATAGTTTTTAATGATATTTTCGTGTGGCGTAGAGCAGTGTTTCTCAACCGCCGGTTCGCGGCCAATTATTTACCGTTCCACGTAACTTTGGTAAAAATTTCAAGAAAAATTAAAATATTTTAATATCGCTACGAATCTTAGGTCCCATTGATACTGAAGACATCACGAGTATTATTTGTAAACATCTTGAAACACTTTCTCGAATATTCCATGTCTATTACCTACCAGAATAAGAACGTGGATCATTAACAGTTATGGATTATCGACCCGTTTGTAGTGAACCAAAGCAACAGGCTGGAAAACATTGAAGAGCAACAACTAATTGAACTATTTTCAGATTTAGGATTGAAATCAACCTTTAACTCGATGAGTGTGACTAAATTTACGATAAATGTCAAAGCTGAGTATCTAGCGTTGTATGAAAATGCAATAAAGTTTTTATTGCCATTTTTAAAGAGACTTTGGGAAATTGCCCTTTTCAGCCATGACTACCATAAAGTCAACAGAGAGAGAAATCGGCTTGTTATTATCCATGCACTATGTTTAGCAGTTACCTCTCTTAGCCCAAGAATAAGAAAGAATAGTTAGTGAGAAGAAGCAGCAGCAATCTCATTGATTATCTGAAAGAATTACGACTTTATTTTAAAATTTGAATTGTAATTGAAGTCTATTATTCTTATGGATTGTATGTTGTAATTAAATTTCATTGAGGAAAATTAGAAAAAGCAATTTTTAATTGAAAGTAGTATGCAAAATTTTACCGGTCCTTGTTGGGATTTTCGTAAAATTTACCGGTACGCGACAGATTTCCAGTTGAGAACCACTGGCGTAGAGTACTTCTAAGGAAACAGGGTACTTATGCATTAACCCAAATTTACATGTTTAAATTCAATGAAGGGGGGTTGGAGACTACGGCGATATAGGTATTTCAAAAAACGAAAAACTCCTCCTCAACCGTACAACGTGTATATCTAGGGAGTAGAGGTATTCCCTTAAGGAGTTTTTCGTTTTTTGAAATACTTAGTTAAATTTTTTTTAAAAATGGCTTCTCTTCTGTTATCCCGGACCCCTTCTGAAAAATAATTTTTTGAGATAACCCTTTCACATAAAACGAAAGCTTGCAAACCCATGACTGTCTGCTTCCGGAGACATTTACCCACCCGATGAGGGATGGTTTCAGAGCAATGGATAAATTTGCCGCTAGGTGGTGACAGAGTATATTTCCGCAAGCAGTTTGCCTTTTCGTACGCAAATTTATGTTGCGTCAGCCACATTAGTAAAGCGATTTTTAAAAATGGGAGATTCAAAAGAACAAAGAGTTTGTTTCAAATTAAATTTCAATGTGTGTAAAACATCTGAAACACATGTCAAAGGTGCCAGCGTCCTTTGGAGAAGACGTTTTATCAAAAACAGAAACGTACAGACAGTTTTCGATATTCAGTTGAAGCTGGAAGTGAAGGTTGCTTTAACTCAATTTAAGTAGGTAAATATACGTTATTGTCAATGTTGTATGTATGAATATAATATTCTACAAGTTGATATTTGAAAAGTTTTTTCATCAACTCAATTGTTTTGAAATATTTCAATTTTTCGTCTTAAGTTGTGTCACGTATGTCGCTAAGTAATTAATAGCATTGTTTACGTTGCTATGATAAAATTTTTTGATTATTGATCGCGTTGCGAACACTGCCAATATTAATTTTAGTTGAGAGTCGATATTTTGTTATCCATAGTAATGGGAAATGAGGAAACAGGTGAAGAAATCTGCCATGACCGGGAATCGAACCCGGGCCTTCCACTTGCCGGGCGGATATTCTACCACTGAACTACCGTGGCAGATTAATTCTCTTGTTTCAGAAAGGGAATATTTTCTTAGGTTGGGACCAAGCTAGCTATGCTAGTATCAATCAGCCCCAATGGATGTCCTCAAGGAGATACATCAAAGAAAACACCTACCCTCTCAAATGGTGAGAATGCCATGATATAAATTGATAGAAAGGATGATCCGAAGATCCTTATGCGGATATTCTACCACTGAACACCGTGGCAGACTAATTCTCCTGTTTCAGAAAGAGAATATTTTCTTGCCCGGCAAGTGGAAGGCCCGGGTTCGATTCCCGGTCATGGCAGATTTTTTCACCTGTTTCCTCATTTCCCATCATAACAGCTTATGCCTGTCGCATAAGGAACTTCGGATCATCCTTTCTATCAATCCATTGTAACAAAAATAATTTAGTTTACTCATTTTTTTTCATTGTGAAAATTATTTTAAAATATTCATATTTGTAATTATAGATAATTATTCTTGAAGACGCTGATTTCGAGAGAAATCATATTCATTGCTCTGCATGTATGGAGAGCATTGAATGGTTGTGATGAAATATTATCTTATACGCTACAAATAAAATATCTTCAGCGCTCTATATTGGTGAAATAATTTAGTTAACTTCAAAAAATTAAAAAATTGTATCGTTAACTAATCTTACAAATGGAAGAGAACAAAATCAAGATTTCAAAGCACGTCTTCTTCAGTCGTAATTTCGGAACTGGAAGATCATCCGGACATAAGGGAAATCCAGAGTAATACTTCCAACACGAGCGGGAAATGGAATAGAATCGAAAATAGGTAAATGGAGAGAATAATTTATTAATTTGCGACATCGAAATTTATAAATTCGTTGTTGTCGTTGTTAAAAATCTGTTGCTAACGCGAGCGAGATTTTTATAAAGACACTGCAAAAATATTGTTTTTGAACCAATGCAACGGAAGTTAGAATCATTCTGCTGAAGCGGAGCTTTTCGAAAATTTAACCGAAATAGCTTTAGCGCTTTCAAATCAGAATGTCGGTTAACCCGGGAATGCAATATCAGATCTCCGAAACGAGGGATATCTTGCCAATTACGCAGAAATTACCGCGATCGAAAAATTCGTCCATTTTCATCAGGATGAATCTAATTTTCTCGTTCGGAAGGATTTTTCAGGAAATTCGCAGGAAACATCTAACGGAAGTACTAAAAAATTCGAATGGAGATAAAGCGTCGTCTCTAATCCTCAATTTATGATATGGACTCGCTGCGAATTCGCCTGAGCTTCAAATGACATTATCCGCAGGCGTTCGTTTCTCCATGGAGAATTACAAGGAAAGAACAAAATTAAAATGGGAGAAAATGTATCTAACTTGTTAGAGTTAACGAAACTCTCTAAAACTTCATTCGTAGCCTTAGAAACCTAAGCGAGGAGAGTATGTTGTTCTTTGAGGAGCACCGCTTTTTTATAAAATTACTCTATTTGATGATTTACCAAATGACACTATTTGTCACTTATTCAATCTTATTCATCCAATCTTGAGCCATAGAATTAAAGTGTTCCAAGCGATTGCCGAAAATTTTATAGCAACATATGAAATTATATTTTTCACATTTCGTGCCTGAATACCGCAAACTGGACAATGAGCCAAGGATTTTTGTCAATTCGATATAATTCCTCGAGTGGTGCAGGCATATAAAAAATTGAATATTATTCTAATATTCTCGCGTAAAAGGCTTAGAGGATTCCAGGACAATTAAATGGTGCTATACAAATGTAAATCGTCGAATACGATATGATCTCTAAAATTATCACGAAGAAAACACATTCTTGCCAAATAATACTGCAACAATATCTATATTTATAATACATTTCCGAAAGTTTGTGTCTCATTATTCACGCCCAAACTATAAGACGTAGAACAAACAAATTTGCAATTGTTCTTACTCACCTCATAACTAGGTTAATGGCGAAGATCTGGTCGACAGGGATTTGTCAGTGTTGCCAATATAGACGATTAAAATTTTTCCATAAGATAACACGTAAAAATCTATTTATTGTTTTATAAATTTAAATTGTTTTTAAACGAATATACGAACTCTCGATAAAAACATGTATAAGGCCGAAAGAAACAACTTTATATTTCCTAAAGACAGAAATCGAATCTAAGCAGATTTAGCAAAATTTAGTTTTTGATCACGAAAAAGGGTAACTTTCTAGGTTTGTAACAATGAAAAACGTTAAATATCATGGTAACGAGATCTAAGCTTTCAAATGGGAATCTCACATTTGCAAACCAAATGAAACCTAATTGAAACTTGTCAAACATGGAAATAATACATCATTCATGATAATTGTCCTAATTTGCAGTCATAACGCCGAGCAACGTCTGGCAATTTTGCTTGCATATGAAATTTGACCTCTCTCTACTCATAAAAAAACTATGAGATACAGTTTAGACTTTCGCAGTAAATAAATAAAGAAGTTTAGAAGCGTAAGCATTTAACATAAGAGAGAGAGGGGAAGGGAGAGAGTTAGATAGAGAGGATGGTAGGCGGGCGGGCGGGTGGGTTGGTCGGTAGGTGGGTAGGTAGTAAGATAGGTAGATGACTTTATTTTCAGGGTGAAATTGAGACCATAAGGTCCCATTTTCCATTTAACCCTACGTTACTGATTACAAAATAATAACATGAGTAAATGTATATACAAAAAGAACTAGAGCAATAAAAGTTGCGTCAAATAAATACAACAAGAACAGAACAACAAATATCACATTACACATTAGAGGAGCTTCTAAGAAAGACATAATTTTTGCGGTAAAAACCCAGGTAGAGCCAGGCATGGCCAACCCAGTAAGAAAACATGCAGGAAAAAACTCATGAAGAGAAGGGGGGTGGAAAAATCCTGCGAAACCCTAGATAGTAGAAATACAATAATGACTGCTGTTGGAAAGAGATAAGGTATATAATATACGTATAAGTTAATGTAGAAAAAGTTTATCTGAAAACACAAAAATAATTAAACATATTAAACAAAGAAGAGAGATAGCGTTACATATATTATACATATATACCTACAGAGAGAGGGGGGAGAGAGAGAGAGAGAAGGGAGAGAGGGAGAAGCAATTGCTGGTGCGATGAAAGGCGGAGATAGGATATCGATGAAAATAATCCGAATGGCAGAACTGGAATCAATATTCCGAGAAGATCGTTAAAGTAATGCAAATGACTTGTATTGCAGATCATAAAGAAAGGGAATTTGGAAATACGGTGAAAGTGACTTCTTTTCTCAACGAAACTTTTTTCCTTCGTTACGAGAGAGAAGTGTTTTAAACCAATTTCATCATTTAAAGAATTTCTGAGAACATTTGCAATCAAATCGGGGAGTGTTGTGCATTTAATATGCGATTCGGTGTGTCTATAGATGTTTTCATTTCCCAGTATAATTATTAATTTTCAGAGTTCGTTTACAGTAGAGCGATAATAGCTGTTTGGGCCCATATATCAATGTAACAAAAGAAGAATCAGTACAATTACCTATTCGATGGCACACATATAGATGCTAATGATCGTGGTAAATAGTTGTGAAACAAAAGAAATTCTTAAGATATCAATTAAGGTAACAATTATATAAACAAATATAATAAATATAACTTTTTCCACTCTACCAGAGGATAAAGAGGCTTTTGTAATAGACCTCCAAACGATGGTGAGCGACGTTCTTATATTTGTTGCAATAAAATAGATAAGAATATTCTGACAATTAATTCAGTAGCCACCCAATAATTTAAATACGGCAAAAAGTCATGTATGCCATTGAAAGTACATTGCATCAGTCGCCTACAAATGGTGTTATATATTTTAACGCCTCTGTATTTGTTGTCGCACATTGAAATTACCACAAAATTATTACGCAAAAAGTGCGCTAAGTCAGCAATTTCTGACACATCTGTGGAGTTGACTTTTTCGAGCGCAACCGCAGAAGAGAAAGAAGTTTAGAAGATGTTATAAAATCACGTTTTTTCTGTAAATAAAAAAATATATAATGCTAAAAGTATAATGCAAATAAATTACATTCAAACGAAATGCTTGCAAGAATCCTGCAACTGTAAGATGCGTTTAAAAATGTTATAGATTTCAATGGATATGATATTCCCAAAAGCATTTATTTAGTCGTAAATGTCGAATGTGTATACCGTAAAATAATAAAACCATTTTGCGAAAGTCGATGGAGAATAAGTTATCAAGAACGTTTCATACGGTCGCATTCTAGGTAATCTAAAAAAAATCTGGTGTTCGAGGTTCCGATAAATGCAATTTTATTCCGTGTGCTAATATTCCGCTGTAATTGCCGTCTCATAAGCCACATTTCGGCTACTCGGGCAATCAGAAAAAAAAAGTAGAGCGATAAAAAATTGAGAAAGGCCATAAATCACTGAATCTGGTGAAATTGGACTTATACGGTAAAGAAGGGGGAGGGGGGGGGGGGAGAGTGAATTATAACTATTGGACGTCCTTATTCTGCCTCCTCATATCTCTCTCATTCTCTCTCTCTCTCTGTCTCCCTCTCTCTCTCATTCTCTCTCTCGCTCTCTCTGTCTCCCTCTCTCTCTCGCTCTCTCTCTCTTTCCCTCCCTCGCCCTCTCTCTCTCTCTATCAAAGTCTGGATGTTGTTTACTTCATCCCTCGCATTGTTCCCTTCTTCATTAAGGTGTCATTTGTTCTCAGAGAGAAATATGAAATCCTTATCCCAAAGATGAATGAAAGAGGATATCCTGGTAGATAAGAAGGATTTCTCCGCGACCATTATGATACGAAAGTGGCTTTGAGAGGAAAGGGACGGCGGTGCGCGCGCATACAGAGAGAGAATGATAGAGTTAAGTGTTATTTGACAGAGAGAGAAGGTAAATGCTGGGAGGAAGGAAGGACAAAACAGCATCGTCAGATGTCTGAGGAAGCCTCTAGTGGACGAGATGTGATGGGAAAATATAAAAGGAGTTTAATGGGAAAATGGCGAAATAGGAAGAAATATTGTGCGTATCAGATAGGTTTACAAATCTCCATAGATAATTCTTGGAACATGGCAAGAGATTACTCTGAAATATAAAAATCTGTTGTGTCCAGCCCATGAGTCAAGTCTCGTTTACACGGTGAGAGTAGAACGCGATTGCAATTCTCGCGAGAGTTTGCGATATTTCACTATCGTGTATCGTGTACTATGACTCAAGTGTCGGAGCTCACGAAGAATAGTCATGGTGTCTCAACGACTAATGAATGCTATGATTCGCGTTGAGGGAGAAATGATAGCTCTAAAAGCAAGGAACAGTAGAAAGAGGAAAAGACTTTATCCCCGTGCCAGTTCTTATGGACGATTTCCTTTTTGTTACCTCTTGATTGCAAGTGCATCTAACATTTCATATTGTTTCGCAGCTATTTTATATCAGAGAATCCCGAAAGAGTAATAAAGCCTCTTCCGCGACATCTCTTTTTTGCCGAATTTCATATTCCGGGTGGCTTTTTTCCCATAAGCAATGAAAGTTTTGATACGATTCTGAAAAATGAAAGTTATCAAAAGCAGACATTTTGAAAAAAAGAACAGCAACAGGTACGAGAACCACCTACGTCCACCTGCAGCTATCAACTATCGTGCTGGCGTGATAGTCGTGTATAGACGGTGAGAGTTTCCGTAATAGCTCGAATTACTCTCACGAGAGGACTATCACGTATCTAACCGGGCGTGATATTGCGATAGTTCTTTCACCATAGGGTCGTCTACACGGTGGTAGTAGCGTGAGAGTTGCTACCATGAAAACTACTCTCGCGTCGTACACTCACCGTGTAAACGAGGCTTAATGAACATCATCGCTCTCTACATCAGCGTCCTCAAAAAATTTCTTAGAAATTTCACTTTTGAATAATTTATAAAACACTATCAATAATATTTACGCAATGTCAATCTATAATTGAGAACCACATCGAAACATGAAGTATTCCTCATTGAACGTTTTAGACAATGGATTGGTAAAAAAACGCCAAAAATATAATCTCCCGATATTACTTTCTTCTGGTGTTAGCTATATCGTATGAAAGTTGCAGATGTCGTTGAACTCCGGGCATAGATCAACGATTCAGTTGTTTTTTAGACGAACCAGATATCATCATCATCATAGGTAGTCTGTCCGTTGGCAGATATGTGATTATTCATGGTTAAACCTGGTTCTCCATATACTCCTATTTTCCGCAGTTTTCTTCATGTCTTGATAGCTCTCTTTCCCTTTCAAGTCATCTATCAGCTGAAACCTTTTCCTACCTCTTTATCTTTTTCCATCCAGTTTTCCTTCTAGCACTTCTTTAATCATGCACTCTCTCCTCAGGTAATGCCCAATCCAGTTCGCCTTCCTTTTTCTGATAGTCTGTATAATCGTTCGCTTCTCTCCTATTCATCGTTGTACTTCTTCGTTTTTCACCCTATCTGTCCATTTTATCTTCAGCATTCTTCACCATGTCCACATTTCGAAGCTTTCCAAATATCGAATATAATTTTTCCTTAACGTCCATGTTCCTGCTCCGTACAAAGCTATACTTCATACATAGCATTTTATCAACTTCTTGCGGATTTACTGCTTTATATTTCCCGTTAGTAGGAGTTAGTTTCCTCTGAAAGCGACTTTTGTTTTTGTTATTCTAATCATGATTTCATCAGTACATTTTGCTTCTCTCGTTATGATGCTTCCAAGGTATTTATAATCTGAAACTTGTTCCAATGGCTTTCCTCCAAAACTTATGTTCAAATTTTCTTCTTCTTTACTTGATATTCGCATGATCCTGGATTTTTCTGTATTAATTTCCATACTAGATATATGTATCTGAAAACACAAGGAGCGAAGCAGGATACCATTTGGGCATTGTGCGTGCTACAAATAATCTCCATGCAGAAAATGTTAATATCCTACGATATTTTTTATTTCTTCTTTCAAATGGAACAATTTTTAAAACTTTTTTAGATTGTGTCGTACGGATATTTGTAGTATGTTGAATAAATTATGACAACAATGCAATTCTGAATGTGAAATCAATTCGAAGACACACTTGATATATAAAAGTAATAAATATGCAAAATCAGATTGATGCTAATTTCTTTTGTTTAAATGGCAATCTTAGCTAAAAAACCCTGATTTTTATAAATTTTGATACATGCTCAAATTGAATTATTTGATAAATATATTCGAAATTGTGATTTTTCATATAAATTTCTATTCCATTGAGATAAATGAGTTTTATATTCTCATACAATCAATCAAAGATTTTTTGCTTCCTCTAGATTTACGAAAAATCATAATTTATTTCGCCAGAGGGGTCGAGGAATGAAAAATCGTTATAATTATTCAAATAAATACAAAACCTCATATAGCCACAGAAAATACTATATTTAAAAAAAATAAAATAAACGCAAATGTAAAATTGTATTTCACAATAAAAGAGGAATATATATTTCTAAATTGCATAATCACGAAATTTTCATATTTAAATATAATACTTCCAGTTTATTTTTTAATTCGCTTAATAAAAGTGTATTATTTAGAGAAATAAATGGGAAAATTATTGGAAGGCACTTGAAATAATAAGGGCGGTGAAACTATTTATAGAAGATTTACGGGACCACGAAGTATCATTTTGAAGAAGATTTTGTTGAAGGAGAATTGGAAGAATTTAAGATAAGATCTTAATCATCAGACAATAGCGACTGTTATTTCCATTTTAGGGGCGTGTACGATGTAATCGCATTCATTGCGTTGCAGTATTTAAAAGTAAAGAACGCACGCTGTCAACTGTAAATTCACTGTGGCTCCATTTAAGTATAATATTATGTCCATTCGCTGAAATTCTTAATATTATTACACACATTGACATTGCTGAAGATGACAGCGTAGCTGTCGAAACGCGCGTCCTCTAAGTGGTCCTGCGAGTCTTGACACGTAAGTACCGCCTTTACGGTGAATTGGAGTTTTTTTAATTTTTCCTATTCTGTTAATATTATTGTTTAGTATTTCATAACTTCTATTTGGAATGGGCTTTATAATGTGCTTGGTTTGATGGATACTCGTTAAATCAAATCTTCATCAGAAGTGACATTTTTTCAACATCATATAACTCTACAAAGTGATCGCCTTTAATTAAAGTTAACATAAAACTAGCTACATTCTGTCATAAAATTTTGATTCATGTACAAAAATATTTTATCAGATTGTACGATGCTACTATGACAACACAGACAAGTGATATTTCAAAGGAAATTATAATGCAAAAGAACTCTATTAGAAGCAAACTAGGCCCCACCCCTGGCGCCTCCGGCGCCCAACCCCGTGCCACGCTCCACGTGTCTACTTCTCTTTAGTGAAACTTAAAAAAATAATTACTTCTCTCCTCCTCGCTTTCTCACCTTCTTTCTATCCCCCCCCCCTCTCTCACCCTCCCTCCCTCTCCTTTCCTCCCTCACTCCTACCTTATGGGGAATAGAAATACCTACCTTGGAGTCGAACCCAGGACTTTTTTCGAGATTTTTTTCGTCGTCACCGTACAAAAAATGAGTCTAGCAATCTTTCTAAATTTTGAGTTTTTATCTCGATTCTTTGTCGAGTTACTAGAAAATTAATATAGTAGAAAGAAGATAATTTATGTGTAGTAACACATTTATTTTTTGTGCATGACGTCATAAGGGACGCGAGAAGAAAACAATTACGCTTATTATTAATAACTTACACAAATTATCTACATTAAATCACTTAACACATTATTAAAATCGGTGAATTGAATATTATTGTTATCATTTAAAATATTATCATTTATTGTTATCGCTTATGATCAAATAGTGGGTTACGCCACTATGACGTCATAGGTTTACACCAAATGACAGCCGCTTTGAAAAATGCACCTTTTCTTCTTCTTTCTTGAGCTTGAGCTCTTCTGTGTTCGTTAATTCCTTCTCTAAATTCCTGATCAAGTTCTCTTCTTTGCGCATTGATCCTATAGCGATAATACGATTATTCGGCTCTTGAAATGGATATTTTAAAATTCTTCGAAGGAATTTGCTCGACTAAAATAATAATGAATATAATTAACATTAATTAATAATAAACATTGTGTACTAACAAACTTCTTTCAAGTTCATATTGCTAATATAGTCTAAGATTCAAATTTATTCACTAGAATTCATCAATAACACAAACAAAGTTTCCGTTGCTACGTGGAACGACGTTTACTATAATATTATAATAGATTCTGCGAAAATATATCATCAAACAACATAGCACGTAACATATGTCAGATTAAATTCCTGTTTGTGGAAAAAATTAAAGACATGATGTAAAATTAACAAATCTTATGGAAGATATCCGGATACATATAAGGCAAAATAACTTATGGCCACCATCTATATCTATAATAACCGACCGTCCGTCCCACCCTGTATCTCAAAAGCCGTTCGTCGTAGAGATATTCGGTAAACTGCGCTTTGTTTCTACAACCTAGGAAGGCCCCTAGAACCGATTCTCATTTTCATAAAGTCCCGGGTTCGAATCCAGGAGACAATTATATTTTCCTATAAGTTTACACAGGATTTTCGATTTTTCAGAGTGCAAGGTTTTTTTCCTTCATTCATTAAAACACGTAAATATGGACCGATATTCTTCTTTTTTGCTTTATTCGACGGCTAAAACTCTATACTATCTCCTTATTGCGATGTTTACATGTTACACGGTAGAATCATTCAGAAATACGCAATTGTTTTCGAAATTTTACGGATATTTCGTACTCTTCCCGGACGTTGTCAAGGCGACCGTCATTGTTGCCTCCAATTCAATTAATGCAATTAAACCTTCTAATAGGTGAAAGAATAGCGTTATTCGCTTCGAACTTTGTTTAAGCATCGAAATTATTGCTGTAGCAATGTCAACATTTATACATAACAACATAAATATTTACGGATAATTATTCAGTTAACTGCGTATGGGAAGCATTTCTAACGATTCAATCAAAGCAGTTTACTCTTCCTATCATCGTTTGAATGCTGGAATCTTATCTCTTTGTAAGTAGAACCATTATATTATACATCCATAATGTTTATTAACGCAAATAGGCTCACGCATAAATTTAAAATTAAATGAGAATAGGGAAACACGTTATTTTTTTAAACACATTACATCGTTATCTTCTCTTCATAGATAATCTACATAAACGGTTGCATTGATTGTTATACAAAAAAGAAAGGACATATATTTGAATACAAAGAAAAACAAAAGTTCGCGATCAATGACTGTGTAAGGAAATGCATTTTTAGAGTTAAATGTGAATTATTGAGATCAACTTATTTTATATACTTCATCATTTTTTTGTAAATCAATTTTAAAATTCACCGCGCAATCTTTCCGCGCGGGATCAGCTAGTATGCTAGTAATTCACAACAATAATGTGTTTATTCGAAGTATAAATAATTCATCCATGCAATAAGAACTAAACATAAATGAGATAGTGAAATCTCACGAAAGAGGAAAATCGTTTCAAACACACTCTCGACAAGAATATGATAACCGTTTACATTTTGCATCTAAGTATGTATTAAAATTACATAGCGAGAGGAAACACTCAATGTCTTTACTTAAATTCCCAAGTCATATAAATCTGCTTATGACCTCACCCGCGTTCACCTTTCTCATTCTCCTAAGCCCCATTTCCCCGCCTTTACCCCCACTCCCTCGATCGTCAACCGATTATTTTCGCGACAGAAAATACCTCCTTAATGAGAATTGAGTCACATAAAAAAGGAAACAAAAACGGAAACGTCTGCACTACCGCTAGCTTATAGTAATGTAATAATGTAGTTTTTAGGCGCGTTTCGCTTACAGCGTGAGCGCCTATTATCGTCGGTCGGTCCGTCCGTCCGTCCGCATGTTCGTTCTCGGCTTCTACTAAACGCATTTTCATGAAATTTGATATTAAGGACTTTCAATCAAATATAAGAAGAAAATCGCAAAAATGAATGACGTACGCCAATCAGGGGTACCACTTTACTGGTGACAGAAAATTAAATTTTCGTCATATCTCGTAAAGTATTGCTCATATCAAAATATTTTTCAAATAAAAGTTGTAGAACTGGTAAAGTAGAGTATTTTCTTTCCTACACATTTTTATCGTAGGAGTAGCCGTTATCGAGAAAATCAAACAGGAAAGTCTTATATCGAGTTGAACTTAGAAAATGTCTTGCATGGTTACTTCTTCATTGTTGCTAACAGAAACAATCTCCCAAACAAACGTTTAATTTCCTTACGTGTGCGTGTAATATTTATTAAATAGGAAGAGAATGGATTATTTATGATGAAGAAAAGAACGCTAAAACGCTATTTCCCTTACGTACAGGTATATAATTGCTTTCTAATACTCCATTGCACGAAACGCGCCCATTTGTGATACGTTGTACCTACACTTTCCTAACTTGCTTATATTCTGATAGGGGATAATTTTTTAAAATTTACTCCCTTGGGATTAATAATTCCGCGCCGCATACGGTGAATATTCCTGTTTTTGAGTTATTGCGCGGACATTCGGATTTTTCGTCGCATAAGTCATCAGCGACAATGAAGCCCTCTAAAACCCAGTCGTTTGTTTAATGCAACGCCTAGCAAATCAGCCCGTAAATTCCGACCTATGCCATTAAATCAGTTGGGGTAATGTGACATGACATTTTTCGAAAAAGTTTGACCGCGTATGCGCTTTCTAAAGGGTATCAGCTAAATATGAATAATGGAGACATTAGACAATATTTAAGAAGTCAGTTTTCACTGTGTGCATTCATGCTCTGCGTTATTTTTTTATTTAGACGTAATTTAATTCATATATAAACTTTGCTACAAATGGCATCAATTCATTGAATAAAAGGCATCATATATAATAATTTTCAGTCTATTTTGCATCCAAATTAAAAATGCAAAAAGAAACTCGAGCTTCGCGTTCGTCTGTTAAACGTGGAACAACGTTCTACACTTGACTGACAGATGGTGCTGAGCACGAAATTGCGGATTTTAGTCCCACGGTTGGTCGGTAGATGGTGTTAAGAAAGAAGTGGACAAAGGTGACAGGACCGTTTTAGCAGCTTTAATATCAAATATAAAATAGTTACACAAAAATCGTCAACAATTACGAATTTCATGTAGATGCAATACATGCGAGTAGCTTAAACAGAAATACGGATGATATTCACACGGTAAATCTTTTGGCTTACGACTTTATAGCCTCTCTACTTTCTAAAGCTACATTCTGAGATTTATTTTATTTATTTATTTATTTTTCACAAAGTTCATAAACAGCACTTTAAGGCGTTTTTACAATGAGCGTAATAACAATAACAAAGACGAACACATACGTCCATGCCCTCGGCACGATTCGAACCCACGACCCTAGCATTGAGAGGTAGAGGCACTAATCACCCCTCTACCAAGGCCGCCAATGTCATCTACTCACTTATGATAATAGCCTATCTACTTTATCATCGCAACAGCTCGTGAATTTTTCTACCCAACGAAGCGATTTCAAACTTAATGCCTTGGAGAGAAAAAACTGTGAGATTTAAATAAATCTCCGCCCAATATTTCCCTCGTAAATCATTCATGAAATTCATTTTTTTTGAAAACGAGAGAGTTTCGATGGAGGGATCATACTTTTAAATGGAACGTTCAGAAAACAGAGAAGTGATGAACAATTAACTTCCTTCTGGAACTCATTCCATAAATTCCCCTCTCCATAAAAATGAATTTTTCGCTGGCTTTATGTGACACAAACTTTTTTATTAGTTTACGCACAGGGTAGTATCTCCCTCCCCCGTCCACCTTAACTTCCGCTCTGGAGAAGATCCCTTCAATCAACAACTTCACCGTTCATATTTTCCGGCTTTCTGTGTAATTTTCATTTTAATTTTGCCCTGTCTGCTATTATGTCAGCCAAAAAAACTTTAGTAAACATTTATTTTCTTATACACCGCAGTCGCGAAGGCGATATCCGGGCGAAACTAAAATTGCCTTGGATAATTCTCTTCGAATGAAGCAGTTTCTATGGCAACCTCTCGTTAAAAATCCTACGATTCTAATATGGCGATTCTAATACTCAAGTACTGAGCCCCGCCGAGGGAATTAATGCGAAGTCACATCGCGAGCACTAGAAAACGTGTAATGTTAGGCGATAAAATTGCGCTAGACAGTAAAATTAAGAAAAACAAATATATTTCCTGGCCTTCTCTCACAATAGGCGTGCTCTAATTTGGTTTAATCCTCTGACTTTCCGTACATATTCATAAGTTCTGATATCATCCTTCATCAATATATTTATTAATGTTCTAAAATAATTAAAAATTAAACATGACAATATTAACTATTATTTTAAATTTAGTCTAAGAGGGTTCCTAAAAATACAAATTTTGAGAAATCTTACGTTATTCGAAAATTATAAAGGGTGATTTTATGGTTCGAATTAAATAATATTTAGTCTAATAAAATTTATTATACCGTAATAACTGAGTTTAACTTTTCATGTGTGAAAAAACATGCGTAGTAAATAGGAGTATTTAATTTCTTCGTGCAATTATTAATTCCTTTCTGGGCAAGTAGATATGCTTAGGATTGAGGGGGAAATTTTCTATTTGCACAGAACGCGTGTTTATATGTAGAACCTTGACGACTCGAATTCGATGAGCCCCGAAGTAGATAACATTCGCGTCAGCATTGACGTTCGTTAGCTCAAAATATCGCATTTTTCTTCCTTTAGAATATCAACTCTATTTATGCTGAAATAAATAGTTATATTACTATTGAAGGTGATATGTATTAAGATGGAAATAAAAAATTACTTGAAACTCTCCGTGATTTTTATTAGAAAAAAAGACAAATCTTTTTAGATTCCGTCTTTCTTTCACTCAATTAAAAGTGCTCCCAATATTTTATCAGTAGCTTTGATTTAATAACAAGTTAGGAAAGTGTACAACGTATCACAAATGTGCGCGTTTCGTGCAATGGAGTATTAGAAAGAAATTATATACCTGTACGCGAGGGAAATAACGTTTTCAAGTTCTTTTCTTCTTCATAAATAATCCATTTTCTTCCTATTTAATAAATATTACATGCACACGTAAATTAAACGATTGTTTGGGAGATTGTTTACGTTAGCAACAATGAAGAAGTAACCATGCAAGAAAGTTCAACTCGAATTAAGACATTCTTGTTCGATTTTCTAGATAACAACAACTCCTACGATAAAAATGTATAAAAAAGGAAATACTCTTCTTTACTAGTTCTCCAACTTGTATTTGAAAAATATTTTGATGTAACCAATAGTTTACGAGTTATGACGAAAATTTACTTTTTTGTCACCAGTGAAGTGGTATCCCTGATTGGAGTACGTGATTCATTTGTGCAACATTCTTACTGTATTTGATTGTAAGTTCTTAATATCAAATTTCATCAAAATCCGTTAAGTAAAAGCTGAGAACGAACATGCGGACAGAGATGGACGGACAGACAGACCGACGATAATATGCCCTCATGCTGGAAGCGAAACGCGCCTAAATACGGATGGATGTTTTGCGATTTTCAGTCGATTAAAGATATCTGCTTCTCTGCATGTAACTATGACGACGATTCTCCTGCTCTATGAGAACACATGCTCTGATTCTCGATTCTATTAGGACTAACCCACCAGACAGCCTGCAGTAAAGCGACATTCTTGAAAGAAACCTTTATCTAAGAGCAAGTGTGGCAGCCTTGCATCAAAACGCGTCCCGATAAGACTTTTCTTTTTTAAGAAAGCGAGGCGTGCTCAAGGATTCATCCCGTCCCTTCAAGCTGCTCGTTACCGCTGGTTACGTGTCCGTGATTGCCATTAGGCCGGCTCTCAGTGCCTCCCGCTGCACGCTGCGATGAATTATGCGGCCCATAATCCCACGGGAAATTTAATGGCGGAGGCGACTGCTGTGCGTGGAAGAAGACGCGCTCCACGCCAATTAGGGGAGCCACGAAAGAAAAGTTGCGAATCTTGAGTTATTTAGAGCCGCGAGTTCCTATCAAGTATTTAATAGAAACCACAAAGAATGTTTTCGAAAGGTAAGATAATGAAGCGGGAACCGCAAAGTTCCTTTAGAAGACATAAGATTTAAATGTTTTCCTTATCGTCCTATAACCCATTTCTGTTCTGGGGTTATTCAAAAGGAAATACAGTTTACATTTTAATTAGTGCCTGGGTCACCAAAGTTTTTACTAAGAGGCCCACATGAGGTCTTACGTTCCACTGTGCGGGCCACATACGACTTTAAAGTGACTGATCGGGCCCTGTATAAGTTTCAATTAGCTAGTTTTAAGAATTTTCTAATCAAATACTGTGCCATACGTCAATATTAAATGAATATAGCATCCATGTTCTAGAAAGATATAATCTTCGTTTTATATTTCATATCCAATGTTACTACCAGTACGCAAATTTGTCTTAAAGCGATTAATGAGGGGGCCGGATGTGGCCCGAGGGCCGTAGGTCCATGATTTAGGGCATCCCTAAAAATATCCCCGAGAGTTAAAAATTAACAATTTCTCGAGAAATCAACAATGCCAGAAGCATACTTCTATTGGTGTTTCCAATATATAGGGGCTTAACAATTTTAAACGCTAAACATGTATAATCACATATATTCTATTATATTAATCCAATTCTGAACAACAATTACCACAAATAACAACGTATGATTTACCGTTAACCTTTAATTAATACAGCTCATAACCATAGAAATTAATGAAACTGGAGATGAAAGAAAAAGGTAACTTAACAGAGAAGCACAAACTCGCTGGAAATCTCACCAAATGGAAATATTGCTGAAGCTAGGAGGAGAGAAACGAAACAGGATAGACGGAAATATTTGAACCCCTAGAACAAAAGAAAAGCGAGGCATAGAGCTAATGAGTCAACATAAGTAAAAGTAAATACAGGGTGTCCCGAAATAATGTATCGGGTGTACACATGGCCGGATATTTAACCAACACGATGTTTTGCCGTTAGGACGTTATGCCGACAGGATGTTTCACCGACGAAAGTTTCGGCGACAGGACGTTTCGCCAACTAGACGTTTGGCCGACATTTCGTTATGCCGATAGGAAGTTTCGTAGACAGGAAATTTCGACAACGGACGTTTCGCCGGCTGTACGTATCGACGGCAGATCGTTTCGCCTACAGGAAGTTCCGCCGACAGGACGTTTCGCCGACAGGATGTTTCGTCGACATGGCGTTATGTCGACAGGAGGTATAGATGTCAGGACATTTCGAAGACAGGACGTTAACTTATAGACGGCTACATCACCTTTATAGAGAATTATTTTGTCGGTATATTGTGAAAGGAAGGGGTCACGATCGGGCATTGTCTCTAAGCAAGCCACTCCCGCCTAATATCCCTCCCCTCCCTTCATCCACCCTTTCCATTCACTCCGCTTCATCCACCCCCTTCATCCACCCCCTTACATCCACCCCCTTCATCCACCCCTTCCATTCACTCCGCTTCATCCACCCCCTTCATCCACCCCCTTACATCCACCCCCTTCATCCACCCCCTTCATCCACCCCTTCCATTCACTCCGCTTCATCCAACCCCTTCATCCACCCCCTTACATCCAATCCCCCCATACATCCACCCCTTCCATTCACTCCGCTTCATCCACCCCCTTCATCCACCCCCTTACATCCACCCCCTTCATCCACCCATTCCATTCACTCCGCTTCATCCACCCCCTTACATCCAATCCCCCCATACATCCACTCCCTCATTCATCCCACTCCATCCATTCTCTCAATCTATACCTTCGATTGCAAGGAATCCTTGATCTCTATGTTTCTCTTCAAATGTTCGACGTACTATTCTCGAATTAAAACCTCTTCCTCCACCGCCGTTTCCTTTGACGTAATAATCCGAGCAATCAAAACTCTTGTGCGTTCTCAGACAATCATCCACGTTTCCTAATCTCTCTCTCTCTCGCCCTATTTTCTCCTCTTCTATCTTTTCCATCCTTCTCTCCTAACTCTCCATCGCTCTATCTTCATCTCACCTCCCTCATTGGTCCTCTCCTCTTTCCCCTCAGCTTCGCACCAGCAGCATTTCCATCTCTCGTCCATTCATACTCTCTTCCATTATAACGCTTCCATCCCTGAATTAACGAATCCATTCTTCGTCCTTTCATCTCAAACGAGTCCTGTCGATTTCATACACAACAATAGTTAAAATTGAAACGCGATGGAGAGTTATGCCAACGCTCATATAATCGACATTTCCGTTTAATTTTCGTACGCTTTCAGTTCCCGCGACTCGCTGTTGCTATATTATTCCCTTCGTTTGCTCCACGGAACAGATTTACCTTTACCTAATGAAATGGTCTCTGTCTCAGGCCAGAGGGCATTTACAGAAGTAATACGAAGCAGGTGACCTCAAAGTTGGGAGGTCCGCTCGACAGCAGCGACATCAGCGGAAGAGGAGGGGGTAGTTTCGGTAGAGGAGGAGGAGGTCGGGGGGAGGGAGGGGTGTGAGGAGGGGGAGGTGACGCGAACAACGGAATGCCAATGCGAGCACGAATTCAGCAAAGGGAAGACGCGAGGCCATCGTCCACCATGAAACCGAAAAGGGTGCGTAGGAGAGATGGAGAGGGGGAGAGGGGGAGGAGAGAGAGGGGGGAAAGAGGGGGGAGAGAGGAAGGGGGGGAGATAGAGAGGGGGAGGGAGAGAGGGGGGAGAGAGAGGGAGATAGAGGGGGGGGAGAGAGAGAGGGGGGCAGAGAGAGGGAGAGAGAGAGATTTGAGTAAAACAAGAAAACTAACCGTGACATTTGTGTCGAGTGAATCGCTCGTCTCTTGAATTACGTGCATCTCTCTGTGTCTGTCTCCGTCCCTTCGAATTAGCTTCTCCATTGCCTAACTCCTTCAAAATTCATCCTGCGAAGGAGAGAAGTTTTACTCATGAGGTCTGGTCCGTGGGGCATGAGACGTTAAATACATGCGCAGTTTGATTCTCGAATGATAAAAATCATAATTACTTGCAATTGTTCCCAAATTAATAAAACTAATATTTGACGCGTTCTAAATGATTATTTTTGTATAGGTAATTCTTTATTTTTCCCAACTGCATTGTGACAGAGGAGTTAACTTCACTACCCAACAGCGATTGTGAGAAAGATTACTTGAGCCACAGAAAGCAAATGAAGTAAGTACAAACACTACCATAGGTAATGCGATTGCAACGCCGTGACAGAATGACAAATACTCTTAGGAGAGTTTAGTCGACACCAGTGATCGTTGACAGAAACCCGCACAGAAAACTCGAGTATCGTTTCTTTGAAACTGAATTTCCTTATCCGTATTTCAAAGTCAACGCTATTGTTGCTATGCTCTGAGAAATCGATGTAGAAATTTTATTGAAACCATAAGTGAAATGTTAAGAAAAATTAAATAATATTTAAAACAAATAAAGAAACGACAGTTCCTATTTTTTATAGTAAGAGCATTTACAACCAGTATCAACAAAAATGTAATTATGAAAAAGAATCTTCTTAACTTCATGGATTAGGCAATTTGCCTGTTTTGTTTCACATTCATCTTTTCCTTGGTCTTCTTCCAACATCTCTTCGTCCACTAGACTTCTACTCTAATATGTTTTTTCTGTAATTCTATCATCACACATTCTATCTATATGCTGTAGCCACCTCTCTTTACCTCTTCTATTCTTTCATTTATCTATGTCCAATTCCTATTTTATACCCTTGTTACTTATTTTATCTTGTATTGAACAACCCTTTACTTTTCTTAGAAATTTCACCTCAGCTACTTGTATCCTACTTTTGTGTTTTTGAGTTTAATGTCCATGCTTCACTTCCATATGTTAGAACATTACTTTCAAAAATTTTAGTTTTGTGTCTTTTCTTGTTTTATTTCCTAATGTTTTGTGTATTGTGCCACACATCTTTTGATATTTGTGTAGCTTTTTATCAATAATATTATCATAATCATAGCTTATATCACATCCTAAGTAGTAAAATTGGGATACCTGTCCAATGATGTTACATTATCAATTAATATTTTGGATCGTTCAAGGAATTTTCCTTTGAACGCCATAAACTTATTCTTTTTTCTTGAGATTTTAAAGTTATAATCTCTATACGGTAGGTTTAACCCCTCAACGCCGAGCGACGTGTCCTGCACGTCCGAGGTAGTGCTTGCTTTCTTTACTGTTTAACTCACTTAATATTTCATATATCTATAAAATTTGCGATGAAATTTTCATTTTTGCGCAGAAAATACGGAGCGCCACCACCTTCTTTTGTCTATTGACTCAAAGAATATTCGTAAATCTTAATAACTTTTATATATTTTCAAGGAGGAAGCTGTGATCTTTCTAGTAATGCATATCTTGTAATTTTAGTATATTTTTTATAATCTACGTGAAAGTTAGCAATGAAATTTTCATTTTTGCCCTGAAAAATCGGTGCGCCATCACTTTTATTGTCTATTGACGCAAGAGATATTCGTAAATCTTAATAACCTCTATATATTTTGAAAGAGGAAGCTTAGACCTCCCTAGTAATGAATATCTTGTAATTTTAATATAGTTTTTATAATCTACGTGAAAGATTGCGTTGAAATTTTTGTTTTTGCTCCAAAAATTCGCTAATTACGCAAGGGAGATTCGTCAATCTGAATAACCTATACGTATTTTGATAGAGGGAGATTTATACACTTCAGTAATGCACGTCCTGTAATTTTACTATTGTTACTGTATTTTATAATCTAGGTGAAAATTTGCGTAGGAATTTTCGTTTTTGCCCCGAAAATTCAGTGCACCAACATATTCTTTTGTCTAGTTACACAAGGGAGATTCGTCACTCTGAATAAGCTATACGAATTTCGATAGAGGAAGCGTTGGCCTCTTTTGTAACGCACGTCCTGTAATTTTACTGTTGTTACTGTAGTTTATAATCTAGGTGAACGTTTCGTTGAAATTTTCTTTTCTGCCCCGAAAATTCAGTGTACCAAAACATTCTTTTGTGTAATTACCCAAGATAGATTCGTCAATCTGAATAATCTATAAGTATTTTGATAGAGGAAGCTTTTGCCTTCAGTAATGCACGTCCTGTAATTTTTCTATTGTTATTGCATTTTACAATCTAGGTGAAACTTTGCGTTGAAATTCTCATTTTCCCACAATACTATCGTGTTTCCGCTTCTAAAAATCGCTTTTCAATGTACGAGGAATGATTTCTTTGGCTTTTGAAGTTGGGCCTTCTCACAGAAGAAATATAATCTCTTCCCTACCACATATTTTTATCTTAGTTGAGCCTTGCGAGAAAAGTCTTCGCTGCTTGAGTTACGAAGTAAAAAGTTCTCCTATATACTATATACACACAGCATAATTGAGATGCTTCCAAAATCGCTTCCCAATTCACCAAGAATCCTTCTGTCATAATCGGCTCTCTCTGTGCTTTGCTGCATTTTACTTCACCAGTCCACAGAAATATTCGTTACATTGTAGTTTGAGTTCCCTTCCCAGAAGATATATAAAACATTGGTATCTTTTCACAGAGATGCTTACTAGATAGTATGTTTCGAATGTTTATAAGGTAAATTTCATGCTGCATTCAATTACGCATGTGTGCATTTTCTAAAACAATCGGGAAAAGACTTGTGAGCTAATATGCAACTTTAAAAAGTTTTCCGTATTCTGCGCCTAAAAGCATTTAAGATATATGCAACATCGAATCTCCGCTTCTAATGAACTAAATGTAACCATTTTTCCTATTTGACTTCTGTAATGATTAAAAATGATGACCGCGTAACTAAAACATCTATATTATTAATGAAACACATTTAAAAATCATAAATACAACATTTAGTTAAAAATTTAAAGTCAAGACATGGAAAAGTTGACATGCGACAAACGTTTCCCCTAATTAGTTTAGATAGGTACATTCAGTGATGAAATGTTTACTAATTTTTATATGTTTATTTGAATAAGATTTCATGTCAATACCTTTCATAGTTCACGCTATGCTGAAAGTTATATAAACCGCGAACGCGCACCGTAAAATTAAGCGATTACTGTTCATTCGCTTCTATGTAGCACTGTTGTGTATGACGCATGATATTTTAAATGATAGTTTTTAAAAATTTCATGTTCAATGTAACTACATAAATAATTTCATCAAAATACAGCAAAAACATCAAATGTTATGATTTTTTGAGTTTTTTTTTCCAAATTTCGCATGTTTTTGCAACGTTTCCGTGTTTTTTTCAAAAAACTCCTTCGTCCGCTGACGAGGGAATTATTAGAAACTCCTCCGTCGTGGAGGGGTTGAACATTAAAGCGATGTTTGAGAGTCGTTTTCACTTTTTGCACAATTATTTGATCATCGGCATACAGTCGAGTGTTAATACTATACAGGGCGTTCAAAAGGTAAGGTCAACCGGCGAGGAGGCGGTAGAGGACGTTGATTTTAGCATAAAAATTAAAGTTTTCCTCAATTCACTACTTTTGATACTTTTTCACTACAAATGAAACTGTAAATAAAAGTTTCGTTTATTTGCTACGGTTTGTTAGATACAGCGTTTTAAATATTTCAGCAAGAATCTCAATAATAAAACTCACAAGCGATGGAACATTCAGTGCTCATTGTTGGAGCAAATGCTCGAAATGTCGTCCTCCCTAACGCAAGCATGCCTCAGCGCGGAATCTAATAGAGATTTGTACACTCTCCAACAACATCTGCTGGCCTCTAATTTCTTCTGCAGCGGCATGAATTCGTTGCGGGAGATCTTCCCTGTTTGCAACCTCTGTGGCGTACACCTTTTCTATCGGGCAGTCCCATAAAAAGAAATCCATCGGAGTTAAATCGGGAGACTGTGCCGGCCAAGACACAGGACCTCCTCTCCCGATCCATCGTCTTGGATAGTGTTGATCAACCACTGATGTACTAGGCGTGTGATATGCGCCAGTGAACCATCAACATGTGCTGACGAATATTTAGAGGTACAGTGGGATTCAAAAGTCTTCGGAAAGATTGAGCGGCGCCACTTTCGCGAAGAGTGGTAGTCTTCATTCCTATCTGACGTCTGGGCATTTCCTTGAACAGCGGCTATTTTAAAATCGCGATATTATGGACACGAGTCACACGACGAAGCTTTGGTTCGACAAATGAAATAATTACACTATTTTTTCGTGAAATTCGCTTGGAATAAATTTCTTGTATTGTGATTGCTATTGTATCTGTTTCTTGGAACGTAAATAATATCGATAGCACAATTTTGACCTTAAAGTTAACTAATACACATCAGTGAACGAGAATATTAGGGGGAATTACAAGATGTTATCTCGACATTGGTAGCAAAGTTTTTCATGAGAGAGTATGTAGCAAATTGTGCTTCGATTCCCCCGTGTTTGTTGAAAAATAGATCGGCAACTAGAGTAGTTCCCCGATTTGCATGAAATTGCGCCGTGATCGTATATCGAAACCATATAAATAGAACATAGATTTTCGTGACTAAATTAGTTCAAGTATAACAATAAGGCGGTGAGTTCTAAGTAAGTATTTTTCGACATTATCCGATATAAATATGAAGCCTTTCTTTGAATGAGCTAATAGGACGTGATGAAGATAACAGTTATTTGGCTTGAATTCGCTAATATATTTCGTTATTTTCCGCATTACATATTTTTATTTCAGTCACACACACACGTATTCCTCGTCTCCTTTCACTTTTTTCGTAGTTCTTCTCCTTCGCCTCTCGCCTTTCTCAGTCTCAGGCCTTCTTCCTTCCCAAACGCTGGGGAGGAGTCTGCCGAGGGAGAAGGTCTAATGCCCCACGACTAAGTGCGGATACCTCCTTTCAGCAAGCGTTTCGTGGTCATTTTCAGTAAGGAATTTCTCAATACTCACCCGAACTTTCATCGTTCCATCGTTAACAGAGGAAGGAAGTAAAAAAGGAAAACCGAACTCTTAAAACTGGAATTTATACCGCAAATATGCTTTCTGGAAATGTTAGTCGCGGACGTTATTTTGTAGACAAAACAGCATGAGTTGTCCTTTTCCTCGTTCAACAGAGCGCACGGGTGCGTAGAAGAAAGTCTTGGGAAATGCTATGCAAAAAATTTTTAAGTGTCCGAAATTCACGACTGTGTTGTATGGTGCCCCATTGAGATCCTACTCTATGTAAAACAGTAGGTAGCGGCAGCAACACGCTATCGAATCTTCGCTTCGTGTCGTTGACTAACCTGTCGCGGGACGCGTGCTGAGATCGCTCTCGCTCTTAAGCCATAAAAGGTTAATTAACCTTTTATGGCTTTTGGAGATACCAAAATCAAATTAATTTCAATCTTTAATTGTTTTTCGTTTTAGGTCCTCGTAGGAATACTTTTTGCATATATCGAATAATTTAAGTGATATCAACATTTATTGCAATTTAAGTAAGAAGAGAATGGCACACAGCAACTATCCTTGTCCCCCCTTTTTAGAAAGTAGACCCTTCCCTTCCGAAAAATGACCAATGTTAACGATGGAACGATGAAAGTTCGGGTGAGTATTGAGAAATTCCTTACTGAAAATGACCACGAAACGCTTGCTGAAAGGAGGTATCCGCACTTAGTCGTGGGGCATTAGACCTTCTCCCTCGACAGACTCCTCCCCAGCGTTTGGGAAGGAAGAAGGCCTGAGACTGAGAAAGGCGAGAGGCGAAGGAGAAGAACTGCGAAAAAAGTGAAAGGAGACGAGGAATACGTGTGTGTGTGACTGAAATAAAATATATAATGCGGAAAATAACGAAATATATTAGCGAATTCAAGCCAAATAACTGTTATCTTCATCACGTCCTATTAGCTCATTCAAAGAAAGGCTTCATATTTATATCGGATAATGTCGAAAAATACTTACTTAGAACTCATCGCCTTATTGTTATACTTGAACTAATTTAGTCACGAAAATCTATGTTCTATTTATATGGTTTCGATATACGATCACGGCGCAATTTCCTGCAAACCGGGGAACTACTCTAGTTGCCGATCTATTTTTCAACAAACACGGGGGAATCGAAGCACAATTTGCTACATACTCTCTCATGAAAAACTTTGCTACCAATGTCGAGATAAAATCTTGTAATTCCCCCTAATATTCTCGTTCACTGATGTGTATTAGTTAACTTTAAGGTCAAAATTGTGCTATCGATATTATTTACGTTCCAAGAAACAGATACAATAGCAATCACAATACAAGAAATTTATTCCAAGCGAATTTCACGAAAAAATAGTGTAATTATTTCATTTGTCGAACCAAAGCTTCGTCGTGTGACTCGTGTCCATAATATCGCGATTTTAAAATAGCCGCTGTTCAAGGAAATGCCCAGACGTCAGATAGGAATGAAGACTACCACTCTTCGCGAAAGTGGCGCCGCTCAATCTTTCCGAAGACTTTTGAATCCCACTGTACATCCTCCAGTAATGTATGAAGGGTCGCTGTAACTCGGAAACGGTAGTGAACTGAGAAAAACTTTATTTAAGTTTTCTGCTAAAATCAACGTCCTCTACCACCTCCTCGCCGGTTGACCTTACCTTTTGAAACACCTTGTATACATCATATATTATATACATTTTGAGGTTAATTTCTTCTTTCCATTTTCTAACATTATCGTCAATGCATATGTTGAATAAAGTAGGTGATGGACTACACCCTTGTCCGACTCATTCGTTTAATATTACTCAACATTATTTTACATTATGCTCAAAATAATTACAGATAATAGCTGGACTGAGAATCTTATACATATATATAACTTTTGCAGTGTAGTTGCGCGCGTGCGCTACTCCAGTGTGGAAGTAGGAATAATTGACAATCTGAAATTTTACAGATATGAACTTTAGTAATGTTGGTTTGTAACTAAAATATATTGTTTTTGTACACGTGGTCATCCGATATTACTATTACTCCTGCCTCATTTCCCAGTCTTATATTCGAAATTTAATCCATGAATAGCTTTATTGGAACTCCAACTTTTAAACTTTAGCCCAGATAAATTTAAAATGGTAACACATTACTTTAAGTTAACTTAATCATGGTATGTATTTACAACACATTATATTTTATATACCTACTAGTATAAGTGCCCGTCAAAAATGACGGGGATGATCGATTATTCTGAAATAAAATTGAGGCAGTCTTCTTTGACTTGAAATCATACTTCCTGCTGACAATGAGAGGGTTGCCTTCGATCCGAGCGAAGAAGATTCGAAACCCTCGCCGCGAGTATCTATTGTGCTTCAAAAGCTGACTTTAGTTCCCTCTTGCCAGGTATATTTCTGTGTTTTAGAGCGTAACATAGGGAGTGAAAAAGGACAAAGTGACAGAATAAGGCTTTTATTTATTACCAATACATTAAGAAGTTCTGTATTATATCAAAATGCTATCCTAAAAATTTCATGAAATTCGGTTCAGTCGTTTGCGAGATATTAAGCTTCAAAAAGCATTACATGACAAAGGAACAAAGGGACAAAGTGACACTGTATTTTATATATGTTTTATGATAACATTCGTACCAGGAAATTTTCCCAATTATGTGGTATTTATCACATACATTTATGCAATTCTGGGTGATTGCACGACATGTTCCACGGCTGGGTTGGAGATATCGAGCATTGATTCTCAGCCTAATGAGTAAGCAGAAGATGTGGGTGGGTTTGTTTGATAGCGTAATGCACCGCCTTGTATCCATCTTTTCTTTCACGTACATTTTAAAAAGTAAGGAAAAGGCGAAGGGGAGCCAACAGGATTGAAATAGGTGAATGGAGATTTCAGACGTCCTCACCGAACTTGACCCTACTAGAGTTCTGCACGGGCCTGTTTTTCTAGGCTCGGCCCGGCCCGTACGATGTAATCGTTGGCCCGGTCCGTGAGACATTACGGTTGACCAGTGTGACTCGCGTGATTTTTAAAGCCCGGGCCCGTAATTAATTCTAAAGGATCGGCCAGTACCCGGTCCGTGGAGGACTCTAGACCCTACAAATCATTCACTCTACTTCCTCCGACTCTTTCATCTCCTTTCAAAAAACGTTTACATTTTTTTTATAAATCGATTAACAGATTTAGGAAAGGCCTTATAGATATCCTCATTGTGCACAACGTAATTTATTTCATTCCCAGCATAAACAACCCTCACCCAGATAACTTCATAATCCTTATTGCATTCAGCGTCATTTATCATCACTTGCAATTTACAGTTACATCTACTGATCACCGATGCACCCCGCGTGGCCTGTTGCATTCCTGACTTTTTCCAATTCGGTGATTTTCAACGGGGACCCAGGTGCACATGTACATCAATATTCTGAAATCAATTCCAATGGATTAGCGCAAACAAGCGTTGTGGTCGCGGTATGAATAGATGCCTGAACAGATAACTCTACATTGTCATAAATTATGTTCTCTCTAGTTGTGAATGCAGTTAATAAACAGTTTGTGGTATCCATAAATGATGTTTTAATTGTATTACTAAACTATTTTAGTCGTATTCATCATATTTAGGAAAATGAAATCCAATTTAACTCAAAAGAGAAACAAACTCTTTCTTACGATATAAAATTAAACAAAGCATTCTATGAATTATCGTTCCGTGCGTTATCGATGTCGCTGCGAATAGACACTTTTATCCACATGCCACCAACCGAAACAGAATATCACCAAACAAATCGCCCTGTGAGGGGTCTTTTTACTGTGCGCCCAATGCGACAGCAAACAATTCTATTCGAAGGGATCCGTAGTCGAGCACACACGCACGCACGCATGGAAGGGGTCGCAAACTATGACACCCGTTCTTGAGCATGCACGCACGTGCAACGATTTGTCACCGGAATTCAGAGCACTAAATAAATGTTTTGGACGTCGAGAGGCAGCCAAACATTCAAATATTAAAGAGAGAGAGCTCTTTAATATTTATTGGTGATGACTTGACGCGGAACAAAATCGGCAGAGCGAGTCATTCGTTTGCTTTGGTTGACGTAGGATAGGGATGACGTCACTCTTCGTCGTAGCAAAGTAAGAGTGACTCCGATCAAAATTCCTCACGGTTACACACTATGACACCACACTTGGCTGACTTAGTCACAATGACTGGTTTAAATCAATTTGTTTATCCGACGTAGAAAGGGATAATGTAAAGATGAACTGCAAATATTTTATTAGGTAACAAGAAAATTAATGCCTTAGATGGATTATTCGAAGTAGATTTAAATCGAGGTTCTAACAATTTTATTTGTGTATTTATAATCAATTCCAGAAAAATTGGTAAACACTGCTGGTCGATTCTTAAGACATTAATTACGAATACGCATCATCGAATAAAAATCCCGTCAAGGAAATGAAATTTCACGTTATTTAAAAGGAAATGAAATGTTTTTGAGTTAGAGCGTCCACAAAATTCCTATCACATACACACAGACACACATAAATCATCGACAAATTAGTCAAAACGTGTTCTAGGGACCTCAAAACGTGTATTTCCGTTGAAATACCAAAATCGATTTTTTCATGAATACAATACTTTCTCTATATTACGTATATGGAGAAAGTAAAAAAATCCTCGGTTCTACTCCAATGAAGGCATTTCTATTTCCCATAATATAACACGTAAAAATCGGATTTCATTCTTTTCGAGATTGAAATTAAAAAGAATTTTCCTACCATCCTCAGATCTATACCGCTATGAAGAAAATTAGAATTTTTCTTGTTTTGTTCATCTTTTTCCGCCTTCAGTTCAAAACCGCTCATATTAAACGTTTAATTCTCATAGTTTGGGTAAATCTGGCCATTTTAACGGGGTGTTGCCTTGCCTAACAATTACATTGCTAGATCTCGAAATCCTATTGTTATTTCATTCCTTATGAGTGTGAGCGTGCTTTGAATGCTTTTTATATGAGAGAAAGGGGGAAAGAAATGATTTTCATAGCAACCAAAGTAAACAATACTCGTAAGTTTTTATATTTAATAAATTGATAGAATGAATGATCCGAAGATCCTTATGAGAGAGGCATAAGCTGTAATGATGGGAAATGTGGAAACAGATGAAGAAATTTGATATGACAGGGAAATGAACCTGGTTCTTCCAATTTCCGGGCGGATATCCTGCCACTAAACTACCGTAGCAGACTAATTTTATTCTCCTGTTTCAGAAAGGGAATATTTTCTTAGGTTGGGACCAAGCTAGGTATGCTACTATCAACCAGTCCCAACGGATGTCCTCCAGGAAATACATCAAAGAAAACCCCTACCCTCTCAAATGGTGAGAATTTCTATGTTAAAAATTGATAGGAATAATTGATCTGAAGATCATTATGCGACAGGCATAAGCTGTGATGGTAGGAAATGTGGAAACAGGTGAAAAAATCTATTATGACCGTTAATCGAACCCGGGTGCAAATTATTTAAAGACTTTGTTAACACTGTCTAAATAGTAAAGTTTCATATCTAGCAGACTATTATACGCCGCGATAAACACATAAAATAGGCTATTTAACAAGGTTAAAAATCAGGAAGCCTGAATTTAATATGTCAAAATACGATTGTGGATTCTATGACAGTTCTAGAGATAAATTAATTAGGTAACGTACTTTTGATGAATGTTTGTTAAGTATTTATTCTATTTATCACAAACTACGGAATTCTCGTCTTTAAAGAATAATATACACGAAGAATTCCAAATAATAATATACCGATATGCTGTAAATGCACTCATATACCAAGTTCTTATTTTTATGGATATTTATCTGGCAGTGTTGATATATTCTGCTCCGATTTCCATGTATTTCAAGTAAGTAAAATTTTCTTTGGGTTCCAAAACACCAAAGTAATAAGAACGGAATTCATAAACTACTTGTGTAAACTCTCGCTGCTATCACGAAGTATATGAGATTCCGCACCTCAAATGTTATTACTCCTATCGGATTATCAATCTTAATCGATTGATTTTTTACCTTAGATTTGCATTCACCTCCTCCAAAATGTTATTAATGTTTTAAAATTGATTTACTATGATGCTAATCTCTGAATATAATTATTAATAATAATGATAATTTGGAATCAGGAAGGTAACAGAGTAGTGGGAAAGGAAATATTAGGAGGCAGAGAATATGTCGCTAATGTCTCCACCGTTTCTCGAGATCGTTTGAAGCCGTAATAAGTTGAATAAAATTGTACTAATCTCTCAAGATAAACCCCGAGGAATGGCAATAGTACCATACAATTCTCTCAGTATAACCATTTATTTTAAATATATATTCCACCTCCACCATTATTTTTCTCTTTTTTCAATGGCTTTAATACTAAAGGACTATTGTTTCATTTATTTTCATTATTTTATCGCACTTTAAACTCATAGACCAGAGATTTTTTCACAATGCATCTAAAAATAGATCAAACATACTAACTCATGATCCTTTATAATATAGGATTGTATGTGAAAAAAACTGAATGAATGGGACTTGTCTTTCACTTTTCATAGAATCACAGATGTTTATAGACGGAAGAAAGTGATTCATTTCATGTACAAGGGTTTAAATAAAAAAATACTTGTTTCATTCCACATTATGCACGTACGCGAAGGGGAATAAAAGAGACAGACAGTGTGGACGAGTGATTCGTGCCAGACGAGTCGCAATTCAATATTATTTTATTTTCATTAATCCCTTTTCCATTTTTAGATGCAGATGTGCGAAACATGTTTCTACTTACTTCGTGCAAAAAAGTGCGCTTACCCGACAGACAATGCCCCAGAAGAGAAATCGTGGCTAAGAAATACCCACACGTGCTGGACGTGTTTCGAAGAGTATAGCAGCATGGCGTAGGAATATCGATGAAATGACACGTCATAGAAATCGCTCATTCTATTTCGAATCTTCACGTTTTGGCGATCACGGCTCAACCTACCTTATAGTCATTCTGTTCGAAATAAAAAACTGACATCGGAAAATAATGAATGGAGCCAGAGACAAACTCGATCGAAAATTAAAACTTTGAAATTTTGTTACGACATTCCAACGAGATAAACTATAAAAGGTTTGCACTTTTCTGGAATTATTTCCATACACCTTAAATAAATTTTAGGAATATTTCGTTTGGGATCCATCAGCCTTATTATATATATTTTATTTTCTAAACACTGCAAGTTGATTGCCTGTGAAACATTTAAAAATATAACTGATTGATTGCTTCAATTTCCGATGAAATTAAAATGATAAATAAAATCCAAATCTCCATACATAAATTATGACTTATAAAATCAACCCAACCCACCTCCACCTCCATTCCTCCACTTTCTCCCCTCCCCTCCTCCTCCCGCACACTCTCATCCCTTCTCCTCGCCCCTCCTGACCCATTCCTCCCCACTCCTTCCACCTCAGTCCTCCTCAACACCTCTCGCGCATTCTCCCCCCCCCCCACATCATCATCCCTCATCACCCGTTCCTCCTCACCTCCTTCTCCCCAACCCCTCTCATTCTCCCTCTGTTTCCCACCCCTTCTTTTCCTATCCCCTTTCCTCCACACCACCTACTCTTCTCCCCTTCCTCCTAACAACACCCTCCTCCTCTACCCCCTCCTCTTCTCCCATCCTCCTCACCCGCTTCCCCCACTCCCTCTTCCTTCATCCCTCACCCCGCCAAAATTTCAATTAGCTCTCTACGCCTCCAGCTTCCCTCCCGTTTAAAAGCTCACCCATATACAAAGACACCGCAATTCACCCGTATTCCGTTCTCGTAGGCAAACGACATCCCATCCGGAATGAAACCAAAAAGAGGTTTAAGTATCGCCGCTAAAAGGGGCTAAACTGCTTGCAGAGTGCGACGACGTTCACCGCAGGCCGTCGAAGCACCTTCCCTAACTATTCTAATGAATTCGATATGTATTCCCTAAGGAATTCAGCGGTACCATTTTATTATTCGTATTATAGCTCTTTGTATCGATCGCGAAATTTGCATTTGTGTCAATCGCGATTTTTTCATCCTACCCTTCAGGAAGTTAGTCTGTCTCCAGCAAAAAGAGCAGTTTTCGCTGAATTCTGCGCTTAAAAAAATTTCTATAGCTACAGAAAAAATTTACTTACTAATATTTAACTCTTTCACTGATGTTTGTGTTGTGTCAGCGCATCGACCAAGTTATAGAAGGAAGTGAGAACAGTAGTTGTATATCTGCTATTGTGTGGATTGCGTCTCGTACCAGTATGTACTGCCATCTGAAAGAAACTAATGGAATATATCTTGCTAACACAGCGTGAGGTAAACTGCGACTCTTGGACGTCTAATGCAGTGTGTGTGATTTTCATCCGATAAAGAACAGACAAGGATTATTCAGATGATCCATAAGAACAAGCACTCTATGGTTTCTTACTCAAGATATCCTCGCCACATCATTTGCAACAACGTACATAGTGAAATTATTACGAAATACCTATGTTGGGACTTTTATCGAACTATGACTGAGTGCTTGCTCTGATCCTAGATCTGATATTACGTTATTATTAATTATTTTTATAATTAATTATTATAATTTATGCATGGAAATTTTCTTTCCAATGTGTTTTTTTAGTAAATCATATTTCTCAAATTGCGTTTCCACGTAAATGCACCAGTTTATAACCAATTTAACATGAAAATCTAAGGTATCTCGTTATATTTTGAATAATCGGAAGTTGTTTCATGCAAAACCACTTGGAAAATTATACTTCTGTAAGATACAAACAAGAGATATTAATCTTCCCTTACGACAATAATCTAATTGATTTGAGTGCACCTTCCTTAACAAAAATCGATCGGATATGTGTACCAGATATGTATTTCTAGAAATAACGATCGATGTATCACCAATGAAGAATGGTAACTTGTAGTCGAAATGTGCAAATATTTTTCCAAATATTTCTTGGAAACATTCACCATCTATACATGGTAAAGATAGTATAACATAGATGTTACATTTTTAGCAAATGCGCGGAAGAAACAAAAAGGTTATCGAGCTTCACAAATTGTATATCGATTAAGTAAGATAGTCATTTTGGATAATGGGAATAATAATTTTGCAGTAATACGCAGCCTTTATTTTTACGAAAAAGCATTCATACTGAATTAAGTCATTCGGTTGTTTTCTGTCGACACCTGAACTCTCGGAAATTCAATCTAACCATTAAAAGCGTTAATATTTCGAAAAACCTCTAAAAAGTTTCGCCATTTCTCGATAGTTTAACATAGAAAGAGAAATCGAAAGTATTTTGGAAGATGTCATCGCCTCAGAGTAAGCCATCAATCTCGCGCTCTTTGGAACTTCTCCCCGAGAGATGGCAGTTCCATCAATATGTGCAGCGGCGGCGCCACTGTGTGCCCAAGGATCTATGCGACGCCGTTGGTAAAGCGGTAGGCCTCTTTTAAAAGAGATTCGCCAGGGGCGATGAGTGGGGGTTATTAGGGTGATTTATAGAGGCGAAGAGGTAGGAAAAGAGTGGAGTGAGAGAGGGAGGAAGGAGAGAGAGAGGGGGGTAAAGAAGAAAGAAGGGAGGGGAGAGAGAAGGGGGAAGGAGAGGAATGGGGAAGGAGAGAGAGGGGGAAGGAGAGAGAGGGGGAAGGAGAGAGAGAGGGAAGGAGAGAGACGGGGGAGGAGAGAAGGGGGGGAAGGAGAGGGGGAAGGAGAGAAAGGGGGGAGAGAAAGGGGGAAGGAGAGAGAGGGGGAAGGAGAGAGAGGGGGAAGGAGAGAGAGGGGGGAATGAGAGAGAGGGGGGACGGAGAGAAACGGTTAAGGAGAGAAAGGGGGAAGGAGAGAGAGACGGGGGGAGGAGAGAAAGGGGAGAAGGAGAGAGAGGGGGGAGGTAGAGAGACGGGGGAAGGAGAGAGAGACGGGGGAGGAGAGAAAGGGGGAAGGAGAGAGAGAGGGGGAAAAGGAGAGAGGGGGAAGGAGAGAGACGGGGGAGGAGAGAAGGGGGGGAAGGAGAGAGAGGGGGGAGGAGAGAGAGGGGAAAGGAGAGAGGGGGGAAGGAGAGGTAGGGGGAAGGAGAGAGAGACGGGGGAGGAGAGAAGGGGGGGAAGGAGAGAGAGGGGGAAGGAGAGAGGGGGGGGGGGAGGAGAGAGAGGGGAAAGGAGGGAGGTGGGAAGGAGAGGTAGGGGGAAGGAGAGAGAGTGTTAAAGGAGAGAAAGGGGAGAAGGAGAGAAAAGGGAGAAGGAGAGAGAAGGGGGAAGGAGAGAGAGGTGGTAGGAGAGGGGAGAAAAGAGAGAGAAAGGGAAGGAGAGAGGGTAGGAAATGAAATATTGAGGAGGGAGTGAGGAAGAAATCGGGAATAGTGTAGAATCAGCAGGCGAACCGAAGGGTGAAACTGAAAGAAGGACACCTGTTTCCATCTTTCTTTCTCTGTTTCAAATTAACGGAGTGGAAGTTGAAGATTTGAAAGTTTTCGCGGCAAAAAATCAACCTGCAGCTGAAGATGAATTAATTTTCATTTGTGAGATACTGTCATGATTGGGGCGGGTTTATAAGTGTTACTGAACGCGATTTGCTATTTTCAGATTTCGCCTGATAAATAAATGTCTACATTTTATTCGGAAATTCTTTTGCTTAATGTAAAAACAAATAACGTTTTTTGCTGAAACAACTTACAAAACAACAAATTCTTTCAAATGAAACGAATGAAGACGTCTGAATTTTTTAAAAAGGAATGAAGCATTTAGGCCTATAATAATGGGATATTAATGCATGTAATTATTATTCGTCTAGTTTTAAAACTTGTAATCATTATTATTAAATGCGCACGAAATTTTTGAAAGTATTACTATGAGAGTGGATTATTACAATAATTAGTTTTACTGCTCGTCACAAACGAAAATGAATAAAATATGAAAATAAAATGAAATTTCTACAGAAAATACTAATAAAACTACAATTTATGTGCACTAAATAGTGAAGAAATCTATGCAATATATCTAAAGTGTAAAATTTTGCTCATACACGTCTGCGTCTGGTCTCGCTACAATTTAAACAGTTACACAAACAACAAAACCGCGGAGAATGTCTTTTGCATATATATGATAATATGTGATACTAGGGGCTCGTGTGGGTCTAGAGCAGTGGTCTTCAAGGTGGGCGATAACGCCCACCAGTGGGCGTTTTGGGGTTTTTGGTGGGCGTTAAAGAACTCATCAAATGCTATTTTAATTTTTACACTGAAAAATAAAATTCTATAAGAAAGTTTAATGATACACACACATATCCTCAAATGAGACAATGTACAGTGGAAGCATGGATGGTGACTCCATTCATCACAAATGCGTTTGATGTGGATATTAAATACCAAGAGAAGACAATAGAATTACTTCATGATGAGGAGTGTAAAGTCAATTTCAATCAAGGTGGATATGTGCAACTTTGGCAGAATAAGAAAATCTGTATCTACGCTTGTGGAAGAAAACATCGTTGCTCTTGTTAGCTTTCCCTACCTTATATCTAGTCGAGAAGGGATTCAGTTCAGTCAACAATCCCGTCCAAAAAAAGAAATAACTTACAAGTAACAAGTAAGAAAGAGGACATCTTCGAATGACCGTTACAGACTTGAAGCCTGACATTGTTTCCCTGGTTTGTAGGAACCAAGCACAAAGTACGCATTGAACTGTCTCTCAAATGTTTATTTAAATATTAGATTTGGGATTAATAAACATGGTTAAAAATGACGCCCTTTTAAACATTTATTTTATCAAAAATTTTATTGTTAAGTTGACACGGAAGGTGGGCGGTGAACTTATTTTAAATGCCAAAATATAGTAAAAGTGGGCGGAGAATCAAATAAGGTTGAAGACCGTTGGTCTAGAGCAGGGGTCGGCAACCCGCGGCTCGTGAGCCGCATGCGGCTCCTTGAGGAATGACCTGCGGCTCCCGACGCCCACTGTCCCGCTTAAAGCGCACCAGACTACAATGACGGTCTCTATTGATATAACGATGGAATCGCTTTCAATAGATGGATCCAAAATGGGCTGTTGAGTAAAATTTCATTTTCTTCTTTCTCATTTTCATCTATAGTCCTAGATTAATTTTCTGAAAGAATCTCTCTTTTTTCTTCATTTAAATGCTTATTTATATTTTCATTGAATAAGTAAAATATTGTTTTGTTTCTCAAGATTTGTTTACGAATTATCTTCAAAACGCCATTGTATGGGTACGTGCGTGCAGCTTTTAAGTAAATAAATGTCATTTAATATGGCTTGACGGTATTTAATACGTCTTTTTCATTATATATGCTCTACGGCTCATCTTATGTTGGATTCTATACAAATTTTGAAAAAATGGCTCTTCTTGTCAAAAGGTTGCCGAGCCCTGGTCTAGAGGAAGGTGTGAAAGGGGGAAAATAAATAAAAAATATAAAAAAATTCACTGAGACTTGATTGTAGCACTTCTTTGAACACGATATTTGAAATAGCATTCTATTGGCCAACGGCCAGGTAGATCTTGAGCCCGTCTCGATAGAGGTCGAAATAGGACCACGTAGGTACAGTTGACTGTGGCCGAACAGAGGCTTATACTAATTGATGTCGAGATCGACTCTCGAGAAGCTCTGACAGCGCATTAAAATCAATTTTGATATAAATATACACTTTTTTATTACAATAATAATAAATGCAATTTTTTGACAATTTAATATAATAATAGGCGTCGTCTGTTGGTTGGTTGGTCACGCTATGCAAACGCTAATAACTCGAGAAATAATAATGATAGAAACTCGAAATTTGGTAGGGATGCTTGATTAACACTTTTTCAGGTGATGACGAATTTAAATCGCGAAAAAATTCCTTGGTTCGTCTCCAAGTGAGGCATTTCCTTTTCCCATTACTTAACATGTAAAACGCGATTTTTCGACATGCAGGCTTTTATTCGTTTGGAAATTAAAATTAGAAGGAATTAATCTACGACCTTCGGAGTTGAACCATTTTGAAGAAAACATTATAAATTTTCTTATTCCGTTCGTCTTTTTTCGCCCACAGTTCGAAATATTCTATGTTAAACGTTTAATTTGCATATTTTGTGTAAATCTCGCCATTTTAACGTGATGTTGCTATGTCGACCATTATCATTGTTGGGTTCAATACGAGAGAGAGAGAGAGGAAGGAAGGGGAGAGATTGGCGTGTTTTGTGGAAAATAAGTATATTAACGTAAATATAAAAAATTTTAAGTATCAACAGAGTCATTTTAGAACAATTGGAAATAAAAAGCGTTCTTAAATTAAATTCTTTGTAAACCATACGTGCTTACGAATTTATATTGTTATTTCTCGAATTATTTTGGTAACAATGACCGAAGTTTGGAAACGAATATAATTTAAAATTCAATTAAAATTAAAAGGACATTTAAAACTGTTAACAGGCAATTTTCGAAGAAACAACAGTGGATCTTTTAATGAATTGATTTGTTTTTATAAAAGGAATTTTGGTGCTTATTTAATACAGAGTAAGTTCTAAGGATTTTAATCCATTTAAATCTAATAAAAGTGGCTATTGTAGTTTAAAGAAAGAACTTTATTTATTTACTTTACAGAATGAATTAATTTTAGGTTAGCATTGCCTATTATAAAAGGAGTTACTTTGGAATTTACAGTATGTAAAGTGGAAGTTGTACTGAATTGACTCAAGTATATTTCAAAGCAAAAATCAATTTAAAACTATTGAAAGTTGTTGTTTCGGAAACTGAGAAATCCACAGTGGTGAGCGGACGATAAACGATATTGAGGTCCGTTATATTCCAAAATCTATTTAAGGTATTATCAGTGGCAATTGAAGATTGAACAAATTTTTTTGTTAGAGGAATTGTGCTTATTTTATGAAATTGAAATGCTAATGCATTAATCCAGTAAAATCTGTTAAGAGTGGCTATTTTAGTTGAAAGAAATATATGTAGTACATGGTACTTTTATTCACTTTTCAGCATGAATGAATTCTAGGTTAACATTGCATATTATATAAGGATTTTCTTTGGAATAAAAAGTTTGTTATGTGGTTATTTTAACTGAATTCAATCAAGTTCTCTTCTAAGTTTGAAATCCATTTAAAACTTGTGAAAGTGGTTGTTTCGGAAAATGAGAAGGCAAGAGTGCTGAGCAGACGATAAACGATATTGAGGTCCGTTATATTCCAAAATCTATTTAAGGTATTATCAGTGGCAATTGAAGATTGAACAAATTATTTGGAACCGGAATTCTGCTTATTTAATGAAATTGAAATCCTAATGCTATAATCAATTTAAAACTAATAACAATGGCTATTTTAGTAGAAAGAAAGGTACTATTTTATTCACAAGGAATTTCTGTGAGATTTTAGTTAATTAATTAAAACAGACTTATAATATAGAAATATTCGATGGTTAAAACAGAGCACAATTTTATTCTTGCGATTTTTACATGTTGCATTGACGAAAATTTAGATTCATTAAACCCGTTGAAATTTAACGGGCACTTATGCTAGTCTATAATAATACTCAGTTTTTGCCTTTCTTACTCTGTTCATCTTTTCCGCCTATAGTTCGAAACCGCAGGTGTTAAACGTTTTTTTTTACATAGTTTGTAGAAATCTTGTCATTTTAACGGGATGTTGTCTTGGCTACCAATTATATTGTTGGACCTCAATCCTTGTGATGTGAGCGTGCTTTGAATGCTTATAATTCGAGATAGGGAGGGAGAGAGATGGATGGTAACAGAGGGGGAGTGAGGTGGAGAGGGAGGGGAGGGGGGAGAGGGAATGAGATGAGGGGACGTGCCCAAAGCGGGCGCCGCCTTCTCGATGCATGCATCCTTCGTTCGAAGAGCCGAGAAATGATGGACCGCCGCGGCGGCGCGGAGTTTGATTCCACAAAAAAAGCCTATACTAACGTTTAGGGACTCTATGTAATAAGATATCGTATAGAGAACTGGATTATCGTATGCTTATTCTTACGCTCATTTTCGCTTCCGACCGAAGTGGGTTGGGTTCCACGGACATACGTAATTTCGATTTCTCAAGTTGACCCATATAGACCCATATAGTGCGTGTAGACGGGGAAACGGTCACGCTCGGATATGATTCACGGTATCTTTTCAAAGACTTCGCTTACAAGAGATATGTTTACGATGCTATTAAGTAAATTTCATGCTGAATCCAATTACGCATGTGCACATTTTCTAAAGCAATCGGGAAAAGACTTGTGAGCTAATATGTAAACTTTTAAAATTTTTCCGTATTCTGTGTCTGAAATCTCATGATAAATACCGTAACTTCTTCATTTTATTAGAATTATACGCTGCTTGTGTGCCAACATGTGTTGTATTAACGTTGCTTCCTGCTTACTAACGTGGTTTATGTAGTGAATCATTCTCTCCCTTTCACTTTTAACCTGCGTTAACCCTAGATTACAGCGCTTATGTCAGACCACGAATAAATTAGCCGAGTATTTTAAGTTATATTTTAAAAACATTTAGCTACTTCAGATTAGTTTAGAGTTTAGGATGGCTACCCCAAGGACTTCCGCTTCCTCCTTTTTGCGCGACGCTGGTTTGGAGGCCATGAGGTCTCGAATCACGGAGCTTGACAGGGTGGTTGCGGACCTCCTTCAGAGGGTGGAAAAGTCCGAGGCGGCTTTGGTGCGTGTGAGGGGTGCGGGATCATCCCTGAAAGCAAACCGCGCCAAATTGGCGGCTCGGGTTAGTCTTGAGTGCGGAAGCCGTTAGAGCGATCGGGGTTGTCCGTCACTCCTTATCGCGGGCCGAGGGTGTTCGGGCCGGGAAACCCGATGAGTGGAGAGTGGTGTCCACTCGGGGGGATCGTGGGGTGGTGCTGCGAAGGTACGGAGCTGGGAACACTTTGGTGGAACCTCTTCCTGTTAGTAATAGGTTTGCGGTGTTGTCGGAGGACGACTCCGAAGCCGTTGCGCCCGCACCCGCTCCCGTCTCCTCGGTGGGGACCGGGCCCAAGGGGAGCTCGGGGGGAAAGAGTGATAGGGAGCTCCAATGTCCGGCGTGTGGTGGTGCCTTTACTGTCACGGGCCCGCCGGGAGGGTTTTCATGAGCGGGTGTTCTCCAGGTGTATACCAGGAGGTACGGTGCCCCGGGTGATGAAGGAGGTCAGGGCGTCGGTTTTGGGCACGGGTTGCTCCTCGTTGCGGGTCGTGCCCATGTTGAAACCAATGACGCCTCGAAGCGCGGCTCCGAGGAGGTTTTAAGTTCTTTTAAGAGCTTGGCCGCTGAGGTTGATCGTGTCCGAGAGGAGTCGGGTTCTGATGTGCGACTTACCATCTGCAGCATTGTCCCTCAGACGGACTGCGGTTCTATGGTTTGGACCGGGTGGTGGGCCTGAACTGTAGGCTGTGGGACTTCTGTAGGGGCAATGGAGTGGACTTCGTTGACCTGAGGTCGGTGCTGGACTCGTGTGGGGTACTCCTAAACGGTTCTTCTGTCTACTATACCGACGAGGCAGCGGATGCGGTAGCGCGTAGGGTTTTTGAACACGCTTGGGTTTTTTTTAGGTTAGACGAGGATAAAACCAATAGATCTGTTAGAAAAGAGTCCGCCAACAATAACCCCAGGGAGTCCAAGAATAGCGGTAGAGTGAGAAGTGGAAAAATAAAATTGTTAGATCAAGTGTCGGGGGAATCCGGAACGAAAATATCCGTAGAAAACGCAATAAAAATTATTATTATGAACTGCCGAAGCATTCGAAGGAAACAGGCTGATTTTTGGCACTTAGTTAAAAGCGATCGTGCAGACGTTGTATTGGGAACTGAGAGCTGGCTATCGGGCGACATTAATTCTAACGAGATTTTCCCACCAGATTACGTGGTATATCGCAAATACAAGAAGGAAAGTCTCGGGGGTGGATTTTTCATCGCCGCCGGAAACAGTATACCAAGCCAATTAGAGGAGTTTAACGTCAGCGAACACTGCGAAATGATATGGTGCTCCCTTCCTACGAGAAATGGTAAAAAATTATTTTTTTGCTCATTTTACCGCCCATCTGACTCAGGAGTCGAGAGGATTAGAGAACTCAGTCGTACATTGCAGGTGATAGCTAGGAGAAAGAACGATCCAGTAATCATTCTTGGAGGAGACTTTCAACTTCCATGGATCGATTGGAAATCCGTAACATATGTTAGTGTTGGAAAAAATAGAGAAGCTTGTCGTGAATTAGTTGAAGCGTTTAATATAAACTCGCTAGAGCAAACCGTAAACTAGCCGAAGCAATATGACAAAAACGGAAACGGAAACATATTAGATCTGCTAGCCACTATCCACCCACTATCGATTAGAGACCTACAAATCGACGACGGCATAGGTGATCATAAAATAGTAATTGCCGACTTCAAATACACCCCTGCGACAATAGATAAGCCAACGGGATTAGTCTATATCTTCAGAAAAGCAGATCTCCAAGGCGTCAAAAAATTATATTACAAACCAAATAGCGACATTTATCAATTTTGCGAATCATTCGAGAAGGGCTTAAAAGGTTCGTCCCAACCAAAGAAATTCACGACCGCAAGGACCCGCGGTGGATGAAACCGAAACTCCGCGCCTTGCTCAATAAACAAAGATGTCATCACGCGCGCATAAAGCACCTTAAACAAGTTGGTAGGGATCACGCGAACGAGTACTTAATATACAGAAATAGTCGTAAATCTGCAAGAGACGAAGCGTATAAGGAATTTGAAGCCTACCGATCCATGACACTCTCGGATTCACTCAAAAACGACTCGAAAGAATTTTGGTCGTACGTGCGAGAAATTCGAGAAGGTCAGTCCACAGTATCTTCCACGTACAGACAACGGTGAAAGTATACACGATTCTTTTACTAATTGTAAGTCTAGTATGTTAAATCGGTTCTTCGAAAATTGCTTCACAATCGACAGCGGTGATTTCATTGATTTCCCTACTAGTATAGACTCAAATATGAACGACATAGAAATATCCGAAAGCGGTACCGTTAAATTCGTTGATTATAAACTCGTTAGCAAACGACTTATCTCCGAACCTTAAGATCCTACTCACAAAATCTTTAGATGAGGGTGTACTTCCTCTGATATGGAAAGCAGCCAACGTTACACCAATACATAAAACGGTAAGTAAATTAAAAGTGGAGAACTACCGCCCTATATCGTTGACGTAAATCTTCTGTAAGGTTTTTGAGCACATTATCGGTAACTCAATAATGCGGTTTCTTGAAAGCAAAGAAGCGCTTAATAGAAACCAGCATGGTTTCCGGCGAGGCAGGTCATGCGAGACTCAGTTAGCTCTACTCACAAAAGATATTGTGAAAGCAACGGATAAAGGAATAGGAGTTGATGCAGTATTGTTAGACTTTAGGAAAGCCTTCGACACCGTTTCTCACGTGAAAATAGTGCAAAAATTAAGGACTTATTCAATTAACGACAAAATTGTCAATTGCATCGTCTCGTTTCTTTCCGATAGAACTCAGAGAGTAGTTCTCGATGGAATTGCATCAGACGTCGTCAAAATGACTTCCGGCGTGCCTCAGGGAAGTGTAATCGGACATCTGTTATTCTTGATATATATAAATGATTTAGCGGATAATATAAAGTGTACAGTTAGACTATTCGCGTATGACACACTTATGTATGGAAAAATCAACACAATACACGGTCAGGAGAATTTGCAAAAGGACCTTCAGGCTATTACGAAATAGTGTAAAGATTGGCAACTCGATCTGAATATAAAGAAATGCGCCGCAATGAACTTCACGCGCTCCACGAATTTCAACCGTTACCCGTACCAAATATCTGAACTAAAGCTAAAATACGTCAATAGCTACAAATACCTAGGAGTAATTCTCAGTAGCAATTTGTCTAGTAGAGAGCATATCAAAACCGTTATAGCATCGGCAAACAGAATTCAAGGGCTTTCCTCTAGAGTCCTGCGGGGATGCCCCTCGAATGTGAAGGAAATCGAATACTTTTCCCTAATACGACCCGTCGTGGAATACTGTTGCGCCGTCTGGGACCCCTTCGATGAGGACCTAAACTAGGGAGATCGAAATGGTTCGGCGTAGAGCGGCTAGATCTGTAAAAGAAGAATATCGGTATGATGCAAGTGTATCAGAGATATTGAGGGATCTGAAATGGCAGACGTTGATGAGTAGAAGAATTGAGTACAAAAGGAAACTATTTGAAAAATTCGAAAGCTCGGAATTCGTTGAAGACGTACGCGGCATAGTCGTCCCCATCGGTGTTAGTGAACGTAATGTTAGATCACAGTGCAGGAGAAAATATGTCGTAACAATCGCTAGAACAGAGAAATACTACAGATCCTTTTTCCCAGACGCGATAAGACAGTCCAACAGAGGAGTTCACTTGGTGTTGTGACACCCCCCTGCCAAACGATTCTAGCGGCTTGCAGGGTATTGATGTAAATGCAAATGAATGATTGGCATTTCTTCTTTCACTAATCCTTTGATGTATGGCAGATTAAATACGTTGCCCTACTATTCCCCCCTCTTCATTTAATTTTCTCAACAGAAATTAAAAGACTTTTTCAGCCTTTTTCGTACAGTCTCTCCTCCCTAATGCCATGGCACTAACTTTTACAACTTCTAAGGTTTTTGACAATTTCATAAATAAGTTTTAATACTTCTGCAAACGGAAACAGATCTATTAAAGAAAGATCAATCAAAGCATTCACAACACAGCTTTTCAGTTCTTAAAACCTTTTTAACATCATTAGCATAGAATTCCATCTGGCGCGAGTGTCCATAAGCAAACATAGATCCTTTTCCTTATGAGTCTTGCATATTTTCTGGAAAACATCATTTTTGACTTGAGACGTGCGAAAAATACGTTTCTTCGGATTTTGTCAATTACTACATGTATTTAATGTGTAAAATTAATGTTCTTGTCTGGAACTTGTTCATGCCAAATTTCATTCTCTGTCTCATCCTCCACAACATCTTCTTCCGACTCTCTATCTTTGGAATCTTCTTCAGTATCTTGTTTTTTATTTTCCTCATTAACTCTGTCAGACTACTTACACAGGACATCAGCAACAGCTTGGTGAATTCCATGATCGCGACAAAGTTGTGGTTCACATTCATCAGCTGACCAATTTTCTTCATCACAGAAGCATCATCAGTGACAACAGCAAAGTTGTGCTCTTTCAAATCCAATCCAAAGTTTTTCAGCTTGTTAGTGACAATCTCAACTGCCTCGGTAGCTGACATGCTGCCATTAACTCGTGTCATACCAGGTCCATATTGTTTCTTTCCCAGTGCATGAATACATTAAGGCACATAATACCTTCTGTTTCTTTTAGAGGTCCCCTCATCCAATGAAAAGGAGAATCTCTCGCCTGAATCTTTCCTTTGTTTTATTTCAACCATCAGAATTGTATATGTTTCAAGGGGATTCGGATCAGAACAATTAATCATTTTCCAAGATTTAATTTTGATCAATTAATCATTACATTTGGAAAATGAATACCTGGTTAACACTTTCAGCCCGAATAGTATTTTCCGAGAATTTCTGAAATCCGAGGATTTTTTTCTGTGATATTCCTTCTAAATAGTCTACTTACCCTATTCGAATGCAAATTATTATTTTTTGTTGAAAAGTAACAGTTTTTGTCGAAATTCGCACTTTTTCTTTTGTTTTTTGAACATTGCCTACACCTCATTTCTTTTTTCACAGTATTTTGGAAAATCTGAATCTATTGATATTATAGAGGGTCGCCATAATACGGACTAATTCTGCTAAGTAGTTTCCTTTGCAAGGGCGTCTATGATGGACAATCTATATTCGTACAAGGTCATTTCATTATAACTGAATTTTTTGTATAGGAGAATTTATTAACATCACCAAAATAAAAAATTAAAGAAAATATTAAAAGCTTTTATCAAAAAAAGGGAATATTAAAACAACAAAGGAAAAGTTAGGAAAATACGGAGAAATAAAACACCTCGACAGAAACGCCTATTCAAAAATGCCACTGTTACAAATATATAAAAACTCGGACCGAGAACCGACGCATAACACATGAAAGGCAGGCCTCAAATATGACCGCTGTAAAGGTTCGAGAGTTATACCTGCAGAAATGGCGAAGAACGAGAGTTTGAAAGCAGAGGCGGAACTGCGTAGTTGCCCGCCATCTGTTGATAGTACTCGGATCTCGACAAAGTCCAAGCGTCATCTATTGATGACGCTCGGCTTCAATACGTTAATCGATTAATAAGAACCATGCTCTAATATAAATGTTATGTCGAATTTTTCCATATAAATTGATTTTGGACTTATCGCAATCAGTGGAATTCTATTCTCATACCGTAGATGACTCCATCCCTACCTTTTAACGTTTAAAATGCAATAAAACTTATTTATCACTTTCACTTTCTCCCCTTTCAGTAGCTTTAAGAATATTGATCGATTATGTCACATTTCTGTGAACGTTTTTCACTTAATAAAAGCCTTCTCTTGTATTTAATTATTTAATTATTCGGTGCATTAGTAATAACTTATGGGTTTCTGTTAGATTAAAACGCGTTTTCGCAGCCAATGAAGCACACGGGTTACATTCCTTCGGAATTTCTTCAATCCATCTCACTCTCTTAAGTTTACCAAGTCCAATGGGTCCAGCTGCCTATGATTTTCAAATAGCTTGAAAAACATCAGATGGAGATCGATGCATGCAAATCTTTTCCAATATTAAGGGAAGTATATATTCATTGCTTAAGTCAATCCATGGTAATTTCAAATCTTATCTTCCTCTAGTAAAAATTGATCTTGAAAACGATTCCATTTGTTAATTTTACCCACACCTTTAGCACATATGCTGTAGCTAAATTAATATCACGTTACACTTTACCGCGTAATTTTTCTTTTAAAAAAAACATCTGTCACATCAAAAGATTCTTTTCTCTTTCTCCATCTTTTACTAGGCCATCATGGGATATTGAGTACATACCGCATTGGCCTCTTACAATAAAATTTAATTCAGGGATTGAAAAAGTTCAGCCGATTAATAAAGAAACTGTAAGAAAGTTTGTTTCATTCACTTTATCCAACAGAATGATTTTCGCTGAACGAGTCTCTTTCCTCAAATATGATATTATTCTTATTAAAACATAAAAGGAATGCTATGCAGAGACATTTTAAAAATGCGTGGCCTTCTTAGTGAGCTAATTAGCAATGATGTAAATATTATAAATCGCTGACAATGACATAAAAAGATTGTATAATAGAAGCAACAAACACAAAAGAATCCAGCATCTTACTGTTAAATTACACAATCATTTTTCGAGAATTTTGATCGATTTCATTTATTTCATACATTTTTAGTATGGAAATCACACCACTTCTGAATTACACTTCCACGTTCGGAAGATGGACGTGTCGCCGAATTCCCATTCCCTAAGGGAGAAAAAAATCGCGACGTCGAATAAACTTCATTCCCGATTTCGGAGAGGGAGAGAGAGGGATTCTGCGATAGCGATCGGAAATCTCCAGCACGCTCTGCAACGCCACCTAATTGCTCTCTTCCATTTCGCGTTACCAGTAATTTCTCTTCTCTATTTTCACTTCTATTTTCACTCTCTCTCTCGTTCCTTCTTCTCTCATTCTACACTTCCTTTCTCCCTTCCCTGTTCCAACCTCCCTCCCTCTCATCATTCCCTTAGTAATATTTCCTCCTTTCCCCCCATTCCTTCACTTTCCCCCTCCTCTCTCTACCTTCCCTTAATTATTCCTCCAATTTCCTATCTTCTCCTCCTTACATCCCTTCCACTCCTAACACTCTTCCCTTCCTCCATTCTCTCTACCTTTCCTCTTCCCCTCTCTCAATCTTCTCACCTCTCCTTCGAATCCCTCTCAACCTCCTTCATCCCCCAGCCTCAATCTCCATCCGTTCCCTTCCTCCACCTCCTCCTTCCTCCTCCCTCATTTCACCTCCTTACTCCTCCTACTTCCTTTCTTCCTTCAACCTCCTTTCTCCACCTCCTCCTTCCACCTTCCGTATTTCACCTCCTTACTCCTCCTGCTTACGTCTTTTCCCTCCAACTCATTCAACCTTCCTTCACATCCCACTCCATCCCTCGTGATTCATTCATCGCCCTCCGCCTTCCTCCCCTCCATTTCTCCTTTCCTTCCCCTTCTCCACTTCTCTTCTTCATCTCCCTCCTTCGCTCCAGCATTCGAGAGTTTGAGAATATAAGATGACGGGAAAGAATCGAGAGCGAGAGTGGAAAAACGATTTATCGAATGTCCTTTTGGCATTCAGAAGAAGGGATTAGGGTCTGAACGGTTTGCCGAGACCCCTTTTTCGCGCCAAAATTCCGGTCAAAGGGCTTAAGGGATCAAAAGAAAATTTCCACTACCCATTGAGGGACGTTACGTGACACAAAGTACATAGCTGTAACCATTTGTTTTTTGCCTGTAATACTGTATAAATGTATGCACTAAATTATTTTCATTATATATTGTTAAAACCTTTAATAGAGACTGTATTACGCAATTATATGCGGTGGATTGCAGGGTAATTATTCAGTTTCAGATAGTAGGATTTTATAATTCTAAAGACAAAATAAATTCTAAATATTATCAGCAATAAATATTATTAAAGTTCTCGCAATCGTTACTGACTTTTCTCTCAGGGGCAATCAGGTGCCCGACCTTCGCCTACAAACCTCAACAGGAGTCGCCATAACTTCCAACGAGAAGGCAAATCTCAAGGCCTCGTACCTGGAAGTCGTTTTCTCCAAAAACGAAGCTGCTGCCCCTACGGTAGATGTAGAACCGGCTGATAACGTGGAGGACTCCACCACATCTTTTGCAGGCATTGACGCAGCTATCAAGACGTTGCGCTCCAAGAAGGCACCTGTCCCGCATAGAGTACGAAACGAAGTCATCCGACAAATTCATCACTCCTTCTGGACGTGGATGGCATTCCTCTTCAATATCTGTTTGCAGATCGGCCTTTTCCCAACACCTTGGCAAACCGCGCGCATCCTGAAGTGCATATGCGTCGAGGAACCCGGCTCGTTATCGCTCCTGGACGGATTCGGAGAACTCTTCGAGTGGGTCTTCATTCCACACCTTAAGCAACACATAGCTGCATTCTACCAGAGCAGCAATTCGGCCTGCAAGCAGATTTTTTCACTACAAACCAATTGTTAAAGTCTGCAACTTCGTCACGGACACCTGCAACACCGGCCATCATTTTGCAAGAGCCATTTTTGTGGTGACAATGGCTTTCGACCGCATGTGGTATGCTGATGAGGCTCTTCCACTTCCCTAGCTTGATCAATCGGCTCATCGGCAACTACCTTCGTGGCCGTACATTCCGGGTAGCGTGCAATCAAGCGTTCCACAGTCCTGGGACCCAAGATGTACAGCATCTTCACAGCGGACGTCCTTCTTTGCGCTCTACGATGACGATGTGTTTCTGCTGTCCCGGTCGTCGAAGAAGGCGAAAGCGACATCTTACCACAGATATCTTCCTCAGTTGGTTTGAGGTGTGGAAGCTCCACGTGAATCATTGAAGGACGCCGAACATCATCTTCTCCGCTGATAGGTGGCCTGACACTGATGGTATCATCATCGGTGTAGACCAGCGTTTCCCAACATTTTGAACCCTGCAACCATTTCAGCGACCCTTCCAGGCCCTGAGGACCACCTCATTTCTTACACTAACCTACATACTATATCTATGTTTAAGAAATGGGGTTACTTGGTTACGTAGTTAATTTGACCTTTTTCAAATAAATTACTCACATTTCTGTCTGTTTGAGGATCACCTGATTAGTTTTTTGTTTTATACCAAGAATTGTTTTCAACATTTTTACAGGAGAAATTTTTGAAATATGAAGTAGTTTTACAAACGTGATTAATAACAATATTCAACCCCTGTGATTGTGTTCAACTTGCTTAACTTTTCTCAAAAAAATTCCATCTAAATATGAGGCGCGGCCTAAAAAGAAAACTACATTTTGGAAACCTCCGAGGACCACCAGCGAAACCTTCGCGGACCACAAGAGGTCCGTGGACCAGAGGTTGGGAAACGTTGGTGTAGAGCAAGCGGAGTGGAAGGAAGAGATCAAACGGTTGACTCGAGACCGGAAACTTCGCTTCCAGAAGCACGCGTGCAAGTGCGCTAAAATCGCACCTTTGCAGTCGGTACTTCTCTGCTATTATAGTCGGTTCACAAGCTAAAGTCTCTTGGCCAGTTAGCAGCAGCCAAGAGGAGACGGTTTGTTTGGGAAGGTAGTGGGGAGGAACCCAGTCTCACTCCTGCTCTCGATGAGATCACATCAACCTGCGTTGCCATTAGAAATTGCGTAGTATATCAGCTGAAGGCGAAAATCCGCAAGAGCTGGCAACGCGCACCGTTATCTGCTGTCCCGCACGAAAGTTGAGAGGGGCGATGGAAGGGGAAACGTTCGTGATTGGCTACTTGCTCTAAGTAGGCCAAGAGACTTCAGCTAGAGAACAGACTATAGTAAGGCTATACGGCGCTCTCATCTCTCCTGTTTGGCATACGAATCTCCATCCAGGAGTGGAAGACTCTGCGACATTAGAAAGCACCACATAGGGGCTGTTCAACGCTCCTGCCTCCACACGAGTTGAAGAAACGTGCACAGCGGTTCTTCGTCCAGGCGGAGAACAAAAAGACCGAAATCCTGCACAACGTAGCAACACCGTGGGTCAGGCACAAGCGCCTAGGGCAGTGATGCACAACTTTTTCGGGGCCAAATTTGGTCCGCCGACACCTTTTATTTGGCCCGATTGAAGCTGGGAGTAACTCAGCAGGTTAATTCCTATTATATCATAAATAGAATTAAAATTTGCAGGTAAATTACATTTGTTTTCCACTTCATTTCTTGTCATATAAAATTTGTTATGGTAATTAATAAATCGACAGTAGTGTAGTTGAGTTTCTGTTACGGATGAAATTTTCAAAGTTTGGTTCGCTTAGGTCCAATCAAGGTCGATTTTGGACCGCGTCAACTACTGAGTTGTGCAGCCCGGGCCTAGGGTTTTCCACCGGAGAAGATGACCTTCCTCCTCCCAAGTTCAAGAGAACCTAAGGCCGAAGTGGGCTCACACACCGCCTCACATTGGGTAATCAAAACAAAGAGCCTAGTTGATTCGGAGCCACCAACGCTGGGTAGCACCAACCACACCTCGCGTGAACTGAAGCGATGGTGATGAAATCAGGCAACAGAGAAAAATTACTGATTTCTATTAGATGTTTCTGAGTTTCTGTTTAACAGTTATACAAAAATTTTCCTCGAAAATGATCAATGGATTTCTATCCTCTGTACGCCTGTTTCAATGTAAATTAAATGAAAATTAACTGAAAACACCAAGTCAACAATGCCAGTCACCATAGTAACTGATTACAGGCAGTCCCCGTTTTTCGTCGGTCCGCTTTTCGTCGTTCCACTCATACGTCAGGTGCAATATGACACCACTGATTCATTCTTCCTCCTTGTGATCCGCTTATTCGTCGCATTAATGTTTTTCGTCATTCCGATTTTTTTTGTTACGATTCAAATGACAGTGCCTAAATGAAAACATTGTTTCATTCTTCCATCTCTGGGATCTGTTTAGGCCGGCCGCACGCTGCGTGCGACAAAACGGTCTTAGACCGCCGAAGACAAAGAAATTTTGTCAGAAACAGCCGGAACGGTTGTCTTTGCATGGTTTTAAATGGCACGCCACACACTGCATCTGACAGTCGTGTAAGACGGTCTTCGACACGTTTCGACGGTTTTCGACCATCTGATATTCGTCAGACGGTGAACCCTGCCACGACGTCGTACGGTTCGACACCGTACGACAAAACGCTGCGCGCATGCGCAGTCTCTTTCCCTCCACACGCTCTCCCATCAACAAACGTTGTCTTATAGTATGTTTGCCGAATTTGATGCAGACGGAGTGGTTTTGATTCACGATGGCTGCAGAAATTGACGCAGATAAACTAGTGGTGTTAGTTAAAGCAAGGCCACCTGGAGAAATAATCTTCCTGAAGTTGGTATTTTTCTTCTTCATATTCTCCCCTACAAGCACCAGAAGGTAAAAGAAAACTATCAACACTCATTCGAGTAAAATTATGAAATTTCCTTTCATCCTGCATCAGTTCCTTCAGAAAACTAGTGATGTCCCTTTTTTCGTTGATTGGATGAACCCAGAAAGAACGATTTTTTTACTCTCTTCCTCAGCACACAGAAGGTAATAAGACAACCAAAATTTCATCGTCAAAACTGCTCGCCATCTTTGTAAAAACTTCAGAAAAAGTCCGATATCGACATCTACCTGAGACCGTCTTCGACATATGTCTAAGACCGCTTTAGACGAATTGTCGTACGACAAAATGACAGAAGCAAAAATGTCGTTGCTTTAGACAGTTTGTCGTACGCAGTGTACTATGTATGCCCAAATTACTCAATTGTTTGAGATTTCGTCATTCCGATTTATCTATGGGACAAATTTGTGGTGACTCCATCTAGCGTCTAGCGGCCAAATTATGAACTTTTTAGTGAAAATTTCGTGTTTCGCCTATCCCTGGAAGTTTATCCTGTCAGTTTTTTAAATCCTAACTTAAACTGCAATAGTATTTTAAATGGGTATTTCGGGGAATCTTTGACTCTAGTGTTCTTGGTCAGGTACTAAAATGCTCATTAAAAAAATGCGGCATGCATCGAGCAGTGTGATAGCGGTGATGCAACGTACGTAGATCAAACTGAAGTGGAGGGAAAAGATGTGATGACGATGTCATAAAAAAATGTGTAATTTGCTTTTTATGTTTGATTATGATGCATTGCATCGATATGCGTATTTTCAAATTATTAAAAGTTTTAAGTGGAAAATTACAATTACATGGTATATCTTTAAATGGAAATATTTAACAGCGTTATCCCTCAATTTAATGTTGTGTCTATGGAAAACAGTGATCCGCTTTTCGTCAATCCACTTTTCGTCGCAGTTTTCAGGTACGTAACGTGACGTATAAGCGGGGACTGCCGGCATTGATATTTTAAAAATACGGCAAATTCGAATAAAAACAAAATGTTTAAAAAATACGAATTAGAAAACAGAGTCGACTATAAGAATACGAATTTCGATTCTTTTCCAAGTAAAACAGTGCAAATCTCTCGTGTGCCTCACTGTCAGATGAAAGTTATTTATAAATGTTAAAAAGGGCTTACGGAAAATTCACCGACCACAATTCACATTGTTTTCGGTGAATTGTGGTCGGTGAATTTTCCTAGATCCATTGAAAAGCATTTTTCCAGAAGTACTCGTATTCCGTTTGCTTTCCTCTCCGAAAGCCTTCCTCTCGTTTCTGTTAAAAACTAATAAATTGTTCACCTCTCCTTTTCGCATTCCCTGTTTCCATCCACTTTCTTTATCTCGATCAATTTAGATAGTAGTCTCCTTCCACTCCCTATTTATGCTTTCCTCTGTTTGTACGCATCTGACGTAATCCTCCTTAATGTACGCCCTTCTCCCTCGAACCCTCTCTCAAACCATTCCCTCAACACTCCCCCCTCGGATGGATTGCGGGCGGAAGCGTGCGAGGGTTGGAGGGGTAATAGGTGGAGATGGAGGGATAAAGAGGGGTGGAGTAGGAGGATAGGATCGGCGGAAACGGGAGTTGGGTAATTCATTGCCATATTAATGGGATGAGGTGTAAAAGAAATGGGAAATGGGATTCCTAACTTTGATGTCTCTTCGTTAACATTTCCCGCCGTCGTGTTCTGCTTAAGGTTGACTTCTTTCTTCGCATCGCGCCATTGTGGCCGACAGACATCTTCGCTTTGTGAAACAGATTGTTCGGGCGGAATGACAGAAGTTGGAATTATGCAGAGCTCTAGACGCGTGCAGGTGGGTAGTCATTAAGCGGTTGCCTGAACGGATTAACGAGAAATTAAATTCTATCATTTGAATCGGTAATTGTGAATTTCTTTTTATTTTTCTGAGATGCGGATGAAGTTTAAGATATCAAGTGAATTTATTTAGTTTAAAATAGAGGTTTCTCCGAGTGAAAATTAATTTGAGCGAATGCATTTTCAGTATTTTTTATATGTATTTCGTAATATATTTATATTATATCCGTTTTATTTTAATAAAGATAAATTGCTTAATTTCTCATACGTTATATAAACAAATTTTGTTATATTATGTACAAACATTATATGAATAATTAAGCCAATTACTATCGAATTTTGCATATTTTTCCACTTCGGCAAATAAAATAAATAAGTGCCTTAACTTCTATTATCTAGCCAAACAAATGAGAAAGTTAAACAACGGCATAAATCAGTTAGCATATGAGGTTAGAGTGATAAGGTAAAAGGAGAAGAAATGTGTGGGCCGAATTTTTATTGGAAAGTTTCGTTTGAAAGAAGCATAGAGTAGTAAGGGGAAAGGAAAATGAGGGAGCCAAAGAAAATTAATATGTGAAGTGAAATGAAAATAACCGTGTCAGGGATATTTTGAGCTGAGTTAGTCGATCTTTAATCCAATAGAGAGGCAGTTTACTAATGGTGATGAATTCATGCAGATTAGTTAATCTCCCAAAACGTGCATTTACATCTACATGATTCTCTGCTAATCACCAGATTGGTGGGTGGCAGGGGGTATACATAATTTTAATCCACGTAGCAATGTTATAAATTCACAAGTTGCCGGCTTTGTTAGAGGCACGACTCGCGTAAAGGAGTCAGGGTTAAAATTCTGCCAGGTTATTAGTATTAGTCATTAGTTAAAAGTGTTAGTATTTGTCAATGTTTACAATAGCAGTTCGAGAAGTAGTAAATAAGAATTTAGAGAGCAAGTATATTTGGTAATATTATAGTAGAAGTCAGAAAAAACTAACAGAAACTTAAATCTATCACTTTTGAAGGAAGCAAGGAAAAATCGGTGCAATATGCATCGCACAGACTTTCTCATGTGCGTTATTGTACCCAAAATGTATTTCTATTCCTAATATCGCCGAATTATTCAGCCTAGAATATGCACTGCTTCCACAAAAACATCAAAATCGCGGAAATACTTTCCGCAAGTAAATATTATTAATACAGGGTGAGGCAGAAATAATGAACGGATTTAAAATTAATTAGCAAATTACAGGAACCAAATAATATTATCGTGAATACATTTTCTGCTTGTACAGAAAGTGGAGATTTTTTTACAAATTTCATTTTCTGAAAGTTATGTCCTTGAGGTGTCCACCATCGCACTGAATGCACTGCTGCACTCGAACAGAAAAGCTTGCTATGACGTTCTTAAGTGATTCCTCCCCAATGTTCTTGATTTCTTGTTGGACCCGTTCTTTGAGCTCATCCAAGTCTCCTGGCCGACTGTCTGTTTGTTAACTGTTCCACTCAAATGGAAATGGGCTTCCTCGCTCAATAAAATGTTGTTGAGCATGTTTGGATTGTAATTCAGTAACTGTACGAACCGACGTCACACTTCCAAGCGCAGCTCTCCGTCATAGTAGATAAGTTGTTGGTGCACGACTTGAATTTTGTATGGGTGTAAGTTCAAATCACGGTGCAAAATTCTCCGTACGCTCCAGCCAGACCTGCGTAAGGCTGTGGCTACATTGCAACCGTATCAGACCCGACCCGACCTCCAGACCCGACAACAGACATGTCGGGAGGAATCAAACACAATGTGCCCCATCGACGTGGCTGCACTGCCGCTGACAGAATGCGTCAGACATTGAGTCATCACTCCAGACCATTCCCGACTGTCTGGACGAAACAAACGTGTTTGAATTTCTTCAGACTTACTCCCGACTTCCTTGGTTACGCACGGCGACTTCACTCGTTCCATAGATTCAGTGAGGAATTACGATTCTAGTTTTAATATGGATAAATCCATACTAATACATTTGGTGCAGGAGACAAAGGGATAAACATTACAACAAGAAATTAAAATATTCACCCTCTTCATGTACCCAAAATCGCCTTGTCCCTTTCCCCTTCAAAAACGAATTTTCTAATAGATATTCATCCCAATTGTCAACGGAACTTGAAGAGCTCATGATTGTAAGGCAGCCGACGCCAGACTGATCTGTCCTAATGTAGCCACACGGCCAGACATGTCTGTGGTGGAGAACGGTCTGGAGGTCGGGTCTGGTCTGATACGGTTGCAGTGTAGCCACAGCCTAAGGCGATAGTCTGCTTACGTGCTGATCGCCTCGGGCAGTGCTGCACAGACGCTAGCACTCGGGCAATATTGCCATGAGCTCGAACAGACCTGTTTCTTGTTTTTCACATCACCTTATTCACGCCATTGTTTCACCCAACAAAGAATTGCATTACGAGAATGGGCTTCTTTTTGGTTACATTCTCCTCGAAAATCTCTCTCTGTTTCTGTAACAGAATCCGTTCGAATAAAGAAATCCGCGGCACAGATACGCTCCATCACGGTCAAACGCTACATAGGGAACACAGCTCCGCTGTAGCCAATTCACTCGTGAGGTACAAAACTTTAAGATCACAGCTTGGTTCTCGCCAGCCGTTCACAATCTTGCCTAAGCCGAGTCACGCGTTATCGACAATAAAAAACCGTTCACTATTTCTGCCGCACCCTGTATATTGATAAACTCATTTGCGTGAAGATCGATCCTGATAAATAGTTGTATCATACACGAATATCAGGTATTATGAGGATTGGATAAGGCAAAGAGGCACTAAAACGTTGCGGGGATTGTCATATGGCGTCAAAGTACGTAGCAGAGCTGGGCGTACAACTCGATATATTAAAATGCCTTTCGACGCAATACAGTTGACTTTTAAGAAATATGGCTCGTAATTCATCATTTATTATATCTGTTCCTATAACTGAATGAATTGTAATCAAAATTGTAACAACTATTTTTGTGAAAATCGACAAAAACACACTGCCCTATAATATAGCGCTATATTGTCCATCTCTTCATTATTTCTATTCTTGATGGTGCTTTGCATAAATATTTTTAGTTATTTCACTTACGGTTTAGAGCACAGACAGATTCCTCATTCTTTTCGTGAGCACATGCTCACTGTAAGCTCATGATAGAATACGCCACTAGCTCAGAGATACTTGAAACCCATGGTTCTATCAAAATGTCGAAGTCGATTTTTTCACGATTACATTATTTTCTCTGCATTCTAAGTAAGTGAGAAGGTAAAAACTATGAATGCGGGAAAACGAATAAAGAGGGAAGGCATGAAAAACTTCAAATATCGAGACTCTTCATCCTTTTCCTTTCCAAATTCCACTTGCAGTAGCTACAAACCCTCCATGCTGTCGCAAGTGGCGATCCCATTTTCACTCCCAAAGTGTCGAAATCAACGTCTTTCTGAGCGACAATCCTTCTAAAATCTTCTCGGAAGATGTCGTCTTCTTTTCCTTATCGTAATCCTTTTCGTCCGCTTCAGAATCACCACCATATCTACATTTATAGTGCATTCCGCAACAGTGGATTACGTGGCAAGCAACCAAGCTGCTAAAATATAATATATGGCTTGCAGGAGTCCTGCTTGAGTCCATCAATCATACGGCTTTTTGCACTAGCTGTTTCATGTAAAATCAAACGTTTTATGACATCACTAAAGTGGCTGCAAGCAATTCGTAGAGTTTGGAGAATACGATAACACGTTCACGAGATTGCCAAGTTTGGTACCATTCAAAGTATGCTTTTTAACAGCTCACGTAACCTCTTCAGCCACAAGTCCGTTTCATCCTAAACGACGGCGGAGCGTTCCACGAGGACCTTCTTGTAAATGATGTAATATAGATCTCTTGTAATCCACTCATTGGACGAAATGATGTTTCCAATAGTGAATGCCGGGTCAGTTTAACTCATCGATGGAGATTTTACTGCCCACGCTTGCTGATACCATTTGCGAGATGGTTTTGTTTAACCGTTAGGGCTCTGGAGTCACGAACAGACCTTTTGGTCTCAGAGTCGAATTCCTTCGCGATAACTATACTTTCTCTATATTCTGCGTATATGAGAAAATAAAAAAGTAAAAAAATTATGTAATCTGAATGAACAGTTACTCTTCGAAATGAAATTTTTATGTCTACGCAAGCAATGCAATGATGAAATTACTTAAGACACAGTATTACTAAAATGCCTTATTAAAACTGTTGCGATTAACTTATAGGCAATAAGCAATCCAAAATATGCAGTTCAATATACAAAATATACGAAAATTTCTTCCAGATTATCTGCAGAATATCTTATGGATGGAAAAAATATGCCTTAGTTGATAATTAACCCACGTACATACAATTAATGGTCAGTGAATGGAAAATTGCATAAATTTTTACTCGTTATTTATTTTTATATCTTGTCGTTCGCGTTTCCAAAATTTTGACCAGTTTCGCGTTCGCGTCATCGTGTTTCCCTTTTTCGCAGCAAAAAATCACGGAGAGAGTGGAACACTCACTGCGTTACTGTGAATCACTAAGTCATTTCTTGATGAGGTTACTAGACAAATCGTAGCATGTACTTGAAATGCGTTTCCATTATCGAATCTGTGCAGAAAGGTAATTATCACTATATCTTATATTTGGAACGAATGACAAACTATTCCATCATTTGATGGCTCTATAAGCTTATACGTCTTTTATTTCTAAATTTACTCTCTCTGTGTGTTTCTTCTAAGTCCCACTATATTCAATGAGGTGAAAAACTATGTTCCATTCTCGCAAATGTGGAAACTGGATACCATTTCCATTACTTTAGTTACTTGCCGTTCGCGGAGTTCTCCAGGAATAATTATGCCCGTATTTGATGCAGAAACGTTTTGGAGAGCGCATAAGCGCTTAAGTATTTGTACCAACCTCGGCCAATGATAATAATTTTTTGTTACTTAATAAAATGAATGTTATTTTCAGTTGAAATATTATTTTAAATGATGAAGATTTATATCAAGTAACTGTATCGGCAAAATTAAATCTGGGAACAATGTCAGTGACTTATCTTTTTATTCTTGCTAAAAATGCTTTCTTTTAAAAGAAAATGTATTTCAAGAGTAAAAAATGAGAGTATTTAAAGTGGGCAGGAAAGCTCAAGAGGACATTAGCGAGATTTCGAGCGCCTCTTATATCATTCTTAAAAGTCGTGAAGACTTAACGGTGGCATCATTAATTTTCATGACAAATGTCTAGTTGAAGGAAAAGCAGGATTTTCAAATGTATGTAGAGTATTTTTTATTCATTATGTTAAACATACGAATGTCTAATTCAAGAATAATTTCACCCTGAAACAACCTCATCAAACACCAACTGTAATAACGGAAAACGCCGTTGCAACAAGATAGAATTAAATTTATGCTTTATTTTACTCGATTACAGAACAAACGAAGTCGTGCTTGAGTCAAATAAAATGAGCGGACACAGAAAAAAAACGCTCGATAAAATAACGCACGACTGCGGTGATATTTAAATAAGCCATAGGAAATACAAATCGAAAGAGATTTAAAAAGGAGGCATTCTTGGCGCGCACGTAGAAGCGCTGTCTAACCCTACGGGGAAAAGTGAAAGACAAGTGGAGGATAGGTTAGAGGAGATAAGGAAGTGAAAGGGTAAAAAAAAAGATAGAGGGCGTGTAAGAATGAGGGGCAGGAGGTGAGGTAGAGAGTGGGAGGGAAGAAGGTCTTTGAATAGATGATGGAGGGAAGATAAGAGGGCAGAGGGATAAACGAGACAGAAAAATTCGCAACGCACAAGCGCGGAAAGGAGAAAGGAGGAGAAAGAGAGAAAGGAAGATGGAGATTTAGAGAGGAAGAAATCGTCTCGGGATTGGATTCGAGGAAGAGGGAATAAAGGGGTGTGGAAGAGAGGAAGGACATGAGGAATAGTAACGGATTGGAGTGAGTAAAAGGCGGCATCGGGACGGAATGATTGTCGAGGCAAAGGAGATGTGCGGAGAGGTTTGAATGGCCTGATGAGAGAGGTAGGATGTCCGAGGGGGGACAGGAAGAGAGAGAGAGAGAATGTGGAAGGAAGGAGGATGCAGAGGGAGAGCACGAAAGGAACGTAAGAGGAAGTGGGAAAGAGTGGAGAAGGTAAGGGCGAAATCAGATGTGCAGAGAGAGAGAGAACATGCGATGCGAGCAATTTGCGAGGCGACTGTGCGGATGAATCCTCCCTTATCCATCCCACGTTGCGTGACTTCGATTGGCTGATTTAATTGCGGCAATCGCCCACGCCCACGCTCACTCTCTCTCTCTCCTGTGATATACGTATATTCCTCCGCTCCATTCCTCATATTCCGTCCGAGTTCTCTAGTTTTCGATCGGAGCGGTGCTTGCAATTTCCAGGCTCTCTCTCTTCTCTCTCTCTCTCTCTCTCTCTCTCTCTCTCTCTCTCTCTCTCTCTCTCTCTCTCTCTCTCTCTCTCTCTCTCTCTCTCTCTCTCTCTCTCTCCTCTCCTGTCCCACTCTCCGTATCAACCCTTCGGCGAACGGTATCGCTTGAGTTGGCAGTGGAATGAGCTGATGGAGTTCGCTCGGCCTTCGTTCTCTTCAGCACCCGAATCAGAGCAATTAGCACACGAAATGGACGCAATCGAGGCGAAAGTGCTCTTATAGGCTAGAGGAGCCAGTTTTACTGTTCCATTTGCTTATCAATTCTAAGCTCAATAAGTAAAGTCAGTTTCCGGAGGTGTTTGTTTATCAGCATAAGCTTTTATTAAACACACCATATATGTATTAAAAGTAGGAAATCGTTAAAGCAGAGCTTAACTCTACTTCGAGGAAACTCCCGAGAGAGTTATTTCTCTTCATGTATTTCTCAATTTCCACGAAAGAGATGGATCCCGGAGATAATTGGTTATTATTTGGTCACCGCTGTAGATGCTCGTCATATGATTACGGAATTTTATCGATGAGACACTTAACAACCAGGTTTAGACGCCCGCTTTATTTCAGAAAAGCACTTATTCGCCTGAAATTATTTCAAAATAGGCACAATTACCTGTAATATATCTTATAGAAGTGTGGGCAAACAGAGATATCCTTTTGTTCGATCTCTCTTGCAATCTTTAGTGTGCAGGATACCCGAAAATGATTAGAATTTATAATTGTTATTAAATGATAGATACTCAGATTTTTCTGATAAAATATTTTTAGGACTTAATTGGAGTTGGATTTAAGTTTTCATAGCAATTGACACAAAATTAGTTATAAGTTGATGGAATGAATTGATAAAAGGATTAATTTACAGCTGGTGTAAGCTGAAATTTTGGCGATGATTTGAAATCAGGGGAGAATGAGTTTCACACTATACTGCAGTGGTAGAATATTCGCCCTGTATGTGGAAGACCTGGATTGGTTTGCGGACATTGCAGAATTTTTTCTTTCATTTCAAGTTGTTCCATTAAAATTAGTTATTTGAACTTGCATCCCGTTATCCACTGAATCCGAAACTCAGGAAGAAAACTTTAATAAATGAACTGTGCTATTTAAATTATCTATTTACGAGATTTGTAATAGTTCCTTCAATTCTGAAAAAACTCATATTATGCCAGCCAAGCGGTTTGGTCAAATGATTAACAAAAAACGAATTTCTGAATATATGATGGTGGAGATAATGATGTGGCAAAAGAACCCTTCTAAAACGTATGATCCAATATTAAGAGAAACGCTAAGAAAGATGATAAGAAAAGAAAAAATATGTTGGATAAAATACGTTAATGAAGTTAAAAATAAACAAATAAGTTGAATAATTATAAGTTTACGCAGTAATATTCTTTGCCAGGATCATGTTGTTACACACACGCGCGCACTCACTCGCATGCAAAACACCTTTTGTTTTTTTACCGTCGGGATCGCAAGAAAATTGCGTGAAATTTCTATAAATGCAAGTGCCTGAGGACGTCTTATTGTTGTGACTCTTCTGAAAAGCTTCACATGAGCAAATATCTGCACTAAAAAAGTAATCTAGAGGAAATTTCAATATTAAAATATAAAATTCTTATGCACTACTTTAGACGCATCCAAACTACTTCTACTTGAAGTGTGTTTGTTGGTTTTTTCATGGAACTCCTCCTAAACGATAAAAGTTATAATTACCAAATTTGGTACGATTCTTCCTTACATCCTAACTTAGTGAATGGTCAAGGTTTGGCCCACCGGGATTAATCAGTGCTGCCAATATAGGGGATTAACATTTTTCTTTAAGATAACACGTATGAATCCATTTCATGACTTGCAAAGTATTCTTCCTTCAAGCATTAAAATCCGTAAATATGGACCGATTTTTTTTCATTTTTGCTTTATTCGACCAAAAAAAAACTCTATAGTATCTTATTCCTGCAAAGTTTACATGTTACACAGTTGAAGGTTTCAGAAATACGCTATTTGTTTCGAAATTTTGTGGATTTTTCGTGCCCCTCCCGGGCGTTGCCAAGGCGGCCGTCAATGTTACCTCCGATTCAGTTAGCTTCAACGAAGCTTACAAATAGACGAAAGTTTAGCGTTTTTCGATTAGCACTTTTGTTTATGCAGCGAAACGATCGATGTTTATGGATAGCAACGTAAATAGACACTGATTATTATTCAGGAAGCGTTTATTGATGAAAGTAATTGAACCTTCTTTCGTATATTGAATACTGGAATCTTACATTTTTTGTAAGTAAAATAATTATATTCTACATTATAATGTTTATTAACGTAAATAGGCTCAAGTATCTGGTGTGCATTTACCACTCATTGTTCAATCATGGACAAATGTACGTTGCCTTTTCAAGACGTAAAAGTAAATATTTCAGCGAGGCATAATTACACAAGAAATGAAGCTGGATTTGACGAAAGTAATATGATAGGAAATACAATTATCGTTACATTTGAATGCAATACGTTCGGAAACGGATTGTTACAAGCAAATATAATTAACTGTTAAGAAAAGCTAATTGTAATTTAAAAAGTATCTATTATATAGGTATTTTAAAGAGTTTGTATGTTGTGCTGTAGTAGCTTCACTAAATCCGGTGAAATTCAACGGGAAATTCTGCTAGTAATTGGATAATTCCAACACGTAATGTACGCTCTTACGAATAAAAACTTCCGCAAAACAAAATAAAATGAACGTCGGCGAATGTCGTTCGTGGAACGATTCCCCAAAGAAGCCAAACTTTCGATAAAAATACCAAATGGAATCGACGATGCAAACGTTATATTTTTAATCGTTGAATTACATGCGTCGATTCAGCATCTCGCGTGAAATGGAGGCCTCCAACCTGTTCGCACCCGGAAATCCGAAGATGTGGGAGGCGTGTCGCTTAGAGACCTCCCTCCATTTCTGCCTCCATTTCGTGTCGTCCACAGACAGATTTTCTCAAACACTCCATCGCGGACGTCAAACTGGACTTCCCGATCGACTGTCGACATCTCGTGAGGGAGAGCAACAGACAAGCGAGATTAAGCGGCAGAATTAAAAACATCTACCGAGGAACGAGTGCGCGGCCGAAAGAAATTCGTAATATTTTGGAGATTTCCTTACGGGAAATTACTTACTGTGTTGATTTCATTTCGTAATTTTTAATGGTAGATAAAATCACTTGATCCTATTTATTATCAGAAAAGATTTTTATATTCAATGCTTCATGCTTTGGCATTATTCATCTTCTACTTTAGGTTCTTTAGGTCTCGTTGAATTTTTATCGTTCTGAAATGCACCGAAATGAAATATTTGAACGACTAGCAGGTTGCCGCATTATGTTTGCGTTAATTTTAAACCTTTGCTCAACTGAACATTGTCTCTGCGGATCATTTAAAATGTTTACTGTTTCTGATTGCTATCATCCCCACGTAGAGTTTGCTTTTTGACTTCGTGGTGTCCTATGACGCTCCATGGAATTAGATGGGAGAAATTTCAAATTATGTTTGTCACGTGTTCTAGTTATGGCTACATACAACTGTCCATATGATAAGCAATTTTTAGTAAGTAATCACAATCAATCGTTCAATTCCCCTAAACTGCAGTTAAAAACAATCTCAATAGATATCTCAATACACACACAATCAACACGTAACACGCAATAAACAGCACGAAAAAAATTATTTTCCTAATATCTGTAATATTTAGATAATGCGAAAGCACAGCACAAGCAACTGCCTTTAATATACAGAAAGACTTCGATAAGACAACGAAGGCACGTTAAAACATCGTCGAATTATTTCAAACATTAGTATGTTTTAAAATACGTAATTTACCGCATTTATCTATCCGGTACTTACGTATTAACGGGGAGCCCAACTTAATACGTAAGTACCGAATGATTTCTACCAAGATATCTGTAGTCTACAAAGGAATTATATCTCGCTTGACTGTTGCGACGCAAATGGAGAGTATATTGGCGAGTCTTCGGCTCGCTTTGTTTTTATTTTAGTTGTCGTCTCCGGGCGCTACCGCGCCCTTCGCCTCGCTAGAACCAAACTTTCCCTCCCCGTTGTCCGGTGATCGGGTTTGTAAATGTCGCGACAGGCCGATCAGTCGTGACGCTTTTGATAGCATTTTAGAAGAAATTGCTAAATATTGGCCAACAGAAATTAAATTGTGATTGTTTTTCTATTCTTATCTATAACAAAGCGATCAGTCGAGACGCTTTTGATACCATTTTAGAAGAAATTACTAAATATTGGCCACCAGAAATTAAAATGTGATTGTTTTTTAATTGTTATCTATAACAAATCATTTAAATATTACGTGGTTTCTTTTAATGTCCTTAAAAATTAAAACATGATTTAAATGGTATTTGTTCGGTATTTATATTAATAAGTTGGGCTCCCCGTTAATATGTACGTAAGTACCATTCATCCAATTTACGTAAATGAATACAGGTGCGGCCGCAATTAGTTATAGAAAGTGGCAGGAGGGGCAGCACTAATTTTACTGGCAAATGCTGCCTTCTCCTGCCAGTTTGTATAACTAACTGATGAGACCGTCCGGGCACACACCGACAAAGACATCAAGCGTTTTATTATAGGAGATTTTACGTTTTATTGAATATATAAAAGTTGGTTTAATTAATTTTAATTTTATTTTAAAGTAATAGTACTTAATTTACGCATACCTGCCATATTTGACAGTTAGTTAGTACTTTAGACAAAACCTGACAAAGTTACTAATTGATAAAAATGGGCAGTGACTCTGTTGTAAATCCTACCAAACAGTTTTTCATCAGTTTTGTTAAAAGTGATTAAATTCCATAACATATAGGAAACAATCTTATAAATATTTTAGTGTGTGTGTATGTATGTTCTTTTTACGTTTTTACACCGTTGGAGCTATCGAATTCAAAATTTTCATGGGCCATCCTATGGACCAAAGGAAGAACTTGGTCTAGGTTTGCAGACCGTGGGGTCTCTTATACCCCATGGGGTCGGCAAAATACTATTTCCATAAGAATGCATGGGAAATGGTGTGGAGAAACCCCAAAATGCCATGCAGCCCTTCACTGAGGTGGATATAAATATACCAAATATTAACTTACGATCACGGCATATGGCTTATTTTACGCAGGAAAGACTGATTATTTTAATTCTGTTCATGTTTTGACGTATTACATGCTAAATCGCTCGAAATTTTCCTTTAAGCGTAAAATATATCGGCTTTTTCCAGACAGCAACAAAGCTAAATTTCTTAATTGTTGTCCTCTTCAGATGGAGATAGCCATGTAAAGATTAATGCAAGGAAAATCCACGACGTGGCGCGCCGTAGAGGAAGAATAGCTAACGCCAAGATAAAGGGTACAAATGGATTCATGCCTAAATATATTCTATGAATACCTTAAAGTGAGTCAAATGATTCTTAAGGAATATTTGAAGATTATTATCTTTTGCCTTTAACACTGAAAGATTTATCGCAACATAAATCGATGGATCTACTTACATTTGTTCGGTAACCAAGATGTTATTTATTGTTGACGTTTTAGCTAATAGTATTGACATAATCCACATAATTTTATTGCCGCCTTAAAGGCTTCGGTGCATCTATCCATGTGAATATTAAGTAAGATGTTAATGCGTAATTATATTAATGGTAAAACTTTACAATACAATACATAAAGTCGTAAATGTTAATGTAAGCATCGTTTGCGTAATTAAGGAATGGGGAATGTTTGCCCCGAGAAATAAAAATCGTTTGCTACTTAAAAGAAAACTCTTTCCCCGAGCGAAGCCGGGCGTTTCAGCTAGTTCATTATAAACCGAAGCGACAATTCCAATCCGACGTAGTATGAACACAAATCGATTAAAAATTTTCCAAAAACTGTCGTGTAAAGATAAAACAAATCGCGCTAAGAAATTTCTAATCAAAGAAGTAACGATTTCAGAAACTTACATAATATCTCTCGCCGATGAAGGTAGGATTAATTTTGTCTTAAACAGGAAAACAAGTAATGAATTTAAGGGGATATTAATTAAATGTGAATACGTGTATTCTGAAGAACAATTATAATACATGTATTTCAATTACAAATTATTAGCAGAACTGCCCGATGAATTTCAACGGATTTATTGAATCTAAAACTTCGACCGTGTAACATGTAAACATCGTAAGAATAAGATAGTACACAGTTTTAACCGTCGAATAAAGCAAAAATTAAGAAAACCTGTTCGCAATTACCTATGTAGATGAATGAAAGAAGAAAATCCTGCACTATAAAAAATCGAAAATTACGTGTAAACTTACGGGCAAGTAATTATTGAATAAAGCTCCCCCCACCCCCAAATTTTTTATCGCCATATAGCCTATGTTATCCGCTGGATATAACTATTTACCTATGCGAAGTTTTGTGACGATATCTTAAAAGGTTTGAAAAATCACAATTTGTGAAAAATGTACTTCTAATTATTTAAGTTACTTACCTAGTTTTAAAAACAGTTTGCTTTGGAGAACTCTATGCCACACTTTGTGTTACTTTCTTCGCTACTTTAGTTTATATTAGGTATATATTATTTCTTTTAGTTAATACTAATACTCCAAGGTATCCTGTTTATTAGCAATGCAATATTCCAGAACGATAAATAATACGTTGTTATGTACTGCTATTGTTATTCAAATTTTGTTTATTTAACCCCTAGACGCCGTCATACGTACTATTACGTCCTCCGTCAGCACTATATTTTATTATCTTTTGGCGCGAGAGATATTCCTATATCTAAATAAACTTTATATATTTTGAAAGAGGAAGCTTTGGACTTTCTAGTAGCGTATGCTTTGTAATTTTAATAGTGTTTTTGTATATTATATTCTACGTGAAATTTTGCGACGAAATTTTCATTTTTGCCACGAAATTACGGTGGGTCAGCACTAATTTTAATTGTTTTTTGACGGAAGGGACCTATTTAAATCTGAATAGCCTTTAAATATTTTGAAAGAGGAAGCTTTGGCCTTTCCAGTAATGCATGACTCTACATTTTATAATCTACGTTAAAGTTTCAGCTGGATTTTTCATTTTTGTCACAAAATGACGGAGCGGCAGCACTAATTTAAATTAACTTTTGACGCAAGGGACCTAAGTAAATCTGAATAATCTTTATATATTTTGAAAGAGGAAGATTTGGCCTTTCTAGCAATGCATGTCTTGTATTTTTCATTTTGTTTTTATAATTTATAATGTACGATAAATTTGCGCTCGATTTTTCACGAAGGTACCGTGCGCCTGAATATTTAATCGCCTTTTGACGTAACGGAGTTTCGTAAATACAAATAAGCTTTATATATTTCGAAAGAGGAAGCTTTGACCTTTGTAGTAATGTATATCTTGTATTTTTCGTTTTGGTTTAGGATTTTATGATGTACAATAAAATTTGCGCTCGATTTTCCATGAAGATTCCGTGCGGCAGCACCTTTAATCGCCTTTTGGCGTAACGGAGTTCCTTAAATATAAATAAGCTTTTTATATTGTGAAAGAGAAAGCTTTGGCCTTTGTAATAATGTATGTCTCCTATTTTTCATTCTGTTTGTGTATTTTATAATGGTCGATAAACTTTGCTCTCGATTTTTCACGAAAGTTCCGTGCGGCATCACCTTTCATCGCCTTTTGGCGTAACGGAGTTTCGGAAATATAAATAAGCTTTATATACTGTGAAAGAGGAAGGTTTGGCCCTTGTTATAATGCATGTCTCCTATTTTTCGTTGGGTCTGTGTCTTTTATAATGTACGATAAACTTTGCGCTCGGTTTTTCATTTTTCCACGCATATATGGTGGTTCTCGTTCGAAAAATCGCTCTTCAATACACTGGGAATTCTTTCCTGGGCGTTTGAAGAGGAAATGTTATGGTATGTTTCTTTCTCGGCAGAGCTTTTCTAGGAAAACGTCCTGTAAATATTTACCCACAGCCTACTACAACACGGACCTAGGCACTTTCGATTTCTTAAGTTGACCCATATAGAGTAAATGGCCTAAACTCTTCGTTCGGAACAAAGGATCCTTTGTGTGCATCATCTGCGGAAGCACTTTTCACAGAGAAGATTACTAGATGTTTTTAGTGTTTTATAAGGTCAATTTCATGCTGACTTCAATTACGCATTTATACAAATTCTAAAACAATCGGGAAAGGACTTGTGAGCTAATATATATTTTTAAAGTTTTCCCTATTCTGTGTCTAAAATCATTCATGATAAATTCAACTTCATATCTCCGCTTATAATGAACGAAATGTAACCCTTTTTTCTATGTGACTTCTGTAATGATTAAGAATGATGACTGCATAACTAAAACGTTTATATTATTTATAAAATCTCTTTAAAAAAATCATAAATGCAACACTTAGTTAAAAATTTCCAGTCAAGACATGGAAAAGTTGATATTCGACAAACTTTTGTAGTAGTAGTAAATAGGTTTTTGATGTGCGTCAACAGCTAAGGTTATTTTGCACCGTCGAATTCTCTTAGAGAAAATCAACATACATCACAAAATCCATGCCCGAAGCGGGATTCGAACCCTTTGAGTTAGAAGGCAGGCGCACTTCCTACCAGTCTAACCAGGTCGGCTCGACAAACTTTTCACCTAATTGGTTTAGAGAGGTACATTCAGCGAATAAATGTTCAGTAATGTTTAAATGTTTTTTTGAGTAAGATTTCATGTCAATACCAGGGTTGTTAAATGAAACCGAACCCACTAAAGAGGAACGGTTCCAGATAGGTTTCGGTTCAAGGAACGGTTCACAGGAACCAAACCGAAAAAGGAACCAAAGTCGTGGAACGAAAGTGGAACCGGAACGAAAGAGGAACGAAATCTTCGGAACGAAATGTCGATGGAACGAAACTGAACCGTTCCGGATCGGGTTCGCACATGAAATAGTTTCGTTCCGGCTCCTTCTACTTTGGTTCCAGCCAGTTTTCAATGGTTTTTACTCGCGTCTAACGGCGAGAGGAGAGGGCGAGGGGGGAATGCGAGAGGGGAGGTCGGGGATAGGAGGGGGATCTTAGTTCCTAATATCACCACCGGGAAGATGTAGAGTGCACAGTGAGTAGTGAACGCCGACCTCGTACGGAGTTGTTTTTCTCGCTGACGGAAAGTGGGTGTTCGCGGAAAAATCGCCATATCATTAACACATTTTATGCCGCCGTCGACGGTTGCTACCGCGCGCAGACGACCGGCGTCGACGCGTAGTCGACGCATCTCCCGCTCCGTAATAAGGGACCGTCCATATATTACGTAAGACGTTTTAGGCCACTTTTTGACCCCCCCTCTCCCCCATGTAAGAAAACATAAGAACCAACGAGACCCCCCCCCCTCTCCTAAATATTACGAAAGAAATCTGAGGTTTTTTTCATTCGCGAGCTCACCACTACTGATGTTTCACTTCGAATGAGTATTAGATAATTTTCAGGGGTGGTAGTCAGCTGGTCTAGTAAATAATTCCCCTATTATTTATAAACAAATGTTTATTATTTCAGTGAGAAGCCGTACTTGGCTAACAGTCATATAAAGGTAAACTTTTTTCAAAACATAAAAAAATTGGTAATAAAAACCTTCCATAGATTTTGGAGCATCGAAACAAAAATAAAGACATGTCGTCGTATTGGCACCCCTGTTGTGGTGAGCCCCCTAGACATCGAATAAAACTAATAAACATGGGCCAGACATGCGGAGGGGCATTCTACGAGACATTCGTGCATGCAGAGACAGGCTGTAATTGCAAAACATACCTGAAATATGTCATCCTCAATGCTTACCTTCACAAAAAAGCTCTTGAGAGTAGCTTTCCTCTTCGTAGCTTCTTGATTCAGTTGTTGAATTTTACTGTCAATGTGTTTTTCAAATGCCATACCATCCTTCCCAAATTCAGTTTTAGCTCTTCGCCAAATGACATTTGCCTCCTCCTGGGCTTGTTGTGGAGTTTTGCTTGGGTAGCAATTCTTGAAAGCTTCAAAGAGCCTTTTATAGAGATCTGCTCTAGACCCCATCATTCGAGCGAAAGTAAGTCATTTAAACCCGCGGTACTCTCGCGCAGCACTACTGTCTGCCGGTAGCGGCTCGCGTCAGGTTGGAACTTGCAGCACGTGCGTCATGCAGAGTGGGACTCAGGGAGCGGGGTGGGGGTACAAGAAAGCTCAGCAATAAAAGTGCAGCGCCCCCATGGGGCAGAGCATCGGCGCCCGCTTCGACTGACAGTGTCGTGCTATCGCTGGAGCGCGAGAGCGCCGCATTAGCGGTGTTAAATGCGTTTCATTCAGAGTACTGTTCTGGGACGCAAACTGCGTTTTCGCTAAAGTAAAGTCTTACGTAAGACCAATCGTAGACCCCTCCTCCCCCCTTGTAAGACAACGTAAGACTAATCCGCACCCCCCTTTCCCCCCGACGTCTTACGTAATATATGGACGGCCCCTAACCATACCGTTAAGCGACGGCTTCGCACATTGGCTCCTCGTAGGAAGCCGGCTCCTCAGTTTAGTTTTTGTCAGTTTGCTCATCGGTTAGTTTCTATTTAGTGCGAATTTTTCCGAAAAACGATATTTAAAAAAATTGTGAAATTTCGGTTGGCCATTGGGGATGGATCTCAAAAACCAAGAAGATATTGAATATGTTAAAACGGCTTACATTAGAAGAATAAAATTAAGCCTAATTAAGCCACGTATGATTTGCGGGCTTCTACTCTATGCGAGTACCTCACTCTCTTCTCCGCTCCAAGACCAGAATAATGGTGCAGTTTGCTTGGAACGAAACTACTGAACGTATCTCCCAATAACTCTGAACTTGAACCCGAACCCATTCAAGAAAAGGAACCGTTCCGGAACGAAATATTTCGTTCCGACTAAACAATTTCGTTCCGGAACGGAATTAAACCCATCACGGAACATACAGTTCCGTTACGAACCGAAACTAAATGGCAAGAGAAAAGATATAGTTTCGTTCCGAACCGAAACTATTCTTTGGGTTCGGTTTCGTTTAACATCCCTGGTCAATACATTTGATAGTTCTCGCGATTCCAAAAGTTAATATAAACCGTGAGCGCGTACCGGAAAATTAAGCGATTGGTGTTTATTCGCTTCAACTGCAGCAATGTTTGTGTGCGACATATGATATTTTAAATGATACTGTTTAAAAATTTCATCTTTTATGTATATTACAAAAACTTTCATCAAAATGACAATAAAACATCAAAAGTTATGAATTTTTGAAAATTTTCGCAAATTTTCTCACCTTTACCTTTATGTATTTTTAAAAAAAACTCATTCGGCGAATAAAGTAGGTTTTCATAAATCTCATCCGAGCTTGAGGGTTAATTAATTATAGTGAAAACTCCGGTATGCGAGCGGCAAAATACGTGACGTTTGATAATTAAAACGTTCGCCATTTCGAATCAAATTGACGTACAGAAAGAAAACCTTGACCATTCAGTAAGTTAGGATGTAAGGATGAACGCTACCAAATTTGGTAATTCTAGATTTTATCGCTTAGGGGGAGTTCCATGAACAAACCAACAAACACACCATTCAAAATATATTATAGGAGATATGTCGAATGAATTAGACATTAAACCTGTGAAAATATTAAAGTAAGTATTTGTATTACCTCCCGCATTATAACGTGTAAGGATTATTTATTTTATACATTGATATTCTAGTGCAGTGGTCCTCAAACATAAGGTCGCGAGGAGTCTTCGCTAGTTCAGCTATTTTTTTTGCTCATTCTCTCAATCCTTGACTACAGTGTAGTGGAATAATCAATTCAAAAACTATACAATGTAAACATTTAGGTGAAAGCTTGAATAGATATCTGGAAGAGTTTTTTTATCTTAGTAATTTTGTGTGCAACTATGTCAGTCTCATTTTATCTAGCTGTGTGGAACGAGTCATTATTAATATCCAAGGCATTAATGTCCTAGTGCTTTTTCCCAATACTTATCTTTGTGAACTTCGATTTTCTAGTTTATTGTCAATTAAGTGTAAAGCGAGAAACAAGTTGATCAATGTTGATGGCGAATTACGTTGTGTTCTAAGTAAGCTGTGTCCCCGAATTGACAAGTTGTGTTTAAAAGATAAATAAAATTCTTTAAATCTTTATGCCTCTTCAAAAATAACTTCAGCCACTTCCTACCAGCTAATCCTGTTTTTTCATTGAAATTGTGTTTAACCATTGATTTCACAATAATTATAAACACTTCTTCTCAATAGCCCACCAGTTATCGGCATCTCTACCTCTGTTAACCGAAAAATTCTGCGGCATACTTCTCTTTCTTGGTCACAATTCAGAAGAGACGGACGGCCAATATTTTTTTAGCAGATCCAGCAGTAACGTGGTACCTGAGGGTGTTCCTAGCAATTCCACATTGTGTGGCAGCTCTTTTCAGAGACACACCGTCTTTTACCGCCGCAACAGCTAGCGCCATCACATTCTCCGGAATCTTTGCTCTTTTCTTACTCATTTTATTAAGAAAACAGAACATACGTGATTTACAACCCTTATTTCAATGAAATTACGAGCTAATTAAAATTATTAAGGTTATACAGGTTACGGTTAATCACAGAGAGGCTCGAAAACCACAGTAACAGTGTCTATAATGCACACATAATTCAACAGAACTCCGGTACCGTCACGTGTCACTTAAATGCGAATTAAAAGGATCTATGTTCCATATTCCGACATCTGTCGGAATTAGGGAACCCATGATCTTTGTCATCCATTCCTCAAATGCTTACTTCCTTTTAATTAATTCTTAAAACTACTTATGCAGCGATATAGAGCAATAAATAAGCCTTTAAAGCATATACAGTACGTATCACTTTCTCAAAGTTTGATACATACTATTTGTAAAAATGACACCTCAAGACCGACGCCTGACGCACTAAAACACAACACGTTCTCTAATACAGCCAGCGCCACTTCAATCAGTATTGTTGTGTTCCCTTGCTGACAGATGCCCATCCGGTAAGTACTGCAGACTGACCATCAATGTCAGTACTTTTAGCAATAGACCTGAGTGTCGGAATTAAGCCCGTGTCGGAATATGGCTTAGCTACCTTATATATGTATATGTGTTACGCAAGCGAGGACGACCGCCACGAGAAGTGCTACCAGAAGCGGGACGGAGAAGGAGAGTACTAAGAGATCACGTGACGCGAGAGAAAAGAGTGTGTGACGGGACTCGTAGTAGTGTGGGCCGTGTGTTGGCTCGTGGGAGAGCTTCTGCTGGAGAGCAGAATGCTGGTGTAATTCGGGTTTAAATAAAGTTGGAGTCCCTTGGACGTGTTGTGTTATTTCGGGTGTGCCTCCCCGAGGAGGAAGTTGGAGAGTGGTGTAGTGTGTTCTGACAGAGCAGCGGCGGGATCGGGATCAGATAAGGATAAGAAGATCAAAAACCAGTTTTCGGAAAGGAGCACGTCGTGAGAGAGCCGACTGTTTGCCGATGAAGACTGTACCCCTCCGTAAGTACGTGAAAGAAAAGTGATTCCCGAGTGAACAATACCCCAAGTATAACTAGGGTTGTGAGCGTCGAAACAGACCTAAAAAAAAGCGAAATTAGCGAAAAAAAAGCGACCGCATGGCGTTTAGTGGGGAACCGGAAATGACGTATCCAGTGGCGGGAACAGGAGTAAGCGAGGCGTTCTTGACGCGAGCAGCGAGCTTTCCTGAGCTACCGAGAGCGATGTCGACGCCCTCTGTGACCCGACCAAAGAACCACTTAGCGCCTAGGGCGAGCGATAACGACATTGAACGTGAGATTCTACGACGAGAAAGACAGTTGCTGGAGAGAGAGCGCGCGTTGTTAGACCGCGAAAGAGAAATAATGGAAGCGAGACATTGTAGTACGATGGCGACAACTGTAGTTGCTCACCGAGACATGGCGGAAAGATTGTTGCCCGAGTTTGACGCGTCGACGACCTTAGGATTTACCGCCGAACAGTGGGTGCGGCGAGTGGAAGGGGTCGCTTCCGCGTATTCGTGGGACAATTCCGTATTGCTTACTCATGCGGTGAATAAGCTGAAAGGAGTAGCTAAATTGTGGTTAAATAGTGTCGCGGAAGGAGTGTATTCTTGGGAGACTTTTAAAGAAAGGTTACTTTATAGCTTCCCATCAACAGCTGATCAGGCCGATGTCCACATGAGTCTCACGAAGAGGAAGAAGCAGCGCGACGAAACCGATGAGTCATACGTGTATGCCATGAAAGCGATAGCGCGACGAGGTGACATAGATAAAGAATCCTTGATTAAATACATTTTGAACGGCTTAGGTGACAAGGAATTAGTAAGGTCGCTGGCTTTGTGTGAGTTCAAAGATGTTGAAGGGTTACTGCTCAAGATAAAGCGCTATGAAAGTATTACAGAAAGAGCGAGATTAGGTGAAAGACAGTTTTTAGCTAACCGTTATAGTGTCCCAATTGAACCGCCAAACGGAGGTAATGTGGTGAGGAGAAATAAGCAGACAACGCAGGCGAGGTGTTATAATTGTAACGGCCAGGGACACATGGCTAAGGATTGCCCAGAACGACAGCAGAGCAGGCGATGTTTCCGATGCAATAAAGAGGGACACATGATGAAGGAATGCCCTCAGGGAACCCAAGTTAATAGACAGAATTTGGAAATGAAAAGGCGAGTCCAAAGAATTTCGGTGCCGAACGACCAAATTAAAGACGAATATTATAAATGGATAAAGGTTAATGATGAACAAGTTGTTGGGTTCATTGATTTAGGGAGCGATGTTGTGACCATGAGGCAAGATGTCGCTGAACAGCTAGGTGTAGAATACTTTGCAAGTCAAAAAAGTCTGATTGGATTCGGCTGTGGAAAAAGTAACGTAATAGGCTCCAAACAGTTAATCCTTGTTGTGGACGACGTAAGCATTGAGGTAGAAGTGCTTGTGGTCCCAAACTGTTCGCAAGACGATGCCATAATTCTAGGACGAAGCGCCCTAGACCAATCGGGGATTCGAGTTGAGAAGAGCTATCAGAAATTTGTAATTAGGAGAGAGACTGATGGGCAGGAGGAAGAAAGTAACTTCGAAGCCAAAGTTCGAAATGTCAAAGAGAGGGCCGGGATAGAAATGGAAGAAATAAATTTGAATAACGACCTGTCTGAAGAGGAGAAGGATGCGGTATACGAAATGGTGAATGAGTATCGAGAATGTTTTGCGAAAAATTTGAGTGAACTGGGTACAGTAGAGTCTGCCAGTTTCGAGATAGAATTGTTGGATAACCACCCTGTGAATTTAAGACCGTATCGCCTACCGTACGCCCAAAGAGCGACTATGCAAAAGGCAGTCGATGAGTTAATGAAAATGAGTATCGTGCAGGAGTCGACATCAGAATACGCAAGCCCAGCATTGTTAGTGAAGAAAGCTAACGGAGAAGACCGGCTGTGCGTCGATTACAGAGCATTGAATTTGAAGACGAAAAAAATAAAATTCCCCATGCCAGCCATTGAGGAACAATTAGACGCGCTTGCAGGAAACAGTTATTTTACCATTTTAGACTTGGCGTCGGGATACTATCAAATCCCTGTAGCCCCAGAGACGAGACCCTTGACAGCTTTTGTCACCTCAAGTGGACTGTACGAGTTCACAAAAATGCCTTTCGGAGTAGTAAACGCACCTGCAGTGTTTAATCAAGTGATGAAAAGGGTAGTGCGAATGACAAAACCAGGAGAGGTCCTAGTCTATATGGATGATCTGTTGATACCCAGCAAAACGGTGAAGGAAGGGTTAGAGAGATTAGAAAGACTGTTGCAAGTACTGAAGAAATTGGGGCTAGCGCTAAAAGTATCAAAATGTGAATTTTTCAAAACTAAAGTAGACTATTTGGGCTTTGAAATAACCAAAGATGGGATCCGACCAGGCGAGAGAAAAATTCAGGCAGTTAAAGAATTTCGAAGGCCGGAGAATGTTCACGAAGTGCGACAATTTATTGGTTTGACGAGCTTCTTTAGAAGATTTGTATTAGGATTCGCTACGTTAAGCAAGCCGTTAACGCTCTTGACGAAGAGAGATACGGTATTCGAGTGGACAGAGAAACAAGAAAACGCATTTCAAGAGCTGAAGAAAAGATTAATCGAGCGTCCGGCACTTGCGTTGTTTGATGTAAATGCCGAACATGAAGTTCACACTGACGCCAGTAAGAATGGACTAGCGGGGATTATCTTACAGCGTCGAGAAGGAGAATCTCAAAAACCTGTGGCATATTATAGCCGACAGACGACAGATCTAGAGAAGAACTATCACAGTTATGAGCTAGAAGCGTTGGCAGTAGTTGAAGCCGTAGACAAATTTCGAATGTATTTATTGAACAGACCCTTCAAAGTTGTTACTGACTGTAATGCTTTAAAGACCACCATGTCCAAGAAAGAATTGTTACCGCGGATAGCGAGGTGGTGGCTTCGATTACAAGAGTATGATTTCACGATCGAGTACCGACCAGGACGCAACATGAGTCACGTTGATGCCCTCAGTCGAAATCCCGTGGGAGATTCCGAGGAACCGGATACAGCAGACTTGAAAATCTTCACGTTGCGAATAAATCAGGACGATTGGTTACTAACGATGCAGCTGCAGGATGTAGCTATCCAGAAAATACATCGTACCTTACAGCAACCTGCGGTCGCCAATGAGGATAGGCAGATCCACACAGACTATGTGCTGAAAGACAACCGTGTCTGTAGAAAGGTAGACGGTGGGGTCCGTTGGGTTGTGCCTAAGAACTCTATTTGGCGCATTCTAAAGGGAAGTCATGATGACATGGGACATTACGCAGAAGAGAAAACCCTAGAACACGTGAAGAGATATTTTTGGTTTCCGAAGATGAGAAGAAGGGTAAAGAAATATATTGCAGCTTGCATTGAGTGTGCTTATCATAAGAGACCGGGAGGTAAAAAAGAGGGGCAGTTGCACAGTTTAGAGCGTGTAGCCATCCCATTTCACACAGTTCACGTGGACCACTTAGGGCCATTCCCAAGGAGTAAAAGGGGCAACGAGTATGTTCTCGTGTATCAAGACAACTTTACAAAGTTCATCCTACTAAAGGCAGTGAAAACCACAAAAACCAAACCAGTGTGCGAAGCTATCAGTGAGATTACGAGCTTATTTGGGTGTCCTGAGCGTTTAATTACAGATCGAGGTACGGCATTTACAGCGAAGGAATTTGAAGAATTATGCGAAAGAAACCAGATAAAGCATATAAAGAATGCGACTGCTACCCCTCGAGCAAATGGACAAATAGAGCGATCAAACGCATCCATTACAAACGCCATATCCACTATGTATGCACAAGAGGATGGAGGCGACTGGGACACGAATTTGAGAAACATCCAATTCGCCATGAATTCTATGTCAAATAAAACTACTGAGAAGAGCGCTTATGAGCTATTGTTTGCTTATAACCCAAGGAATTCATTGCAAAACCGTGTTATATTGGCGTTGCAAGAAAGCGAGCTCGATGAGACTAGAGAGACCTTAGGCGAAGCAAGGGAAAAAGCGTTAGTAAAGATATCAGAGACGCAGAAAAAACAGAAGGAGCGTTACGATCAAAGACATAAGGTGCCGAGAGTGTACCAAAAGGGAGATTTAGTCATCGTAGAACGAGAAGCGCAAGCGACAGGGTGTTCGCGAAAATTAGCTCCGAAATTTAAGGGTCCGTATCTTGTCTCAGAAGTGCTAGCGCGAGATAGGTATTCTCTCATGGATATACCAGGGGCAAAGAGGACACAGCGAGCGTTCAATTCCGTGTTTAGTGCAGACCGAATGAAACCCTGGTGTAAGCCCCCCCAAGGCGAAGTAGGAGATGACGACCAGGCCGACGAGAGCCAGGACGAGGGAGATGACGACCAGGCCGCGGACAGCAGAGGGAAAGAAGACGAGAAGCGGATGGAGAACGGCGCGAGCGCCAGAGGAGCAGTTCAACCGGAGGCAGACCGGACCGGGACCGAGGACGGCCCCGATGTCAGGAAAGGCCGACTGTTACGCAAGCGAGGACGACCGCCACGAGAAGTGCTACCAGAAGCGGGACGGAGAAGGAGAGTACTAAGAGATCACGTGACGCGAGAGAAAAGAGTGTGTGACGGGACTCGTAGTAGTGTGGGCCGTGTGTTGGCTCGTGGGAGAGCTTCTGCTGGAGAGCAGAATGCTGGTGTAATTCGGGTTTAAATAAAGTTGGAGTCCCTTGGACGTGTTGTGTTATTTCGGGTGTGCCTCCCCGAGGAGGAAGTTGGAGAGTGGTGTAGTGTGTTCTGACATATGTATACGTATACGTATACGTATATGTATATGTATATGTATATATATACATATATAAAAATTTTAAAATACATATGTTAATCCAATGTAATAAATAACAAGTATATACGTCTCGGTAATGATAAATATCTCAAAATGTGTGTATTCGCATTAAAAATGTTAATGAAGTAATTTCAGTGGTAAAATTGTAGCATATTATTATAACCAAATTCCTATTTCCGGAGAAATCCTTTTTTTTACATTACAAAAAATTATGGGGGGTCGCGGCGACCAAACATCCGCACAGAGGTGGTCGCAGGTAGATCTGGCTGAGGACCACTGTACTAGTGTAATGCCCGTTGAAATATCATCGGAAGAATTATAGATAGATAGATTATTAATATTCACGTTTAAAATAATTAATATCACACTTTTACATATGAAATATTTTGCCATATACAACATTTATAGTGAATATTCTGTTGTTGACGGGCTATCTTTAGTTAAACTTAAAATAGTTGCCTCTCTTTCCCTCCTTCTTCCCCCCCCCTCACACCCTCTCTCCCTCTGACACCCTCTCTCTCCCTCCACCCTCCCTCCCCTTTCCCCGTCCTCATTTCTCTCTCTCCCCATCTTTCCCCCTCTACTTTCCTCTCTCCCCCTCCCTCTCGCTCTCCCCTCTACTTCTCTCTCCCCCCTTCTATCTATCCTAAGTAAATATTGAAATAAACAGTTTAATAAACTACTCTTTTTCACTATGAGCATCAAATACATTTTGATTAGCATTCTTTCAAAATAATAATAACGTACGAATGTTGTTTACTTAGGTTGCTATGTAATTCAATTCCCTCTCCTCTCTCACGTAATGAAAATATTTAAATCACGCTTATAGGTGTAAGGTCAGATACAAAAATAGATTATGTTTGCTAACTTTCAGAATAAAAATCATTTACGTTAATTGCAATGAAAATAATACCTATCCTTCCGCCTCTCGTATATTAAAAGTATTGTGTCGGAGTGTTTTTTTTCGGAATGAACCAAATAATAATAATTCGTAATAAACATAGAGTACGCTGTTCGTCGTAATTTCTCATAGTGTTTCGCTGGCGGTCATCTTGCTGACAGACACGCAGACATTGCCTTTTATTATAGTAGATTCTTGATATAAACAAATAATTAAAGATACCATTGCGCTAATAAATTGATCGTTAAATTTTAAATCCCAAGAAGAAGAGGTGCTGTGATAATTACTTTGATTAAAATTATAAAGCTAGTAGGTATTAGGAATACTAATTTTATTTTCACTAGCCATTTTCAAACAAAATGATGGCCGTTTAAAATATTCATAAAATATGCTACGAAAACTGTAAGTCAGAAAAAATGTAATGACAGAAAATATGCGTCTTGATAAGAACAATCCCGTAAAATGATTTTCATCTTATTTATAAGAGGCATCTGAAGGGAGCGGAGTTTTGCAGCGCTTACGGGCCCCTAAATCAGGGGTGGGCAAACTTTTTACGACGCGGGCCACATTAGAAGTTCTGGTTGATTAGGCGGGTCACATTAGGTCTCACATAGGAAATTAATTGAGAGAATGCGAAGGGCTCTATTAGTGAAAATCAATTATTTCGCTATATAAGGTTTTTCGGCCATTATTTTAAACACCAAATGTGAAATTTACTGTTTTACATTTAACGGTTCTCTTATATAAAGGCATCGCGGGCCTGATGTGGCCCGCGGGTCGAAGTTTTCCCACCCCTGCTCTACATACATAGATTGGAAAATTGAAATTTGAAACGGATAATGAGCACTCAATTTTAACATGTGAAACCATTTATATTATATTCGGACAATTAATCTACTTATCTCTTTAATTCAATTTAATTTTTTTATAAATTAGAAAATAATTTACAATAAAACCAAATTTATAAATGGTGACAATATTAAGAAAAGCTCCTTAACCGCTCAAATCAGAATATTTAGAGAAATACAACCGGTAAAAGTTAAAAAGGGTAATGAAAGAAAAAAAAGAGAAACAAAAAAGATGCGACACTTACAGGTTTACGGGGATGGCTCCTCGCTAGTGACCTGATTTCAACCGCTCACACACTCATTCACCTCCACAAGAACTAATCCTGTCAGAAGAATACTCAAGTAACAAACGGGAATATCTAAATATTCAGTGGGACTCTAGATACTTATTTCAAGAGCAATTCTCTCATCATCAGCAGTTGATGTGGAATTCTCTCCCCCATCTCGCACCCTCTTCCTCCCTCCCCCTATCTCTCCCTCCATCTTCCTATCTCTCCCTCCCTCACCCTCCATCCATATCACTCCCTCTCGCACCCTCTTCCTCCCTCCCCCTATCTCTCCCTCCCTCACCCTCCATCCATATCACTCCCTCTCGCACCCTCTTCCTCCCTCCCCCTATCTCTTCCTCCCTCCCCCTATCTCTCCCTCCCTCACCCTCCATCCATATCACTCCCTCTCGCACCCTCTTCCTCCCTCCCCCTATCTCTTCCTCCCTCCCCCTATCTCTCCCTCCCTCACCCTCCATCCATATCACTCCCTCTCGCACCCTCTTCCTCCCTCCCCTATCTCTTCCTCCCTCCCCCTATCTCTCCCTCCCTCACCCTCCATCCATATCACTCCCTCTCGCACCCTCTTCCTCCCTCCCCCTATCTCTTCCTCCCTCCCCCTATCTCTTCCTCCCTCCCCCTATCTCTCCCTCCCTCACCCTCCATCCATATCACTCCCTCTCGCACCCTCTTCCTCCCTCCCCCTATCTCTTCCTCCCTCCCCCTATCTCTTCCTCCCTCCCCCTATCTCTTCCTCCCTCCCCCTATCTCTCCCTCCCTCACCCTCCATCCATATCACTCCCTCTCGCACCCTCTTCCTCCCTCCCCTATCTCTTCCTCCCTCCCCCTATCTCTCCCTCCCTCACCCTCCATCCATATCACTCCCTCTCGCACCCTCTTCCTCCCTCCCCCTATCTCTTCCTCCCTCCCCCTATCTCTCCCTCCCTCACCCTCCATCCATATCACTCCCTCTCGCACCCTCTTCCTCCCTCCCCCTATCTCTTCCTCCCTCCACCTATCTCTTCCTCCCTCCCCCTATCTCTCCCTCCCTCACCCTCCATCCATATCACTCCCTCTCGCACACTCTTCCTCCCTCCCCCTATCTCTTCCTCCCTCCACCTATCTCTTCCTCCCTCCCCCTATCTCTCCCTCCCTCACCCTCCATCCATATCACTCCCTCTCGCACCCTCTTCCTCCCTCCCCCTATCTCTTCCTCCCTCCCCCTATCTCTTCCTCCCTCCCCCTATCTCTTCCTCCCTCCCCCTATCTCTCCCTCCCTCACCCTCCATCCATATCACTCCCTCTCGCACCCTCTTCCTCCCTCCCCTATCTCTTCCTCCCTCCCCCTATCTCTCCCTCCCTCACCCTCCATCCATATCACTCCCTCTCGCACCCTCTTCCTCCCTCCCCCTATCTCTTCCTCCCTCCCCTATCTCTTCCTCCCTCCCCCTATCTCTCCCTCCCTCACCCTCCATCCATATCACTCCCTCTCGCACCCTCTTCCTCCCTCCCCTATCTCTTCCTCCCTCCCCCTATCTCTCCCTCCCTCACCCTCCATCCATATCACTCCCTCTCGCACCCTCTTCCTCCCTCCCCTATCTCTTCCTCCCTCCCCCTATCTCTCCCTCCCTCACCCTCCATCCATATCACTCCCTCTCGCACCCTCTTCCTCCCTCCCCCTATCTCTTCCTCCCTCCCCCTATCTCTTCCTCCCTCCCCCTATCTCTCCCTCCCTCACCCTCCATCCATATCACTCCCTCTCGCACCCTCTTCCTCCCTCCCCCTATCTCTTCCTCCCTCCCCCTATCTCTTCCTCCCTCCCCCTATCTCTTCCTCCCTCCCCCTATCTCTCCCTCCCTCACCCTCCATCCATATCACTCCCTCTCGCACCCTCTTCCTCCCTCCCCTATCTCTTCCTCCCTCCCCCTATCTCTCCCTCCCTCACCCTCCATCCATATCACTCCCTCTCGCACCCTCTTCCTCCCTCCCCCTATCTCTTCCTCCCTCCCCCTATCTTTTCCTCCCTCCCCCTATCTCTCCCTCCCTCACCCTCCATCCATATCACTCCCTCTCGCACCCTCTTCCTCCCTCCCCCTATCTCTTCCTCCCTCCACCTATCTCTTCCTCCCTCCCCCTATCTCTCCCTCCCTCACCCTCCATCCATATCACTCCCTCTCGCACCCTCTTCCTCCCTCCCCCTATCTCTTCCTCCCTCCCCCTATCTCTCCCTCCCTCACCCTCCATCCATATCACTCCCTCTCGCACCCTCTTCCTCCCTCCCCTATCTCTTCCTCCCTCACCCTCCATCCATATCACTCCCTCTCGCACCCTCTTCCTCCCTCCCCCTATCTCTTCCTCCCTCCCCCTATCTCTTCCTCCCTCCCCCTATCTCTCCCTCCCTCACCCTCCATCCATATCACTCCCTCTCGCACCCTCTTCCTCCCTCCCCCTATCTCTTCCTCCCTCCACCTATCTCTTCCTCCCTCCCCCTATCTCTCCCTCCCTCACCCTCCATCCATATCACTCCCTCTCGCACCCTCTTCCTCCCTCCCCCTATCTCTTCCTCCCTCCCCCTATCTCTCCCTCCCTCACCCTCCATCCATATCACTCCCTCTCGCACCCTCTTCCTCCCTCCCCTATCTCTCCCTCCCTCACCCTCCATCCATATCACTCCCTCTCGCACCCTCCTCCTCCCTCCCCCTATCTCTTCCTCCCTCCCCCTATCTCTCCCTCCCTCACCCTCCATCCATATCACTCCCTCTCGCACCCTCTTCCTCCCTCCCCCTATCTCTTCCTCCCTCCAACTATCTCTCCCTCCCTCACCCTCCATCCATATCACTCCCTCTCGCACCCTCTTCCTCCCTCCCCCTATCTCTTCCTCCCTCCCCCTATCTCTTCCTCCCTCCCCCCATCTCTCCCTCCCTCACCCTCCATCCATATCACTCCCTCTCGCACCCTCTTCCTCCCTCCCCCTATCTCTTCCTCCCTCCCCCTATCTCTTCCTCCCTCCCCCTATCTCTTCCTCCCTCCCCCTATCTCTCCCTCCCTCACCCTCCATCCATATCACTCCCTCTCGCACCCTCTTCCTCCCTCCCCTATCTCTTCCTCCCTCCCCCTATCTCTCCCTCCCTCACCCTCCATCCATATCACTCCCTCTCGCACCCTCTTCCTCCCTCCCCCTATCTCTTCCTCCCTCCCCCTATCTCTCCCTCCCTCACCCTCCATCCATATCACTCCCTCTCGCACCCTCTTCCTCCCTCCCCTATCTCTTCCTCCCTCCCCCTATCTCTCCCTCCCTCACCCTCCATCCATATCACTCCCTCTCGCACCCTCTTCCTCCCTCCCCCTATCTCTTCCTCCCTCCACCTATCTCTTCCTCCCTCCCCCTATCTCTCCCTCCCTCACCCTCCATCCATATCACTCCCTCTCGCACCCTCTTCCTCCCTCCCCCTATCTCTTCCTCCCTCCCCCTATCTCTTCCTCCCTCCCCCTATCTCTTCCTCCCTCCCCCTATCTCTCCCTCCCTCACCCTCCATCCATATCACTCCCTCTCGCACCCTCTTCCTCCCTCCCCTATCTCTTCCTCCCTCCCCCTATCTCTCCCTCCCTCACCCTCCATCCATATCACTCCCTCTCGCACCCTCTTCCTCCCTCCCCCTATCTCTCCCTCCCTCACCCTCCATCCATATCACTCCCTCTCGCACCCTCTTCCTCCCTCCCCCTATCTCTTCCTCCCTCCCCTATCTCTTCCTCCCTCCCCCTATCTCTCCCTCCCTCACCCTCCATCCATATCACTCCCTCTCGCACCCTCTTCCTCCCTCCCCTATCTCTTCCTCCCTCCCCCTATCTCTCCCTCCCTCACCCTCCATCCATATCACTCCCTCTCGCACCCTCTTCCTCCCTCCCCTATCTCTTCCTCCCTCCCCCTATCTCTCCCTCCCTCACCCTCCATCCATATCACTCCCTCTCGCACCCTCTTCCTCCCTCCCCCTATCTCTTCCTCCCTCCCCCTATCTCTTCCTCCCTCCCCCTATCTCTCCCTCCCTCACCCTCCATCCATATCACTCCCTCTCGCACCCTCTTCCTCCCTCCCCCTATCTCTTCCTCCTTCCCCCTATCTCTTCCTCCCTCCCCCTATCTCTCCCTCCCTCACCCTCCATCCATATCACTCCCTCTCGCAACCTCTTCCTCCCTCCCCTATCTCTTCCTCCCTCCCCCTATCTCTCCCTCCCTCACCCTCCATCCATATCACTCCCTCTCGCACCCTCTTCCTCCCTCCCCCTATCTCTTCCTCCCTCCCCCTATCTCTTCCTCCCTCCCCCTATCTCTCCCTCCCTCACCCTCCATCCATATCACTCCCTCTCGCACCCTCTTTCTCCCTCCCCCTATCTCTTCCTCCCTCCACCTATCTCTTCCTCCCTCCCCCTATCTCTCCCTCCCTCACCCTCCATCCATATCACTCCCTCTCGCACCCTCTTCCTCCCTCCCCCTATCTCTTCCTCCCTCCCCCTATCTCTCCCTCCCTCACCCTCCATCCATATCACTCCCTCTCGCACCCTCTTCCTCCCTCCCCTATCTCTTCCTCCCTCACCCTCCATCCATATCACTCCCTCTCGCACCCTCTTCCTCCCTCCCCCTATCTCTTCCTCCCTCCCCCTATCTCTTCCTCCCTCCCCCTATCTCTCCCTCCCTCACCCTCCATCCATATCACTCCCTCTCGCACCCTCTTCCTCCCTCCCCCTATCTCTTCCTCCCTCCACCTATCTCTTCCTCCCTCCCCCTATCTCTCCCTCCCTCACCCTCCATCCATATCACTCCCTCTCGCACCCTCTTCCTCCCTCCCCCTATCTCTTCCTCCCTCCCCCTATCTCTCCCTCCCTCACCCTCCATCCATATCACTCCCTCTCGCACCCTCTTCCTCCCTCCCCTATCTCTCCCTCCCTCACCCTCCATCCATATCACTCCCTCTCGCACCCTCTTCCTCCCTCCCCTATCTCTTCCTCCCTCCCCCTATCTCTCCCTCCCTCACCCTCCATCCATATCACTCCCTCTCGCACCCTCTTCCTCCCTCCCCCTATCTCTTCCTCCCTCCCCCTATCTCTTCCTCCCTCCCCCTATCTCTCCCTCCCTCACCCTCCATCCATATCACTCCCTCTCGCACCCTCTTCCTCCCTCCCCCTATCTCTTCCTCCCTCCACCTATCTCTTCCTCCCTCCCCCTATCTCTCCCTCCCTCACCCTCCATCCATATCACTCCCTCTCGCACCCTCTTCCTCCCTCCCCCTATCTCTTCCTCCCTCCCCCTATCTCTCCCTCCCTCACCCTCCATCCATATCACTCCCTCTCGCACCCTCTTCCTCCCTCCCCTATCTCTTCCTCCCTCACCCTCCATCCATATCACTCCCTCTCGCACCCTCTTCCTCCCTCCCCCTATCTCTTCCTCCCTCCCCCTATCTCTTCCTCCCTCCCCCTATCTCTCCCTCCCTCACCCTCCATCCATATCACTCCCTCTCGCACCCTCTTCCTCCCTCCCCCTATCTCTTCCTCCCTCCACCTATCTCTTCCTCCCTCCCCCTATCTCTCCCTCCCTCACCCTCCATCCATATCACTCCCTCTCGCACCCTCTTCCTCCCTCCCCCTATCTCTTCCTCCCTCCCCCTATCTCTTCCTCCCTCCCCCTATCTCTTCCTCCCTCCCCCTATCTCTTCCTCCCTCCCCCTATCTCTCCCTCCCTCACCCTCCATCCATATCACTCCCTCTCGCACCCTCTTCCTCCCTCCCCCTATCTCTTCCTCCCTCCCCCTATCTCTCCCTCCTTCACCCTCCATCCATATCACTCCCTCTCGCACCCTCTTCCTCCCTCCCCCTATCTCTTCCTCCCTCCCCCTATCTCTTCCTCCCTCCCCCTATCTCTTCCTCCCTCACCCTCCATCCATATCACTCCCTCTCGCACCCTCTTCCTCCCTCCCCCTATCTCTTCCTCCCTCCCCCTATCTCTTCCTCCCTCCCCCTATCTCTCCCTCCCTCACCCTCCATCCATATCACTCCCTCTCGCACCCTCTTCCTCCCTCCCCCTATCTCTTCCTCCCTCCACCTATCTCTTCCTCCCTCCCCCTATCTCTCCCTCCCTCACCCTCCATCCATATCACTCCCTCTCGCACCCTCTTCCTCCCTCCCCCTATCTCTTCCTCCCTCCCCCTATCTCTTCCTCCCTCCACCTATCTCTTCCTCCCTCCCCCTATCTCTCCCTCCCTCACCCTCCATCCATATCACTCCCTCTCGCACCCTCTTCCTCCCTCCCCCTATCTCTTCCTCCCTCCCCCTATCTCTTCCTCCCTCCCCCTATCTCTTCCTCCCTCCCCCTATCTCTCCCTCCCTCACCCTCCATCCATATCACTCCCTCTCGCACCCTCTTCCTCCCTCCCCCTATCTCTTCCTCCCTCCCCCTATCTCTCCCTCCCTCACCCTCCATCCATATCACTCCCTCTCGCACCCTCTTCCTCCCTCCCCCTATCTCTTCCTCCCTCCCCCTATCTCTCCCTCCCTCACCCTCCATCCATATCACTCCCTCTCGCACCCTCTTCCTCCCTCCCCCTATCTCTTCCTCCCTCCCCCTATCTCTCCCTCCCTCACCCTCCATCCATATCACTCCCTCTCGCACCCTCTTCCTCCCTCCCCCTATCTCTTCCTCCCTCCCCCTATCTCTCCCTCCCTCACCCTCCATCCATATCACTCCCTCTCGCACCCTCTTCCTCCCTCCCCCTATCTCTCCCTCCCTCCCCCTATCTCTTCCTCCCTCCCCCTATCTCTTCCTCCCTCCCCCTATCTCTCCCTCCCTCACCCTCCATCCATATCACTCCCTCTCGCACCCTCTTCCTCCCTCCCCCTATCTCTTCCTCCCTCCCCCTATCTCTCCCTCCCTCACCCTCCATCCATATCACTCCCTCTCGCACCCTCTTCCTCCCTCCCCCTATCTCTTCCTCCCTCCCCCTATCTCTTCCTCCCTCCCCCTATCTCTTCCTCCCTCCCCCTATCTCTTCCTCCCTCCCCCTATCTCTCCCTCCCTCACCCTCCATCCATATCACTCCCTCTCGCACCCTCTTCCTCCCTCCCCCTATCTCTTCCTCCCTCCCCCTATCTCTCCCTCCCTCACCCTCCATCCATATCACTCCCTCTCGCACCCTCTTCCTCCCTCCCCCTATCTCTTCCTCCCTCCCCCTATCTCTCCCTCCCTCACCCTCCATCCATATCACTCCCTCTCGCACCCTCTTCCTCCCTCCCCCTATCTCTTCCTCCCTCCCCCTATCTCTTCCTCCCTCCCCCTATCTCTCCCTCCCTCACCCTCCATCCATATCACTCCCTCTCGCACCCTCTTCCTCCCTCCCCCTATCTCTTCCTCCCTCCCCCTATCTCTTCCTCCCTCCCCCTATCTCTTCCTCCCTCCCCCTATCTCTTCCTCCCTCCCCCTATCTCTTCCTCCCTCCCCCTATCTCTCCCTCCCTCACCCTCCATCCATATCACTCCCTCTCGCACCCTCTTCCTCCCTCCCCTATCTCTTCCTCCCTCCCCCTATCTCTCCCTCCCTCACCCTCCATCCATATCACTCCCTCTCGCACCCTCTTCCTCCCTCCCCCTATCTCTTCCTCCCTCCCCCTATCTCTCCCTCCCTCACCCTCCATCCATATCACTCCCTCTCGCACCCTCTTCCTCCCTCCCCCTATCTCTTCCTCCCTCCCCCTATCTCTTCCTCCCTCACCCTCCATCCATATCACTCCCTCTCGCACCCTCTTCCTCCCTCCCCCTATCTCTTCCTCCCTCCCCCTATCTCTTCCTCCCTCCCCCTATCTCTTCCTCCCTCCCCCTATCTCTTCCTCCCTCCCCCTATCTCTTCCTCCCTCCCCCTATCTCTCCCTCCCTCACCCTCCATCCATATCACTCCCTCTCGCACCCTCTTCCTCCCTCCCCCTATCTCTTCCTCCCTCCCCCTATCTCTTCCTCCCTCCCCCTATCTCTCCCTCCCTCACCCTCCATCCATATCACTCCCTCTCGCACCCTCTTCCTCCCTCCCCCTATCTCTTCCTCCCTCCCCCTATCTCTTCCTCCCTCCCCCTATCTCTTCCTCCCTCCCCCTATCTCTTCCTCCCTCCCCCTATCTCTTCCTCCCTCCCCCTATCTCTTCCTCCCTCCCCCTATCTCTTCCTCCCTCCCCCTATCTCTTCCTCCCTCCCCCTATCTCTTCCTCCCTCCCCCTATCTCTCCCTCCCTCACCCTCCATCCATATCACTCCCTCTCGCACCCTCTTCCTCCCTCCCCCTATCTCTTCCTCCCTCCCCCTATCTCTTCCTCCCTCCCCCTATCTCTTCCTCCCTCCCCCTATCTCTTCCTCCCTCCCCCTATCTCTTCCTCCCTCCCCCTATCTCTTCCTCCCTCCCCCTATCTCTTCCTCCCTCCCCCTATCTCTTCCTCCCTCCCCCTATCTCTTCCTCCCTCCCCCTATCTCTTCCTCCCTCCCCCTATCTCTTCCTCCCTCCCCCTATCTCTTCCTCCCTCCCCCTATCTCTCCCTCCCTCACCCTCCATCCATATCACTCCCTCTCGCACCCTCTTCCTCCCTCCCCCTATCTCTTCCTCCCTCCCCCTATCTCTTCCTCCCTCCCCCTATCTCTCCCTCCCTCACCCTCCATCCATATCACTCCCTCTCGCACCCTCTTCCTCCCTCCCCCTATCTCTTCCTCCCTCCCCCTATCTCTTCCTCCCTCCCCCTATCTCTTCCTCCCTCCCCCTATCTCTTCCTCCCTCCCCCTATCTCTTCCTCCCTCCCCCTATCTCTCCCTCCCTCACCCTCCATCCATATCACTCCCTCTCGCACCCTCTTCCTCCCTCCCCCTATCTCTTCCTCCCTCCCCCTATCTCTTCCTCCCTCCCCCTATCTCTTCCTCCCTCCCCCTATCTCTTCCTCCCTCCCCCTATCTCTCCCTCCCTCACCCTCCATCCATATCACTCCCTCTCGCACCCTCTTCCTCCCTCCCCCTATCACTCCAGTCCTCTCCCTTCCTCGTAACTCGAAGAAAAGTATTTCATCTTCCGTTCTCATATATATATGAGGCAAATGCAAATATTTCGTAAATCGCTTCTTGCCCAACCGTCGAAGTTCATGCTATCGGCGTTCTTATTTATATTCTCCTGCATTTTCCCCCCAAACACTGTCCAAAATAACTTTTCCTGCCGGTTGCGAAGCGTTTATTTCCTTCTTTATAATCATCAGAATTCAGACAAGCGCGATCATTAAACAAGTTTGGGTAAACAGCGGCATAGGAAATCGGTCAATGAAAAATGCAGGGAGAATGTGTTGTGCAGATGGAGTGAGGGAAAGGGGTGGGGGAGGGGGTTGGGGAGGAGGGGGAGGGAAAAGAGAGAAAGATGGAGAGATAGATATGTAGACAGACAGAGAGAGAGGAAAGTAGAAGAGGAGAAGGAGAGTGAAATAAGCGAGAGATGGAAAGGGGTGTTGAAGGGGAGGGGATGTGTATGCAGTAGACCATAAGGCCTTGCGCCGCTGCTTCCTGAAACCTCAGCTTAACCGCCAAACCCCAAATGGTTCGGCTGGATGGAGCATGCGGCCCGTTAGTGTGGGAGGAGGGTGAAATGGGGGATTGAGTGATGAAGAGGCCAAGGTAAGGGGCGTAAAAGGGGTCGTATAAATGAGTAGATTAAGACTGGATTACAATATGCTATCCTATGGATGAGCATAATTTACTTTTCGGTGCCGTCAGATTCGTTCGAAATTAATTCGAATTTTAAATAAAACATTATTGGCACGAATAGAATTGGAAAGGTAAATTAGAATGTATAAATTACATTGTTCGCTATAAATGTTAAGGCTAACCGCATTATTCCAATGAATTTAAAATAACGCGAAGTGGCTTAATCAAAGTCTTTTCGCATAAAACATTCACATTTGGTGGAATAGGGTATAATCGATTAAAACAGACAAAATATATTTATGTATATTTTTCACTGTGTTAAAAATTATTCGCGATTTGCGATAATTATTCTGGAGGACACTGATTCCGAGAGCATTCACATCCATTGCTCTATGTTAGGGGTCCTCAAAGTGCGGCCCTACGTTTATGTTAGTTCGGCCCCGCGGAAGACTTTGAATAGTAAGATTAATATTGAACAATGCATAGGTCAGGTTAATTTGGCGAATCATAAAGTGAAATTCATAAAAATGTGCAAATTGAAAAGACTGTACATACTTCTTTACTGCTTATTTCGATATATTTGTACTCCTTTTTTTAAAAGTCACATTGCATCCCAATATGTATGATATTTATTCTACATAGTGTCACTAGCTATACAGATGTTAACAATGCGCCGCACGGGTGTGAAAAATTCTTATTGGAGACCACATTTTTTAAAATTCAAATTTGTATTTTACAAAGAATGTTTTCTAAACCAATGAACGTATACATTATATTTTATGTACAAATAATTTTATGGGCATTTGCATTAATTGTGATATAATAATTCCGTGATTTTTGTAGCAATGAACATAAATTTTAAAACTACTTAATTCTACATTTTTGGTTAAAATCCACATGAACCAATATCCAACGTGTTGAATAAATGTCTATCCTAATATAATAACACTCAGCTTTCAAAAGTTTCCTATAGGTTTAAAAGTCAATGTTAAACCAAAGAAAAATATCCAAGTTTTACATTGAATTCCCGCATGCGATTGCATTTAAATGTTTGCAGATAAACAATAAGTTGCCTCATTCTCATTAAATAATATTCCTTCGCGCTTCTGCGGAATGTTTTTAAATGAAAACGCCAAAGAAAAATGGTCCGAATATTTTAATGTTTTATTATATTTTGGTGAAGACTCCTAAATCGTCCTTAATATTTCTATAAATTACCCTATTAAGTGATATAACTTGTCCTAAGGTAGCCACGCTATAATCTCAGATGGCAAAAACACCAAATTGGTATTAATATCAGAGGTTCAAAACCAAATAAAAACATTCAATCCTACGAACTTCACCGTGTTTTTCCATTCATTTCGTATTTTTCCCGTCATAGGCCCTGACGATCCAATTTTTAAGGCTCTCACAGCTTCCCTTTATATCAATGTTTCCCAAACTTTTTGACCAAGCGAACCCCTTTTTATAATCATCCAAATATCGCGAACCCCCTCCTAAAGATAAAAATTTCCAAGCATTATCTTTCTTACCTGGGTATAAATTATTAAAATATATATATCCTAAACAGTTTTTATATTTATTGATTTAAGTATACAATATTTATTATAACATTATTTCCACCTTTTATATATAATTTTTCGTTGCATATTTGCATGTTTGTAAACTTGCGGCCATATTAGTAGTAAGGGGAACACCGTAATTTTTATTTCCATATTAAAATTACGAAGAATTATCATAAAAAGTTGAGAATTAAAACAGACCAGAAGTACAAAATTTACTTTTTTTACAATTTGCGTGCAATATTGTCTCAACATTCGTCCTTGTCCCTTTAGTTACCAGTGCATTACAACCAGGGCCGGCAAAGCGGGCGGCAAAATCTTGGGGGCGCTATTCCGATAGATTCTATCTATGCATTACTTGCAAGTGAATAAATACTGGCTAACAATTTATATCGCCGAACAGGCTGGAATCTTTGTGGCATTCGTACTGTTTTGTTCTTTATCTATAATATTTACAGAGCGATGAATAAATTAATATGTACACAGCAATTATCTCTAGAAACATTTACGGAGAGGGGTGCCCGGGGCGCCAAAGTTCCTCGGGCCGCCCCTGAATACAATTATATTATCCGCCATGATACCGATTTGTGCATTGTTTAAAGAAGACAATGAATGGTCTTCTATCAACTTATTGCTTACAAGACGAAGGCCAATACAGTTTCCGTTGTTACAAAAGGCTCCTCTACATAGTGGAAAGGGAGCGATGATTTTTATTCTAAGGCTGATAAATAGGTTTAGCTACACAAACATTCTTTTCCTGCTTCAAATAAAAGTTTGATATAAATATTGATTAACTAATGGATTATTTTGAATTTTAATAAAAAAGTACTTATATAGAATTTGTTTAAAACTTGAATGCAAACAAGGACCAAATTAAGTGATTTACCAAAAAACTTTTCTCGCCATTACGGATTTTTTTGCCGCCAACCCCCTAAGACATCTTGCGAACCCCCTGGGGGTCATCTTGCGAACTACAGTTTGGGAACGACTGCTTCATATGCAACAAGCCCCAAGCAATAGTAGCCATTTTTCAATCAGGCGAGAATCTGGTGCAACAATTACACAGACACGTTCACAGCTAGGTGACTACAAAAGCGGAAGGTGCTTATAGATAAATACAACACGCCCTACTTGACTTGTGACGAGCACGAATACATGTAACGGAAGGGCATGGCTGATTCTGCGTATGTAAAAATAAATCCACACGTACAAAAAGAAAATCCCAAGCGCTTGCTTTAAATACAGGATTTTTTCAGAAAAAAATAACAGGACTCAGTAAAAATACTCGTTCTATTTCATTCTGATTCTAAAATGAAACGGAATCAAAGGATTCGAAAATCATTCGTGGCCAGCAGATAGAGCATTTCGTAGAATTATTACCATTTGAAATTTGGTTTCCTTGGATATAAACTATTTTTTAAATCTATCTCTTCAGTTTAATTTCAAAATCAACAATTGAATATATTTCGATTGAATTTGGATGTATTACGGCGGACACTCTGTTTAAATCCAGTTATTACCATTCGCTTACTCGCCTCAGCGAACCAAAATAATTCCCGCAGACACAATCAAGACTGAAACAAAAAAATCAACTTATATGTTAAAATCGATGCCATTATTTTTTTATTATAAGCCATAAAAAATATTTGTACATTGGACAAATTGAGTATTGCAGCCACTCCATAGTATCAAAACTTAACTTCACGGACCTCGTGAATCTTGCGTTGTGTTACGTGTTAACGAAGTGTATAACTCTCCATTTTATCACCAAAATCGTACACCGTAACGACTCAAATAAAAACTTGTGTGAATTCGCCTAAATTGCATTTACATCCAATAAATTATATTTTTGGAAATGTAACCGTTGGAATTAAAAGCTCAATGTGATTCGTTGTTATATAAAATAATATGCTTGATGAATTATCTCATGATGCAAATATTAGACATTCGATAATGAAGTGGTTTTCCTAAATCACTGGCAAATTATTTTAACACCTAAAGCAATGGTTTTCAACCAATGGCACTCGTCCCTATTGATTTGCTTCTAGAGATATGAAGGGATACGCCGACGTGTTGAATATTATCATTTTTCTTATTCGCATTTCATGCACGGCTTTAGAATCAAAATCTGACATACAATTTATCACTATAAAATGTAAAAATGGAATTAAACAAATATCCTGAGGCCGAAGTACCCAACCCACGGGCTGAATGCGGCTCACTAAGCATTTAATTTAATAATTTTAATTTCAATTAGTAGGGCAGCTCCGGATCTCCGATCCTCAACGCGATTTAAATAAACTGAAAGTTTAGTGAAATAATTTTGATTGAATAATTAATGAAATGAAATGCAAATAATCTAAATAGTTCGGCCCTAGGTTAGATCTCCTTTGTTTCCTATTCAGTTGACGTGTTTCCCTAATTCTTTGGCTTTCTAGTACTCTCCGCTCCTCATCTACACGGGCAATCCTATGAGCTTCCGCGTCTCTTTCTCTCTCTTTCCTACAATACTCTTCCTTTGATCTCTGGCTCCTCTTTTTCTCTCTGGCAGCTGTAGCTGGGCTAATAGCCCCACCTTATCTTAGTTCCAATGATTATCGTTGCACCCTTATAGACGAACTCACAGACAATTGCTTTACTTCAGGTGTCTATCAACGACTGCTTTTAACTTCTTACAGGACCTACTATAAAGGCGACGTCAATTCAACCGTTTATTTAGATTATCAATGAAGAGAAGATAACCATATAATGTGTTTACAAAGTAACGTGCGTCCCTATTCTTATCTAATTTCTAATTGAAGCGTGAGCCTATTTGCGTTAATAAGGATTACAGATGTGCAATATGACGGTTCTACTTACAAAAAGGTAAGATTCCAGGATTCAAACCATGAAACAAAACAAAAAACAAACTAATTGCACAATTTAAAATAAAACTCAATACGTTGAGAGCTTGCTTGTTATACACATGTTACTGACACAGCTAGAAACGCTTCCCAAACGCAGTCAACAAAATAATTATCCGTAAATATTTACGTTGATATGCTACATTAATTTCGATGCTTATGTTAAACAAAAGTGCGAAGCGAATAACGCTATTCTTTCACCTTTTTGAAGGTATTGATAGTAATTGAATCGGAGGCAACAATGGCGGTCGCCTTGGCAACGCCCGAGAAGAGTACGAAATATCCGCAAAATTTCGAAAAACAATGTGTATTTCTGAAAACTTCGACCGTGTAACGTATAAGAATGGCAAGAATGAGATAGCATAGAGATTTAGCTGTCAGATAAAGTAAAAAAGAAGAAACTCGATTCATATTTACGTATTTTAACGAATGAAGAAAGAAAACCTTGCACTCTGAAAAATCGAAAATCCCTTGTAAACTTATGGGAAAATATAATTGTCTCCTGGATTCGAACCGGGGACACTTTGGTAAAGGAAATATTTTTCCAGGGACCTCATAGCCAGTATAAATAAAACGCCGTTTACCACATATCTTTACGACGAACGGTTCTCGAGAAATACGCCGATATATATTGTAAACAAATGTCTAAAGACGTCAACGTAAAATTAGTACATGGTGTCACAAAATGGTCGTATAAGATCGTAATTTTAAAACAAAATGTTTTATGTCCAAATGTCGGCAGACCCCTTGTTTCCTCAGAAAACGCGATTTAACTGAACGCAATGTGGCAACACTGCATGTGGGAAATTGCAGGTTTCATATGAATAAGAGCATATTGTTCCAAAATAAGTGTTAGCATGACCTGTTATAGATAAACGACCGAGTATTAATTAGTATTACAGGCAGTCCCCGTTTTTTGTCGGTCCGATTTTCGTCGCAGTTTTCAGGAAGGTAACCTTACGAATAAGCGGGGACTGCCAGTACTTCAGTAGGTTGGCGACGCTTGCAAGCTACAACGCCATGCAGCTCCTTTTCCCCTTATCCACTCATCTGGGTATGCCGTGTATAGACGTCATGGTCGGACGCACCGGTGTTGGGTATGACGGATTTAGACGTCATGGCATTTTTCATGCTGATTGCTATGGGTATGCCGGGATTTTCCGTCCCGTAGCTTCTCGCACTTATAGCTTGGTTCTTCTAGTTCGTCCTACCTACCATAGATGGCCTTGTCTTCCTTTTTCTTTGAGAAGCAGGTCTTCAGAAGAGAGTTCTGTATGTGTGTTGCGGGTTGCATTTCCGTTTACGCCACTTCTTGAATGACCGTTTATGACACTCGGGATTTTTTCACACTCCCTTGCGAAAACTCAACACTTTTCTCTGGATGCGCTTTTGCCTCAAGGGTAATCCTGCTATTTATGAATGTTTTTCCTGCTACTAATCCTAACGGTACATGTGAAAAACAAATGTATATGGAAAGTTCAGTTTGCTTCTGAAATTTAAAAGAGACGTTTCGTTTCTAAGAGAAGCATTTTTTATCAGTTACTCTGTTTTATATTTGCGGAAACTGGGTGATATTTAACTTTATTTATTTAATTACCCACTGAGGGTGGGACTTGAAAAAAACAATTACCCAGTTGAGTGGTTAAGGGAGGTTACCTTCCTGAAAACTGCGACGAAAAGCAGACCGACAAAAAGCGGGGACTGCCTGTAATACTAATTAATACTCGGTCGTTTATCTACAACAGGTCGTGCTAACACTTATTTTGGAACAATATACTCTTATTAGTATGAAACCCACAATTTCCCACATGCAGTGTTGCCACATCGCGTTCAATTAAATCGCGTTCTCTGAGGAAACAGGGGGTCTGCCGACATTTGGACATAGAAAATTTTAGTTTTAAAATTTCGCGAGGATTCACGTGATTAAGTTCTTATACGGTCATTTTGGGACACCCTGTATATAAAGTTAGATGTACCTGCCCAAATAAATTTTTATTCAACAAAATCTGTTAATACGTATCTAGCGTTAAATTGGGACCCCTTAATAAATATATCTCCATTCAGTCAAGTTCTCCTTACTGTTCTTTTTAATCTTTTCTCAAAGACTGAATTCCATGATGATTTTAACATTGACATGGTTAACCTAAAAACCTAATTTTTGCTCAATTTTCACTCATATAGTGCCTAAGACCCTTTAGGGAATTTCCGATTCAACATTAATCCAATCCACCGAATCATTGGCAATTAACAAAACAGAAATGGTATGCCACTCTATCTTAAGGGTTAGGTAAGCAAAAAGATTGATAACTACTGATCTGAAGGCTACGGCCGCGTAATCGTATCGTTTTTAATTCAGACTAAATCCTGGGATGCATCATATATGACTTCTCAATATCGCGAACACAAAATCGGCAAGGTTTTCAAGTCAGTCCTTCAAATATACTTTATCAGTAGGTATCAAGTGAATAGATTTTCTTTTAAATTAACGTTTTCTCCTAATTTTAATTGCATTTCAAATAGAAATACCGATTCTATCACTGTGCCACCAAGATTCACATTTATGAAAATTTCATAAATTTAAATTATCTCGAGACATTGAACAAAAGTATACTAAAACTAAACGAATTGGTCCAAATGTATTGCAATTCGTGACTTCGGAACCCAACACATTATATCTTATACCAAATGTCTACTTTCTGATAATTAATAGAACGTGCTAATGAACTGTATGCAATCATTTTATTATATAACGACAAAACCTTTTTCTTAAAAGTGGAAAAACCGAGATTAAAATAATTCCAAGGGATTTTACAAATATATTTTCCGGGTACTCCAAGCATATGTTCGCGATCAATCAGGCAGAAATCTTTTTCTATTTGGTTAGTTTTTGATTTTTCCAGTTTCCGAAAAATATTTAGAAACTCCGTTTTATTTTTGTCTAGAACTCCAAAATTCATTTATGCTATTTTCAAATAATTTTAGGTTTACAATCTGATCTATTATTTACTTTGGATCCATTTCCAGTACAATACAATATAAAGTAACTACTTTCCGGTAGGTTTTAGGCCCACACCGACTAATCCTGGCTATCCAAAGACTTTCGCTCAAAATTCTCATACTTCATCCCTTCTTTTAACGAATATAATATACCGTTCCTCTTCGTATTTGCCTTTTTCCTAGCATTCTTCCTTCTATGACTTATTTCAGTATACTATTCCCTTTCTAACTTTGACCCACCCACTTCTGTCTGTTCCTCATTACTCTAATTAAGTTCCTCTCTTCCCCTGCTATATTCAAAACTTCCTCATTCCTTTCCCTCTGTGTCCAACTGATTTTCCTCTAATCTACGTCATAGCCAAATCTCAAACGCCTCTATTCTTCTATTCTCTATTCTTTTCTCATTTATATTTAAGAACTAGAACCAGTTTTATTTTGTACACACACTGCATGATCCATCGTCAAGCGTCTTTTTAATTAAGTCAAATAATAATGTAGCATAAAATACAGTTATATTCATCATACATCTCAAATATGGAGCAAACCATCGAAACTGGAAGAAAGATATGTACTTCGAAATATTTACTAGTATATGTTTAATATAGAAAAATCTCTTTTGCATAGCAAAATAAATAGATCATGTTAAAAATAGGAAATTTGGATGTAATACGATAGTACCTAATAAGTAAGTAAGACCTCAGAGAGTAGGTACATAGTTTTTTCCTCTCCGACACTTATACTCAGAAACGACCTCGGTCTCACGCCTATAGTATCATTTTCCATTTTTATTTTAATGTTTGCAACTCCAACCGCCATCTCCATCCGGGTATTCCGTAGAAGAGAACCTATGGACTCCTTCTTTGATAGCCCGCCATGGAATCTTGCCAATATCCTCCTGTCGATTTGAGGCATCGATCGCCCATATGGAGTCCACTCTCGACGCTCTGTTTGGAAACAAAACCGGAAAGGTTGAAAATGCCTCTAAGCTACCCTCATGGTACTTATTCCTCCAGTCCTTTTCTCTCTCTCTCTATTTTTCCAGGCTCTGAGGTGATAAAAGACATCTTTCCCGGTCTCCCCACCTCTCATGTCACGTCTCCCACCCCCTTCTCTCTGCATCACGACCGCCCTTATTTCTTGAACCGGAGGCCCCTTACCCCTTCCCAAGGGACTCTAGTATCCCCATCCTCTCCGTTTGTACTCCAGACTGCTGCTGATACTCGCCCCTTTTCAAGGGTCATTTCACTCACCCTCTCTCTTAAATCCACCCCACTTTGATCCTTCTATTTCTTCTCCGCTCACTTTTTCCCCGTCCTTCCGGAAGGAGGCTATTGGCAAACAGTGGTGTGGGGCCAACCTACCTCTCCACCTCTCCTGCGATGGGCACTTCCTTTACGCACACCCGAATTATTACGCTTTCTTTTTCCAACAGCATCAACTCTTCTTCCACTTCTCTCTCTTTGAATGTTTCCTTCTCTTTTCCTATTCCATCAATTCTCCTCAAGAAAGCCATGTTTTATATATATTTATTTGTAACGACACATTTATTATGTTCTTCCTCTCTTTATACCTTCCTACGAATTTCTCTGGATGAGAAAATGGAGTGGGAGTGTTCGCTTTTTACCGTTTGATTTTCAAAAATCGTATTTTATCGGAAAGAGGCCTTTTCTCATACAGAGATCTAATATATTTTCCTCTGTTTTAGCGTAGCTTCTAAGGTCTTCGACGAAATCGCCAACTGTTGGCGCTTTCATACAATCGATACTATGTATCAGACGAAAATCTAGGAGTCTCAATATAACGTGGCAAATATTTGATTTACTTGGGTTGAAAATAACATCATTTTTATATGGCTATTGATTAATTCCAAAAAACACAAATGATGATACGGATTGTGAATCTATTATGCCGAATTGAGAAAATTACTTGCAATTTTAAGCACAATAGTTAGGAGTATAACTTCTGTTAATGCTGCTAACCATAAAAACACATTGGTTTTGACCAAAAACCTATAACCGTGCCAATTTTCAAGTCTCCCGCTTATCAGAAAGTGACTCATAATTTGTATCCTTCTATATCCCCCATGTAAGAAACTGCTGTATAGTATACATAAGTATATTGTTATTATATATGTATATATATAAGGGAAACCCGGGTGACGCGACGCATCGGGACCCTTACAACCCAAGTGCTGCTCCTGATCATTTCTCTACCATTTCCGACAAAATAGCAGACAAATCTGCACAAAACCCGTCCAAGACCCCACCAACCACTCTAAAAAAAAATAGGTAGCTCCCCAAAACCTTCAACCTCAAAAGTTCCAGAAACACCCTCAAAACATCTGCATAAGATTAGTTCAGTTGAAATCCTTATTACTCCGGAGAACATGAAGAAGAAAAAAATATTAGAAGAAACAGAAGGAAGAGAAAGGAAAATCGAAGTCTGAACAATCGAATAAGTGTGAGTGCGAAGAAGACGGGAAAAAGTGAAAAGAAGAAACGAAATGAGAATGGAGACTTTATTACTGAAATTGATAGCAACAAATGTCTCGAATGTTGGGAGAATTATTATGTGACAGAAAGCAAAGCAGACTGGATTAGGTGTAAAGTTTGTAAATATTAGCTCCATGAAATTTGCACAATTTATGGTGAATTGTGCGGCAACTGTGGGAGAACCAAAGTACGGCATGAAAATCAGAAAACTGCTTAATTTATTGTTCTCATTTATGTTATTTTCTATTTTCATTTGTTTTCTCATTAGGTAATTGTATTTCTGTATTATCAAGAGGGCAATGAAACTTTTTTGTTTACCTTCTGCCAAATTTTTGAAGTTGTAATTTTTAGACCTGAAGGTTTTCTGAAAATTTTCTTAATTTTGAAAACTGAACATTAGGATAATATTAAATCCTTTTTTTTTATTGTTGAGGCCAATCACATAGTTCTGTAATTACACTTTCAAATTGATTAAATGCCTTGTATGTTTTTCAATTTTCCCTTTGAAAATGTGTTCAATAAATAATTTTCAACAGTTAATACAACTCTCACAAATCATTTTATTCTTTTTTTCATATTCTATTCTAAAATTTATTTTATTATCACAAAAATGAAAGGCATTTCGGTTTTTTACATGTGCGCGGCAACTCTCTCAAGGGTGCGACATAGCACACGGCAATGCGGCAACTCACCCTGTCTGCTAACTTCTTTTCTTTCACAGTAAATGCCATCTAAATAATTTTTTAAAAATATTTTTCTAGTCGAAATGTGTAGTTCAAGAACCACTCTTTTATATATACATATAGGTTTTTTAGGTCTTTAAACTTGTATCGATTTATAACGGATTTTCAAAAAGTGAAGCGCGTCACCCGGTTTTGCCTTATATCATCATCAGCCTTTTTCAATCCACTGACGGATGAAGGTCTCCACAAGAATTTTCCATTTTTCCCTGTCAACTGCCTCCCAGCTGTCTTTCGATCTTCTTTTCGGTCTCTTGGTGTTTCTTGGGATCCATTCGATGACACTGGACGTCCACCGCTGGTCATTTCTTCTAGCAATGTGGCCCGCCCACTGCCATTTTAACACCTTCACTCTTCTAATCACGTCACAGACACCCGTCTTCTTCCTTACCCAGTCGTTCCTCTTGCGGTCTCTTCGGGTGATCCCTAACATGCATCTCTCCATGCCCCTCTGTGTTGTTTGCAGGCGCTGTATCATTCTGGCATTCATGGTCAATGTTTCACAACCATATGTCAGAACAGGCAGAACACATTGGTCATACAGTCTCCTTTTTAGGAAGACTGGAATATTTGACTTATAGATGTTCGCATTCTTGCCAAAAGCACTCAATGCCATCTTCACCCTCCGGTTGATTTCTCCAAGAAGCGAACCATCAGTAGTGATGAGTTGACCATATATGTATGTATGTATATGTGTGTGTGTGCGCGCGTGCGTGCGTGTATGCATGCATGTATGTACGTATAGTAGAGCTTTCGGGATGATCCCTTCGTCAGTTGTGTCTCTCTTGTGCTGAAGAAGGGATCATCCCGAAAGCTCCAATAACCTATACAAATGTCTCTCTCCAACACCCCAGCGTCTCTCCTTCCGGTAAGTGTTCATTGGGTTTCCTTCAACACCTAGTTGTTCTAAATATCCTCATTTACTTTTCCTCTTCCGTCGTATTTATACACACACACACATACTAGTAATATCTGCTTGCATTTTGCAATCATATTTAAATTTTAGAATTTTAGGGGATTTCGAATTTTTCCCAGTCGATTTTGTACAAAATCATATAACCGTGCCAAATGTCATGTCTATAGCTCACATGGAGCTACATCATAATTTTTGTTCTCATTTGGGGCAATAATGGGGCAAAACAGACCCAAAAATCGGGATTATACGTATAATAAAATAGCCCAGGTCTGTTGGTTGGTTGGCCACGCTATTCCATAGGGCGTGCCTCTGGTAGCGAATTATGCTAATAACTCGAGAAAGAATCGAGGTAGAACTCGAAATTTGGCAGGAATGCTCGATTGATATATTTTAAGGTGATGACAAAATAAATCTCAAAAAAATCCTGGGTTCGACTCCAAGGAAGATCTTTCCATTTTCCGTAAAGCAACACGTAAAAATCGATTGTTTTGGCGTGCAGGATTTTATTGATTTGGAAATTAAAATTAGAAGGAATTAACCTACGATCTTCGGATCTGAATCATTTTAAAGAAAAAATTACCTTTCTTATTCTTTTCAACTTTTCCCGCCTACATTTCGAAACCACTCATGTTAAACCTTTAATTAACCTACTTTGTGGAAATCTTGCCATTTAAATGGGATGTTACCTTGGTTACCAATTATATTGTTAGACCTCAAAATCATTGTTATATCAATCCTTATGGGTGTACGCGTGCTTTGCATGCTTTTAATACGAGATAGGGAGGGAGAGAGAGGGGGATGGTAACGGAGAAGGGGAGGGAGGGAGGGAGGTGGAGAGAGGGAGGGAGAAAATCAGGGGGAGGGAGGGAATGAGGGGGAGGGGGTGGAGAGAGGGAGGGGAAGAAGAGAGGGAGAAAGAGGGAGGGAGGGAGGGAGAGAGAGGGAGGGAGAGAGAGAGGGAGGGAGAGAGAGAGAGAGAGGGAGAGAGAGGGAGAGAGATGGACGGAAGGAGAGAGGGGGAGGGAGGCTCACAGACAGACAGACGACTTTATTGAAAGCGAAATTGAGACGATATACCAGTGCCGTAACTAGGATATGGCGAAGGTGGCATTTGCCATAGGCGCCGCTTGCAATTACGACGTTTTTTAGGAGATATTTCACGTAAACCGAAAAAACCCATTATTTTTTATAAATAATTCCTAAACAATAACTGCTACGGAAAATTGTTAGAAATAATAGATGTAGGAAATTATATTTTCTACATTTTTTGTAATGATCAATGTATACAATACTGAGGTATTATCGGAGAAATATCACAAAAACCGAATCGGGTTTCGAATAAACTTCCACTTCCGCTAAACCGGTATTGTCCAATAAATAATTAGTTGTTTGTGCATATGCTAAAGTGTTATATATGAAGTTTGGTAACGATATGGCAAGTTCTTTTTGAGTTAGACGCCCACAATCACATACACACACAAGCATACACAGACATCAATCCGAAAATAGGCTTAATGTGTTCTACGGACCTCAAAAGTGTATTTCCGTTAAAATCTCGGAGTCGATTTTTTTTCGTGATCACAATACTTTCCCATTACTACTTATGCAGAAAGTAAAAATTCACGAAACGTTCTCATAGAAATTTTCACAAGGCTCGATCCATCATTTAAAAGGTGGTATGTGGCCCGCAGAGTCGTACATGAAGTCTCATGTGGCCCTTTAAGTAAAACGTTTGGTGACCCCTGCTCTATCGCCATGGACGTCAACAACGCCAAGTAAGTGTCCACTGGCTCTTTCCTATCCCTCCCAACTACTAGTTGCAATCTTATATATATATATATATATATATATATATATATATATATATATATATATATATATATATATATATATATATATATATATATATATATATATAAATACTACGGAAGAGGAAAGGTAAGTAAGGATATTTAGGGCAACTAGGTGTTGAAGGAAACCCAGTGAACACTTACCGAAAGTAGAGCCGCAGGGGTGTTGGAGAGACACATTTGTAGAGGTTAGAGCTTTCGGGATGATCCCTTCGTCAGCACAAGAGAGACACAACTGATATGGCAGTGACACTGGGGTGAAGGTGTGGGGGTGGAAGGGAAGGAGCGTGGAAAGGTCGGGGATTGGAGGATGTAGAAGGGGGAAGGGGGAAAGGGGAAAGAGAGGGTGGAAAGAAGGAAATATTAACGGATATTGAGGCCGGGAGGAGAGAAAGAGTTTAAGATTTGGATATGGGCCAGTTACCATTGACGGAGTTGGAGTGCGGAAGCGTCGTCCGGGAGGGCGCGGATGGCCCTCACCGTGAAACAAACATTGAAACTGAGATTGTGGTTATTCGCATGCACGCCCTCGGGTAGCTGTCGTTTAATACTAACGCTGTTGCGATGGCCGTTCATGCGAATGTTAAGGGAATTGCTGGTGAGTCCGACGTAAAAGGCGGGGCATTGGGTGCAGGTTAGTAGGTAGATGACGTTGCGGGTGGTACAGTTGGTAGGGGATGTTATGGGGTAGGTGATGTTGGTGGTGAGGTTTGAGAAAGAGTTGGAGGGTGGGTTTTTGGGGCATGTTTGGCGTCGTGGTCTGCGGCAGGGGTGGGACCCTGCAGGGTGCAGAGGAGTGGGTGATGGGGGTTCTTTTCTCCACAAGATGTTGGCAAGGTTGGGGGGTCTGCGGAAGGAGAGGATTGGGGGTGTGGGGAAGGAGACCTGGTTGGGGGAGGAAGTGAGGATTGGGTGGGCTGCCTTTAGGATGCTTTTTAGGGTATCGTGGATGCCGGGATAGAAGGTGGTGATAAGGGTGAGTTTGGTGGGGTAGAGTCGGGGGTTGCGGGGCGGTTGCAGTGTAGGTTAGGGGTGCTGGGAGCGAGAGCCCGTCGGATTTGGTCCCGAATCAGGTCCGGCGGGTATCCGCGTTGGAGGAAAGCATTTTCGAGGACAGAGCAGTACTCGGAAAGGGAGTCTCTGTCCGAGCAGATTCTCCGTCCTCGCCGGGCTAGGGCGTAGGGGATTGAAGTTTTAGTGTGGAGGGGGTGGCAGCTGTGGAAGTGAAGATATTGAAGGCGGTTGGAAGGTTTTAAATGCACTTTGGTGTGGATTTGGTTCACTCGGATGGAGAGGTCGACATCCAAGCAGGTGATGCTGGTGGGGGAGGAGTGGTAGGTGAAGGAGTGCGTGGGGTGGGAAGAGAGGCGCTGTAAAAAGGATTGGAGTGAGGCGGGTCCATGTGTCCAAAGAAGGAAAATGTCGTCGATATACCTCAGCCACAGGAGTGTTCTGGGGTGTATGTCGAGGAAACGTTCCTCCCATTCACCTAGGAAGACATTGGCGTGTGAGGGCACCATGCGATTGCCCATCGCCGTAAATTCTATTTGTAGGTAGTGGCGCCCTCCGAAGGTGAAGTTGTTGTTGTAGTGCACCATTTCGTTAGGAAGTGGGACGAGGTTCTTGAGTCAGGTGGTCCCGAGTCAAGGGATTTTTTCAGGGCGGACAGTCCGTCGTGGTGGGGGATGTTAGTATAAAGGGAGCAGACGTCTATTGTTGTCATGATTGTGGGAGGGGAGAGGGGAGCTATTTTAGGCGTTGAAGGAAGTGGTTGGTATCTTGGGCGAAAGATGGGATTTGACGAACGAGGAGTTGTAGGTGGAAGTCGACAAAGGCAGAGATGCGTTCCGTGGGAGAGTTGTGCTGACGAAGGGATCATCCCGAAAGCTCTATCCTCTACAAATGTGTCTCTCCAACACCCCAGCGGCTCTACTTCCGGCAAGTGTTCACTGGATTTCCTTCAACACCTAGTTGCCCTAAATATCCTTACCATTCCTCTTCCGTAGTAGTTACACACGCACGCACGCACACACGCACGCGCACACACGCACGCGCACACACACACACACACACACACACACACACATATATATATATATACGAGTTGTGTCTCTCTTGTGCTGACGAAGGTATCATCCCGAAAGCTCTAACCTCTACAAATGTGTCTCTCCAACAGCCAGCGGCTCTACTTCGGTAAGTGTTCACTGGGTTTCATTCAACACCTAGTTGACCTAAATACACACACACACACGCACGCACACACACACACACACATATATGAAAAAAACTATCATCGGTGCCTGACAGGAGGCAGCAGTACTGTCAGTATGGTATAGAGCCGAAAACAAATTATGTTTTCTGGGTCTATATCCAATAGAGCTGTAGGCGTGATCGGGACGATTTGAACAGCTACAGTACTGCGATGTGGAAAGCAAGAGGGAAACTACCACATTAAAATTCCCTAGTAATGATTATATGGTTGGACAATATGAGTTCTCTCAGGGAAAAATATTCCGGAGGTAAAATAGTCCCCCAATCGGATCTCCGGGCGGGGACTGCCTTGAGGAAAGCATTTGTAGAAGGTAACTTACGCTTAGGTACTTGGAATGTAAAAACCATGAGGAAGGCAGCAAAGCTAGAGAACCTGAAAGAACAGATGAGAAGAAATCGGACTGATATCATAGGGCTGAGCGAAGCTAGATGGGAAGGAGAAGGACAGTTCGACTCGGAAGAATTCACGGTAGTTTACTCAGGAGGAAATAGTGGGGCAAGCGGAGTAGCTCTTGTACATAGGAAAGATATGATGAAGAGCGTGAAAAAAATAACAGCAACGAACTATAGGTTGACGGCAATAAAGCTAAAAGCAGTCCCAGTGGACATGTTGATAATCCAGGTATATATGCCAACGTCCACTCATGAAGAAGAAGAAATTGAGGAGATGTACGAACAAATTAACGAGATTTACGAAGAAGACGGAAGAGGAAAGGTAAACTGCATAATAATGGGAGATTGGAACAGCATTGTTGGTGAAGGACAAGAAGAAAATGTTGTCGGTCAATACGGACTTGGGAAAAGAAACCGAGGAGGAGAAAAACTGGTAGAATTCTGTGTTAATAACGACTTAGTAGTGACTAATACATGGTTCAGAAATAATAAACGAAGGTTGTACACATGGAAAAGCCCAGGAGATAGAATGAGATGCCAAATAGATTACATCCTAATAAAACGAAGATTCAGGAACAGCATAAAAAATGCTAAGACATTACCAGGAGCAGACATTGATTCAGATCACATCCTTCTAATAGTCGATGTAACTACAAAGCTGAAACAAATAAGGAAAACGAGAAGAGATAGACAGATTTGGGACCTAGAAAAACTGAAAGAAAAGAAAGATGCCTTCAGCACGAAGTTGGAAGATCGCCTTAGAAATTTGGAAAACAAACCGAAGACCGTGGATACAGAATGGGAGGAAGTGAAAGCCAGCATCAAAGATACCTTGAATAAAGAGATTGGGAAACAAGAGAAGAAAATCAGAAAACCATGGATCACCAAGGAAATGCAGGAGAAAATGGATGACAGAAGAAAATGGAAACACGTTAAGAGTGAAGAAGGTAGAGCCAACTATAGACGCATAAACAATTAGATGAGATGGGTAACAGATAAAGCTAGGGAAAATTGGATAAAGAAAACTGTGAGGAAATACAACAGATGGAGAAGTTAGGAAGATACGATATGATGTACGCTAGGGCACTGGAGTTAGAAGATAAGAAGTCTAATGGGATTCGTGGTAAAGGAATTATTAACACAAATGGGAAAATAGTCGCAGAACCAAAGGATATAGCACAGGTATGGGAAGAATACATTAAGGAACTATACAAAAAGCAGGCAGGATCGGTACAAATGGAACTGGAAGAAGAGAATTGCATTGAAAAAGACAACTTGGGACGAAGTATTATGAAAAGCGAAGTAGAAAAGGCGATACAGGAACTAAAGAAAGGAAAAGCTACAGGCAGCGATGGAATACCGGTAGAGGTACTTAAAGTCATGCGATCGAAAGGACTAAAACTGATTACGAAACTAATGAACAAGATTTACGTCTCGGGAGAGTGGCCTCAGGATTTCTTAGATGTAACAATGATCCCTCTAAAGAAGAAGCCAAAGGCAATGCAGTGTAAGGACTACAGAACGATATCCCTACTGTCACACACTTCGAAGATCATCACAAGGATTTTTAATAAAAGACTAGAGAAAAAGGCCGAAGAAATGCTAGGGGAAGATCAATTCGGCTTCAGAAGAGGACGAGGAACCAGAGATGCTTTCGGTGAAGTGAGAATCATATCAGAAAGGGCAATAGAGTACATTCAAGATTGCTGCGTATGTTTCGTCGACTGGCAGAAGGCCTTTGATAGAGTAAATTGGGTACTGCTGATGAGGATATTAAAGGATATAGGTGTAGACTGGAAAGACAGGAGACTGATCAGGAATCTATATGTGAATCAAGTTGTAAAGGTCAGGTTGGAGAATGCGGACACCAGCGGAGTGCATATCGGTAGAGGAGTAAGACAGGGCTGCTGTCTATCGCCGATTCTATTCAATATATATGGAGAAAGACCCATGCAGGAAGCGTTAGAAGGCACGGGAGATTTCAAAATCGGAGAAAGGATTATAGGAACCGTGAAATACGCGGATGATCAAGTACTTCTAGCAGGAAGGGAAAAGGAACTCCAGTAAATGATAAATAGACTAGTGATAACAGGTAGAAAATACGGTATGGAAATTAATACAGAAGAATCCAAGGTTATGCGAATATCAAGTAAAGAAGAAGAAAATTTGAATATAAGTATTGGAGGAAAGCCATTAGAACAAGTTTCAGATTATAAATACCTTGGAAGCATCATAACGAGAGACGCACAATATAATGTACCGATGAAATCAGGTCTAGAATAACAAAAGCAAAAGCCGCTTTCAGAAGAAAGAAACTCCTGCTAACGGGAAAAATAAAGCAGGAAATTCGCAAGAGGTTGACAGAATGCTATGTGTGGAGTATAGCTTTGTATGGGGCAGAAACATGGACCCTAAGGAAAAATGATATTAAATACTTGGAAAGCTTCGAAATGCGGACATGGAGAAGAATGCTGAAGATAAAATGGAAAGATAGGGTGAAAAATGAGGAAGTACTACGAAGAATAGGAGAGAAGCGAACGATTATGCAGACTATCAGAAAGAGGAAGGCGAACTGGATTGGGCATTACCTGAGGAGAGAGTGCATGATTAAAGAAGTGCTAGAAGGAAAACTGGATGGAAAAAGAGAAAGAGGTAGGAAAAGGTTTCAGCTAGTAGACGACTTGAAAGGGAAAGAGTGCTATCAAGACATGAAGAAAACTGCGGAAAATGGGAGTATATGGAGAACCAAGTTTAACCTAGAATAATCACGGATCTGTCAAAGGACAGACTACCTATGACGATGATATGAGTTGTGTCTCTCTTATGCTGACGAAGGGATCATCCGGAAAGCTCTAACCTCTACAAATGTGTCTCTCCAACACCCCAGCGGCTCTACTTCCGGTAAATGTTCACTGGGTTTCCTTCAACACCTAGTTGACCTAAATATCCTTACTTACCGTCCTCTTCCGTAATATATATATATCATCATCATCATCATCATCAGCCTTTTTCAGTCCACTGACGGACGAAGGCCTCCCCCAGACTCTTCCAGTTTTCCCTGTCAACTGCCTCCCTCCTCCAAGTTTGCCCCAAGAACTTAACAAGCTCTCTGTCCCACCTGTCTTTCGGTCTTCTTTTCGGTCTCTTGATGTTTCTTGGGATCCATTCGATGACACTGGACGTCCAACGCTGGTCATTTCTTCTAGCAGTGTGGCCCGCCCACTGCCATTTTAGCACCTTCGCTCTTTTAATCACGTCACAGACTCCCGTCTTCTTTCTTACCCAGTCGTTCCTCTTGCGGTCTCTTCGGGTGATCCCTAACATGCATCTCTCCATGCTCCTCTGTGTTGTTTGCAGGCGTTGTATCATCCTGGCATTCATGGTCCATGTTTCACAACCATATGTCAGAACAGGCAGAACACATTGGTCATACAGTCTCCTTTTTAGGAAGACTGGAATATTTGATTTAAAGATGTTCGCATTCTTGCCAAAAGCACTCCATGCCATCTTCACTCTCCGGTTAATTTCTCCAAGAAGCGAACCATCAGTAGTGATGAGCTGACCTAAGTAAACATAGCTGGTTACTTCTCCGAGTTCTGCTCCGTTGATATGTATCTTCTCAGAATTTGTGAAGGAGTTGTACATAACCTTTGTTTTATTAAGATTCATCTTAAGTCCAGCTTCGCGGCTTGCTTGCTCAAGCTCTTCAGTTCTTCTACGGAGCTCTTCTGCGCTCCCTGCGAACAGTATGATATCATCTGCAAAGCGCAGGTGACTCAGATATTCTCCATTTACCTTTATGCCTTTTTCCTCCCAGTCTAGCGTTTTGAATACTTCCTCTAGAGCTGCTGTAAATAACTTAGGGGACATAGTATCTCCTTGTCTCACTCCCTTTTCGGCCTTAAAGGCACTCGTCTCTTCATGCAGCTGGACAGATGTTGTCGCATTTTCGTAGATATTCTTGATCAAGGTTATGTACCTTTCTTCTACTCCTTGTTTCTTTAGTGCACGTAACACCGACGAAGTTCGGACAGAGTCGAATGCTTTCTCGTAGTCGATAAAGCACATACATAGAGGTAATTCATACTCGTTAGTCCGACTGATTACCTCTCTCACGACTTGGATGTGGTCCATCGTGCTATACCCACTGCGAAATCCAGCTTGCTCTCTGGGTTGGGCAGAATCAAGATGGTTTTGAAGGCGCATAGTGAGTATTTTGGTGAATATTTTGTAGACTGTTGGCAGTAGGCTGATCGGTCTGTAGTTATTCAAGTCTTCTTTGGAACCTTTCTTGTGCAGAAGGATAATACATGCGTGGTTCCATGTTTCTGGTATCTTTTTCTTCCTCAGACAGGAATTAAAAATCTTAGCGAGAATTGTTTCCGTATGATTACCCATTGCTTTGAATACTTCTGCTGTGATACCATCCATTCCAGATGCTTTTCCATTCTTCATACTTCTGATTGCGTGTCTCACCTCTTCGGGAAGGATATCTGGGACCTCTTCGGTGGGCATGATTCCATCATCATTTACTTCCTCATTTCCTAGAGGATCCTCATACAGCTTGGTGTAAAATTCTTGTACCCGTTTCAGGATCAGTTTCCTACTATGGGTTATGGAGCCGTCTTCTAACATCAAGGCCTTCAGCTGTCTCTTTCCGATCGAGAGATGTTGCTTCATTTTCTTGTAACTTCGATTGTTTTCTATAGCTTTCTCGATTAGCTCATAGTTATATTTTTTCACATCTTCCTTGATGCACTTCCTTATAGTTTTGTTTAGTTCTGCAAAATGGATCATTTCTTTAGGATCATTAGTAATTATCATTTTCCTTCTTTTTTCCATCAGCAGTCTTGTTTTTTCGGTCAACTTTTTCTCTGGCTTTGTTTCAACTGTTCCGCCTATTTCTTCAGCAGTTTCCTTGAGTATCTCTATAAATTGAGATTCAACTTCTTGGTCTTCCAGTGCACTGAATCGATTTTTCAGTTGGAGCTGAAATTCTTCTTTTCGTTCTTTTAGCACCTGCGTGTTGATAATAGACTTAGGCTTCTTCTTTATAAGCTTCTGTCTTTCTAACTTTGAGTTGAATTTTATTCTGCATCTTACCAAGCGATGGTCGCTTCCAGTTTTAAACTGGTTGAGGACGGAACAGTCTTCAGCCAATTGCTTCTTATTGACTAGTATGTAGTCAATTTCGTTTTTGGTACCATTGGGTCCTTTCCAGGTCCATTTTCTATTGGGACTCTTTTTGAAGAAAGTGTTCATTATATATAGACTAGTACATTCAGCAAAGTCTACAAGCCGGTCCCCTCGTTCATTTCTGTCACCATAGCCCCATTTTCCAACTGCGCTGTCGTCTTCCTTTTGTTCTCCTACCTTGGCATTGAAATCACCCATGACCACTTTTAGATGGCAGTTTCCTTTGTCGTGCAGTTCCCCAACTTCTTGGTAGAAATCTTCCACTTCCTCATCCGAGTATGATGATGTTGGCGCGTAAACTTGGACTATTTGAAGTTGATATCTATTATTTATTTGAAGCACTAGTCTAGCTGCCCGCTCGGATGAACTTTCCATTTCCACGATATTATTCTTCAATTTTTTGTGGATGATGAATCCAACTCCTCCTGTTCTTCCTGTGTCAGTTCCCCTGTAATAAAAAATATCTCCACTCTTCAACTCCAATAGGCCTTCACCTTTTCTTCTCACCTCACTAAGCCCTAAAATGTCCCACTTGATCTTCTGCAGTTGTTCTTGGAGCTCTTGAAGTTTATCTTCACTGGACAAAGTCCGGCAGTTAAAGGTAGTTAGGTTGAGGTTAAAGGAATTGGGTAAGGATGAGAAAGAGTGGCAGTGGGCGTTTAACCTCCGGGGATTCTTAGCACCCTCTGCCTTCATGCCTTGTTTCTGACCACTGCCACGGTCAGAGGCAATCCAGCCTCCGGAGAATGAGGGCCGTTTTTTATGGGTGTACATGTCATGGGGGGATTGTGGGCCTTAAAACACCACGCTGGCCCAGAGCGGGTTGGTGAGTACCTCTTTCACTTTGGCCGGAGATATTGCAGAAAGACTTCACAGCATGGTTGAACCTACCAGTGTCCGAGGACACCACTGTTCTTCGCCCTTTAGCCTCCGTTTACACCCTTCCGCCGACTTTGAGGCAGTGAAGTGAGGCAGTTGGAAGGGAATATATATATATATATATATATATATAGACGCTTCGTACACATGCTATATATATATTTACATATATATATCATTCTATAAGTACCTTTCTTACAGAGTATATAGGAGGATACTAATGTCTGGCCAAAACTACAATAGTTGGAGAGCTGAAATATATAGGTAAATCGAAAAAAATAATCGGAGGCAAAACTGAAAAATTGCAAAAATTTTCTTCGCGACTAAAAATTATAAACTATTTTACTAACATTTCACGGTTTAGGTACTTCTAAATGTTCTATGAAGCTGAAATTATTTCTAGTGGTAGAATTTGCTAAATATTGGAAAATGGATTATAGAAATATGAAAATTTTTATTCGTTCGGCCGAAATAAATTCCTTAATGTTTTAAAATTTGACTAATGTTTATGTACATTTTGAAGATCTAGGTTGCTGAATATTTTTTAAAAGTTAGGAAGCAATGTTCCGGTGGTAAATAACATTGAAAATTTCATAAAAGTTTTATATTGTGGCAGTTAAAAATTCGTAAAATTTAAACAATGATATTCATATAAATGCACTTCTAGAGGTGCTATTTCGATGAAATTTTGCATAAATGTGAGGGATTCTTAACAAATGCTAAATACATATAAATCTATATAAATAAAAATGTTACATCTGTCTGTACATTTATTTTTTTGGTGTGTTTTGCATCACAAAAAGACGTTTCAACCTGTTTGCAGAATTTTTGTCTGTCTGTGTGTTTGTTACCGCATCACGCAAAAGCGGCTGGTCGAATTTTTATGAAACTTACAGCGTATCTTTAGACTGGTCCAGCTTAAAATATAGGCTACTTGCTGGAGTGCCCGTTGAATTTCACCCCGACCGTGTAACATGTAAGTATCGCAAGAATAAGATAGTACACAGTTATAACCGTCGAATAAAGCATTTTCCGCATTTTCCTATTTAGATGAATGAAGGAAGAAAATCTTGCACTGCGAAAAATCGAAAATAACGTGCAAACTCCCTCCCACTCCCTTCTAGAGCTCTGCCGGGCCTGATTTTCTAGGCACGGCCCGTACGACGTAATTGTTCGCCCGGCCCGTGAGACATTACGTTGGACCAGTGCGACTCGCCCGTACCCGGCACGTGCAGGACTCTACTCCCTTCCACCCTCATTCCCTTCTTCCCCTCCCCTCTATCCCTGTCTCCCTCCCCTTCTCTCCCCCTCCCTCCGTCCCCCTCTCTCCCTCTCCCTCCCCTTCACTTTCTCTCCCTCTCTCTCTCTCTCTTAAATGTAAGAAGGGTCTACATAATTTCAATATAAACGCATTGATATCTCAATTTCGGCGACAATGAGAATGGTAGCTTATAATTGGTAGTGTAATAAAACTGATAAAATCACGTATTTTATTGATTCTAACCTCATTTCTACGCGAATTCGACCAGAATTCGGAATCTGCCTTCTATAAAAATAAACTTTGTCTTTTCCCCAAAGAAGTATCCAAGTCTCAAGTTCGTGCCGTGATTTTAAGTAATTTTAAAGTGCAAATTCAAAGTAATCTAGACTCATCGCTGTATTTCAGTTGCAGGACACGGCAAAATACGTGATGTTTGATAATTAAAACATTCGCTATTTCGACTCAAAGTGACGTAAAGAAACAAACCCTTCTCCATTCACTAAGTTAGGATGTAAGGAAGAATCATGCCAAATTTGGTTATTCTAGCTTTTATCGTTTAGGAGGAGTTCCATGAACAAACCAACAAACACACCATTCAAAATATATTATAGGAGATTACCTATTGTTTATAAGGGTTGTCACGTAAATTGTTAATCCAACAATACGCTCATTTCCGTGTTATTTAAATGGGAAAAATTAAAAGTGAAAAACATTTTAAATATAAAATATGTAGTCAAATCACTTTAAAAACCCTCCCATTATGCTTAACTTTTTATTGTGGTTAAAATGGCACCTTCTTCTTACTTCTATGTTTTGTAGTTATTGCGCTATAAATGCACAAACACATTCTGCAAAATATGTATAGTGGAGATTAGAAGATAATTCAATTAAAAACAACAAATATTTGGTTTCCATTGAAACAAATTAAAATCGTACACAGAAATTGACAGACGATATTACGTTAAAAGGCTTTCCCATATAAATTCATTTACGTCTCAATTTCGGCGACAGTGGGAGTTGTCATGGTAGCTTATAATTGGTATTGTAGTAAAACTGATAAAATTACGTATTTTATTGATTCTAACCGCATTTCTACTCGAATTCCACCAGAATCCGGAATCTGTCTTCAAAAAAATAAACTTTGTTCTTTTCCCCAAAGAAGTATCCAAGTCCCAAGTTCGTACCGTGATTTTAAGTAATTTTAAAGTGCAAATTCAAAGTAGTCTACGCTCATCCCTGTATTTCAGTTGCAGAACGCGTCAAAATACGTGACATTCGATAATTAAATCGTTCGCCATTTCAAATCAAAGTGACGGACAGAAGCAAAACCTTCACCATTCACTAAGGTAGGATGTACGGAAGAATCATGCCAAATTTGGTTGTTCTAGCTTTTATCGTTTAGGAGTTTTATGAACAAACCAACAAACACACCCTTCAAAATATATTATAGTAGTTATATTGTATCTCAAAAAAAATTTAAGTTGGTGTTTGGGGGGCATCGATTTGGTTTACGACGATAACTCTCGAGCAAATTAACTTAGGAAGTTCAAATTTGATATATGTCACTTTCAATACAAGTATAACATCAATCTTACAAATATTTTAGAGTGTATGTGTGTGTGTGTTCTTTATACGTTTTTACACCGTTGAAGCTATCGAATTCAAAAGTTTCATGGGCCATCCTATGGACCAAAGGAAGAACGTGGTCTAGGTTTTGCAGACCGTGGGGTCTCTTATAACACATGGGGTCAACAAAATATTATTTCCATAAGAATTCATGGGAAATGGTGTGGAGAAATCCCAAAATGCCATGCAGCCCTTCACTGATGTGGGTATAAATATATCTAAATATTAACTTATGAGCACGGGAAATGGTTTATTTTACGCATGAAGGACTGAATATTTTAATATTGTTCATGTAGTATTACATGCTAAATCGCTCGAAAGTTTCCTTTAAGCGCAAAATTTATCAGTTTAGCTGTCCATTTTCCAGGTGACAACAAAATTAAATATCTTAATGGCTGTCCTCTTCAAAGGGAGATATACAAGTAAAGATTAATGCAAGGAAAATCCACCCCGTAGAGGAAGAATAGCTAACGCCAAGTTATGCCTAAATATAGTCTATGAATACTTTTAATGTGCGTCAAATGATTTTTAAGGAATATTAGGACATTGTTATCTTTTACGATTAACATTGAAAGATTTATCATAAATCGATACATCTACTTACATTTGTTCGATAACGAAGATGTTGCTCATTGTTTACGTTTTGGCTAATAGTATTGACATAATCCACATAATTTTATTGCCCTTTTAAAGGCTTCGATGCGTCTATCCATGTGAATATTAAGTAAGACGTTAATACGTACAATACAATACAGTAAATGTTAATGTAAGCATCGCTTGCGTAATTAAGGAATGGGGAACGCTTGCCCCGAACCATAAAAATCGTTTGCCACTTTTTTCCGAGCGAATCCGGGCGCATCAGATAGACTTTTATAATTATAAATTTTAGGGGTTGTTTTTACCCCAATATTATCCATAAGGAAAAACACGTAAATTGGCAAGAAGGTGCAAACTGTTGCGTTTAAAAATACTTTGTCGGCTCAAATCCTATACTATAGGGTGAGAGAAATGCTTGCAGAATGCAAGCACACATTTACTATAGTCGGTCCATCATCGGAAGTCTGATGGCCTCGAAAACTGGGCGTGCACGAGTTAGCAGCAGCCAATAGGAGACTGTTTGTTTGGGAAGGTAGTGGGGAGGAAACCAGTCTCACTCCTGCTCTCGAAGAGGTCGCATCGGACTGCGTTGCCGTATCTACCGCCGTTTCCTTGCTGTGGAATTTAAGTTATTGTTACTGTTATTATTTGTTATTATTTTTGTTATGTTTCGAGGTTTTTGTTACCCTGCTGAGTTCGTGATCTGCAACGGCTAACAGGAGGGAAGTTGTGCACCGCCAAGCGCGAAAAATTATTCATAATGTATATGAATATTTTAAGCGCGAGGCAGAGAATAAGGAGCCGATCACCGATGTGGCGAAAGTGCAGGTGAGAGTAGCAGAGGCCTGCTTAATTTCTACGAAGACAATACAGCGGATAGTGAAGGAAGGACAGAAGAGCCTGGAAGTCTGCGGGTATTCAAAATTTCGGTCTCCTCAGAAGCATATCAAGAAAAGAAAGTTCATCGACAAAATTGATGACTTCGATAAGGAAGCCATTCGCCGCAAGTTGTTAAGCTTCTTTCAGAGGGGTGAATATCCTACGTTGGATGGGAAGTATTTTATTTAGAAACTGCGTAGTATATCAGCTGAGCAAGAGCTGGCAGCGCGCACCGGTATCTGCTCTCCCGCACGAAAGTTGAGAGGGGCGATGGAAGGGGAAACGTTCGTGATTGACTACTTGCTCTAAGTAGGCCAAGAGACATCAGATGGGGGATCGACTATAGTATCCTAAATACTAAGTAAGGCCCGTCAATATATAATGATAGGATATAGGATATATATAGGGGAATACTAATGTCTGGCCAGAACTACACTAGCTGGAGATCTGCAATTTAGTACTTATGTGAATAGAAAAAAATAATTGTGGAAAATATAGCAAAAATGCAACAATGTTTATTTTCTTGGCCTTTAAAAATTATAAACTATTTTACTAATATTTCACGGCTTAGGTACATACTTCAAATGTGCTATGAAGCTGAAATTTTTTCTAGAGGTAGAATTCGCCGAATAATGGAAACGGGATTATAGAAATCTGAAAATTTTTATTCGTTCGGACGTAATAAATTCTCAAAAGTAAACAAATTGACTAATGGTTATGTATATAATATTATTTACCACCGTAACATTATTTCCTAACTATGTCAATATTTTCAGCTTCCTCGATCTTCAGAATGTACATAACCATTAGTCAATTTGTTTAACATTTAAGAATTTATTAGGGCCAAAGGAATAAACATTTTCAAATTTATATAATCACGTTTTCACTATTTGTCAAATTCCACCAAGAGAAATAATTTCATCTTCATAGCGTATTTATAAGTACTTAAACCGTAAAATGTTATAAAAATAATTTATAATTTTTAACGGCTAAGAAAATAAACATTGTTGAAATTTTGCAATTTTTCCACCTATAATGTTTTTCGATTCAACTCTGAATTAAATTTCAGATCTCGATCTATTGTAGTTTGGGCCAGACATTAGTATCCTCCTACATATATATCATTCCATAAGCACTCTTCATACAGAAGAAGATATACGATACTAGTGAAGGTGTGCTTGCATTCTGAAAGGCTTTTCTCTCACCCTAAAGCAAAGAGTATGAACCGACAAATAACTTTTAAACGTAAGAGTTTGCACCTTCTTGCCGGTTTCTGTGTTTTTCCTTATTGTTTAAAGTGGGGTAAAAACAACCTCTAAAATTTATAATTACTAAATATTTATGAGTTTTTAGCATTTCCTTGGAATACCCAACATGTATGCAAAATTTCATCAATATTGCACTTCCAGAAGTGCATTTATATGAATTTCATTGTTCAAAATTTACGAATTTGTAACAGCCACAATATAAAACTTTCACGAAATTTCGAATGCTATTTACCACCGAAACATTATTTCCTAACTTTGTTAGATTTTCTGCTTTCTGGCTCTACCGAAAGTACAAAAACATTAGTGAATTTTTTAAAATTTTAAAATTTATTACGACCGCACGAATAAAATTTTCAAATTTCTACAATCCCGTTCTCATCATTTGGCAAATTTTACCTATTGAAAAAATTTCAGCTTCAGAGCACATTTAGAAGAACCTAAACCCTGAAATGTTAGTAAAATGGTTTATAATTTGTACCGGCCAGGAAAGTAAACATTGTCGCAATTTTGCATTTATTCCTCTGATTATTTCCTTTGATTCACCTACGTATTAAATTTCAGCTCTCCTGCTATTACTATACTAGTGAATGTGTCCTTGCATTCTGCTAGCATTTTTCTCACCTTAAAGTAAAAATAAAACGCAAAAAATAATTTCCACGCATCTCGGCTGCGAATTCCGTGTTTTTCGGTTTTGAAAACATTAGGGTAAAAACAATCCCTAAAATTTACAATTAGAAAACATTGATAGGTTTTCATCATTTGTTAAGAATACCTCACATTTTTGCGAAATTTCATCAATGTAGCACCTCTATAAGTGTATTTATATGAATTTCATTGTTTAAAATTAATCAGTTTTTAACAGCCACAGCAATGAATATGTCAAAAATTTATATGTTGTTTACCACGATAACATTATTTCCGAACCCTATTAAAATTTTCAGCTTCCCGATCTTCAGAAAGTACATAAATATTAGTGAATTTTTTAAAAAATTGAGAATTTAGTACGGCCGAACGAATAAAAATTTTCAATTTTCTATATTCCCGTTTTCATTATTTGGCAAATTCTACCTCTTGAAAAAATTTCAGCTTCATAGCGCACTTAGAAGTACCTAAACCATGAAATGTTAGTAAAATGGTTTATAATTTTTACCGGCCAGGAAAGTAAACATTGTCGCAATTTTGCATTTATTCCTCTGATTATTTCCTTTGATTCACCTGTGGATTAAATTTTAGCTCTCCAACTATAGTCGTTTGGGCCAGACATTAGTATCCTCCTATATCCTATATATATCCTATCATTCTATAAGCACTCTTCTGACAGAGGAGGATATACTACACTAGTGAAGGTGTGCTTGCATTCTGCAAGCATTTTCTCTCACTCTAATGTAAATAAATAATTTGAGCCGACAAATAATTTGTAGCGCAACAGTTTACACCTTGCTGATTTAAGTGTTCTTCCTTTTGGTAAATATTGGGGTAAAAACAATCCCTAAAATTTATAATTATAAAATATTATCGGGTTTTAGCATTCATTACGAATACCGCACATTTATGCAATATTTCATCGGTATAGCACCTCTAGAAGTGCATTTATATGAATTTCATTTTTTTTAATTTATGAATTTTTAACAGCCAAAATATAAAACTATACTCAAATTTTCAATGCTATCTACTACCGAAACGTTTTTTCCTAACGTTGTTAAAATTTGCTGCTTCCTGGATCTAACGAAAGTACATAAACATAGTCAATTATTTTAAAATTTATGAATTTATTACGGCCAAACGAATAAAAATTCTCAAATTTCTATAATCCATGACCGGGAATAAGAAAATATTCCCGTTCTGAAACAGGAGAATTAGTCTGCCGCAGTAGTTCAGTGGTAGAATATCCGCCCGGCAAGTGGAAGGCCCGGGTTCGATTCCCGGTCATGGCAGATTTTTTCACCTGTTTCCTCATCTCCCATCGTAACAGCTTATGCCTGTCGCATAAGGATCTTCAGATCATCCTTTCTATCAATTTATATCATGGCATTCTCACCATTTGAGAGGGTAGGGGTTTTCTTTGAGGTATCTCCTTGAGGATATCTGTTGGGGCTGATTGATACTAGCATAGCTAGCTTGGTCCCAACCTAAGAAAATATTCCCGTTCTGAAACAGGAGAATTAGTCTGCCGCGGTAGTTCAGTGGTAGAATATCCGCCCGGCAAGTGGAAGGCCCGGATTCGATTCCCGGTCATGGCAGATTTTTTTACCTGTTTCCTCATCTCCCATCGTAACAGCTTATGCCCGTCCCATAAGGATCTTCAGATCATCCTTTCTATCAATTTCTGTAATCCGGTTTTCATTATTTGGCAACTTCTACTACGAGAAAAAATCTCAGCTTCATAGCGAATTTAGTAGTACGTAAACCATGAAATGTTAATAAAATAGTTTATAATTTTTAGCGGCCAAAATAATGCACATTGCTGCTATTTTGCAATTATTCCTCCGATTATTTTTTTCTGTTCATATATGTATTAAATTGCAGCTCTCCAACTATTATAGTTAGGGCCAGACATTAGTATCCTCCTATATCCTATATATATCCTATATATCATTTTATAAGCACTATTCTTACAGAGGAGGATGTGGGATACTAGTTAATTGTGCTTGCATTCTGCAAGCATTTTCTCTCACCATAAAGAAAAATAAAAGCCGAAACATAATTTTCAACGCTTAAGGTTGCATCTTGGCTCCGAATTTCGTTTTCCTGTTTTGAAAATATTGGGGTAAAAACAATCCCTAAAATTTATAATTATAAAACATTGATAGGTTTTCATCATTTGTTAGGAATACCTCACATTTATGCGAAATTTCATCAATGTAGCACCTCTATAAGTGCATTTATATGAATTTCATTGTTTAAAATTAATCAGTTTTTAACAGCCACAGCAACTAATATGTCAAAAATTTTAATGTTATTTACCACGATAACATTATTTCCTAACCCTATTAAAATTTTCAGCTTCCTGGATCTTCAGAAAGTACATAAATATTAGTGAATTATTTAAGCAATTGAGAATTTAGTACGCCCGAACGAATAAAAATTTTTAATTTTCTATATTCCCGTTTTCATTATTTGGCAAATTCTACCTCTTGAAAAAATTTCAGCTTCATAGCGCACTTAGAAGTACCTAAGCCATGAAATGTTAGTAAAACAGTTTATAATTTTTTACGGTCAAGAAAATAAACATCGTTGCAATTTAGCATTTATTTCTCCGATAATTTTTTTTGTTTCACCTGTGTATTAAATTTCAGCTCTCCAACTATAGTAGTTTGGGCCAGACGTTAGTATCCTCCTATATCCAATATATATCCACCTAGTTAATTGTGCTTGCATTCTGCAAGCATTTTCTCTCACCATAAAGTAAAAATAAAAACCAAAATTATTTTCAATGCTTAAGTTCGCATCTCGGTTCCGAATTACGTTTTTCTGTTTTGTGAATATTGGGGTATAAACAAATCCTAATATTTATAATTATAAAATATTTATAGGTTTTCAGCTTTTGTTAAGAATACCTCACATTCATTCGAAATTTCATCAATGTAGCACCTCTATAAGTGCATTTATATGAATTACACTGTTTAAAATTTATGAATTTTTAACAGCCTCAACAATAATTACTTCTAGAATTTTCAATGTTATTTATCACCGGAACATTATTTCCTAACTCTGTTAAAATTTTTAGCATTCTGAATCAAGAGAAAGTAGATGAACATTAGTCAATTTGTTAAACATTTGAGAATTTATTACGGCCGAATGAATAAACATTTTAAAATTTTTATATTCCCGTTTTCATTATTTGGCGAATTCTACAGGTAGAAAAAATTTCAGCTTGATAGCCAATTTAGAAATACCTAAACCATGAAATGTTAGTAAAATAGTTTATAATTTTTACCGTCCAAGTAATTAAACATTGTCTCAATCTTCCAATTATTCCTCCGATTATTGTTTTCGTTTCACCTATGTATTAAATTCCAGCTCAACAACTATTTTAGTTTGGGCCAGACATTAGTATCCTCCTATATATATATATCCTATCTCCTATATCCTCTGTAAGAAGAGACTATATAGAATGACAAGTAAATGTGTGCTTGCATTCTGCAAGCATTTTCTCTCACCTTAAAGGAAAAATAAAAGCAGAAAAATAATTTTCAACGTTTAAGGTTGCATCTCGGCTCCGAAATACGTGTTTTTCTGTTTTGAAAATTTTGGGGTATGAACAACCCCAAAAATTTATAATTATAATACATTTATAGGTTTTCAGCATTTGTTACGAATACCTCAGACTTATGCCAAATTTCGTCAATGTAGCACCTCTAGAAATGGATGAATCTGAATTTCATTGTTTAAATATTTTTAATTTTTAACAGCCACAGCAATAAATATTTCTATAATTTTGAATGTTATTTACCACCAGGACATTATTTCCTAACCCTGTTAAAATTTTCAGCTTCCAGGATCTAGAGAAAGTACGTAAACATTAGTCAATTTGTTAAAGATTTGGGAATTTATTACGGCCGACCGAATAAATATTGTTAAATTTCTATATTCCCGTTTTCATTATTTGGCGAATTCTGTAGATAGAAAAAATTTCAGATTTATAGCGCATATAGAAATACCTAAACCATGAAATGTTATTAAAAGAGTTTTAGTCAATTTTTTAAACATTTAGGAATTTATTAGGTCCGAACAAATAAAAATTTTCAAATTTCTATATTCCCGTTTTCATTATTTGGGGAATTCTACAGGTAGAAAAAATTTCAGCTTGGTAGCACATTTAGAAATACCTAAACCATGAAATGTTAGTAAAAATGTTTATAATTTTTACGGCCAAGAAAATAAAATTGTTGCAATTTTCTAATTATTCCTAAGATTAATTTTTTCGGTTTCCCTATGTATTAAATTTCGGCTCTCCAGCTATTCTAGTTTGGGCCAGAAATTAGTATCCTCCTATATCCTATATATCATTCTATAAGCACTCTTCTTACAGAGGAGGGTATAGGTGTTTTTTTTGGATATAGGAGGATACTAATGTCTGGCCCAAACTACTATAGTTGGAGAGCTGAAATTTAACACACAGGTGAAAGAAAAAAAATTATCGGAGGAATAAATGCTAAATTGCAACAATGTTTATTTTCTTGGCCGTAAAAAATTATAAACTATTTTACTAACATTTCATGGTTTAGGTACTTCCAAATGGCCTATGTAGCTGAAATTTTTTAAAGACGTAGAATTTGCCAAATAATGAAAACGGGAATATAGAAATTTGAAAATTTTTATTCGTTCGGGCGTAATAAATTCTCAAATGTTTAACAAACTGACTAATGTTTATGTACTTTCTGTAGATCAAGGAAGCTGAATATTTTAACAAAGTTAGGAAATAATGTCCCGGTGGTAAATAACATTGAAGGTTTTAGAAATATTTATTGCCGTGGCTGTTAAAAATTAACAAAATTTAAAGAATTAAATTCATATAAATGCACTTCTAGAGGTGCCACATTGATGAAATTTCGCATAAATGTGAGATATTCGTAACAAATGATAAAAACCTATGTTTTATAATTATAAATTTTAGGGGTAGTTTTTACCCCAATATTTTCAAAACAGAGAAACACGTATTTCGGAGCCAAGGTGCAACGTTAAGCGTTGAAAATTATTTTTCGGCTTTTATTTTTCCTTTAAGGTGAGAGAAAATGCTTGCAGAATGCAAGCACACATTTACTTGTCATTCTATATAGTCTCTTCTTACAGAGGATATAGGAGATAGGATATATATATATAGGAGGATACTAATGTCTGGCCCAAACTAAAATAGTTGGTGAGCTGGAATTTAATACATAGGTGAAACGAAAACAATAATCGGAGGAATAATTGGAAAATTGAGACAATGTTTAATTACTTGGACGGTAAAAATTATAAACTATTTTACTAACATTTCATGGTTTGGGTATTTCTAAATGGGCTATCAAGCTGAAATTTTTTCTACCTGTAGAATTCGCCAAATAATGAAAACGGGAATATAGAAATTTGAAAATCTTTATTCGTTCGCCCTTAATAAATTCTCAAATCTTTAAAAAATTGACTATTGTTTAAGTACATTCTGTAGATCCAGGAAGCTGAAAATTTTAACAGGGTTACGAAATAATCTCCCGGTGGTAAATAACATTGAAAATTTCAGAAATATTTATTGCTGTGGCTGTTAAAAATTGAAAATTTTAAACAATGAAATTCATATAAATGCACTCTTAGAGGTGCTGCATGGATGAAATTTCGCAATAATGTGAGGTATTCGTAACAAATGATAAAAACCTATAAATGTATTATAATTATAAATTCAGGCGTTGTTTTTACCCCAATATTTTCGATACAGAAGAACACGTAATTCGGAGCCGAGATGCGAACATATGCATTGAAAGAAATTTTAGGTTTTTATTTTTACTTTCAGGTGAGAGGAAATGCTTGCAGAATGCAAGCAGACGTTCACTAGTATCGTATCATTCTATAAGCACTCTTCTTAGAGAGGAGGATATACGATATACGATATAGGATATATATAGGATATTGGAGGATACTAATGTCTGGCCCAAACTATTATAGTTGGAGAGCTGCAATTTAATACCGAGGTGAACAAAGAAAAATAATCGGAGGAATAATTGCAAAATCGTAACAATGTGCATTATTTCGGCCGCTAGAAATTATAAACCATATTACTAATTTTTCGTGGTTTAGGTATTTCCAATGCGCTATCGAGCTGAAATTTTTTCTACCTGTAGAATTCGCCAAATAATGAAAACAAGAATATAGAAATTTGAGATATTTTATTCGTTCGGCCGTAATAAATCCTCAAATGTTTAACAAACTGACTAATAATTATGTACTTTCTGTAGATCTAGGAAGCTGAAAATTTTAACAGAGTTAGGAAATAATGTCTCGGTGGTAAATAATTATTCTATAAGCACTCTTCTTACAGAGGAGGATATACGATATCATTCTATAAGCACTCTTCTTACAGAGGAGGATATACGATATAGGATATAGGGGGATACTAATATCTGGCCCAAACTACGGTAGCTGGAGAGCTGGAATTTAATACATAGATGAGCTGAGAAAAATAACTGGAGGAATATTTGGAAAATTGTGACAATGTTTAATTTTTTGGCCGGTAAAAATTATAAACTATTTTACTAGCATTTCATGGTTTAGGTATTTCTGAATGACCTATCAAGCTGAAATTTTGTCTTCCTGTAGAATTCGCCAAATAATGAAAACGGGAATATAGAAATTTGAAAATTTTTATTCGTTCGGCCGTAATAAATTCTCAAATGTTTAACAAATTGACCATTATTTATGTACATTCTCTAGATCCAGGAAGCTGAAAATTTTAACAGGGTTACGAAATAATCTCCCGGTGGTAAATAACATTGAAAATTTTAGAAATATTTATTGCTGTGGCTGTTAAAAATTTAAAATTTTAAACAATTAAATTCATATAAATGCACTCTTAGAGGTGCTGCATGGATGAAATTCCGCATAAATGTGAGGTATTCGTAACAAATGATAAAAAAAGTCTATAAATGTATTATAATTATAAATTTTGGAGGTTGTGTCTACCCCAATATTTTCGAAACAGAAAAACACGTAATTCTGAGCCGAGATGCGAATTTATGCATCGAAAGTTATTTTTGGGTTTTATTTTTACTTTAAGGTTAGAGAAAATGCTTGCAGAATGCAAGCACACATTTACTTGTATTGTATATCCTCCTCTGTAAGAAGAGTGCTTATAGAATGATATATGAGGATACAAAATTATGAGGCACTTCCAAATGTGCTGGAAACTTGAAATTTGGTACGATTATAGGTTTTTGGTCACAACCGAAGGAAAAAATCCGAAACTGTCGAAATTCCTATTTTGAGGAGCTATTTTGGCCCCTTTTTGCCACATTTTTCTTCCATAAGAAAACATGTAAATTGGTGTAGAGGTTTTTATAATTGCATTTTAAAATTTCTTCCCATCATGATACGAACTCGAAGCTTCAACTATCGGATAGAATATGAATTGTAGTTTCTTATTTTTGAAGACAGAATTCAAATCCGAGTAGAGTTACCCTAATTTTATGGTTTTTATCGCAAAAATATGCTAATTTTTCTGGGTCTAACAATAGACATCCTTGGTAACAAGCTCTTTCCTTTCATATGGGTAAGCTTTTAATGGGAATCAGAGACTTATATTATAATGCTGTTAATGTTAAGCTACACCTAATGAAGGAAATCTGATATTGATATAATCCTCATTTTTGGAGCTTTTTTGCCCCAGTATCGTTCCATACGAGAAAAAAATATGATGAGGGAGATCCATATAACCTAGAAACTTGAAATTTTGCACAAATGTATAAATTTCGATCTAACCGAAATAAAATAAATAATTGCAAAAATTCCATTTTTTAGGGGCGAACACTTTGCGGTTTAAGTATTTCTATACGGATTACAGTGCTGACATTTTTTCTAACCTTAGAATATACCAAATAACGAAAACGGGAATAATGAAATTCAAATAATTTTGTTCGTTCAGCCGTAAAAATGTCTTAAATTTTAACAATTTGACTAATGTTTATGTAGTTTCTGAAGGTGCAGGAAGATGAAAATTTTAACTGACGGAGGGTTTGTTGCTCCAGTGCTAACTAACATTAAAATTTTCCGAAAGGTTTATTATTATGGCTGTTAAAAATCCATAAACTTTATACAATTTAGTTCATATAAATGAATTTCTAGAGGTGCTACACCGATGATATTTTGCACATATATGAGGTATTCAAAACGGATGATGAGAACCTATAAAATGTTTATAATTATACATTTTAGGGGTTGTTTTTACCCAATATTATAGAAAAAAACACGTAATTAGGTGCACAGGTGCAAAATTATGCTTTTGGAAATTAATTGTCGGCTTTTATTCTTTACATTAAGGTGAGAGAAAATACTTGCAGAATACAAGCACACATTCACTAGTATCGTATATCCTCCTCTGTAAGAAGAGTGCTTATACAATGATATCCAATATATATCGTATATCCTCCTCTGAAAGAAGAGTGCTTATAGAATGATATCCTCCTCTGTAAGAAGAGTACTTATAGAATGATACGATATAGGATACTAGTGAAGGTGTGCTTGCATTCTGCAAACATTTTCTCTAACCTTAAAGTAAAAATAAAAGCAGAAAAATAATTTCCAAATGCATGTTTGCTTCTCTGCGCCGAATTACCTGTTTTTCTCTTTTGAAATTATTGTGCTAAAAACAACCCCAAAAATGTATATTTTTAATCTTTTTAGTTTTTCCTCATTCGTGTTGAATAGCTCTCATTTTTGCTAAATTTCATCGGTGTAGCACCTCTGGAAATACATTTCTGTAATTTCAATTGTTTAAATTTTTTGAATTTTTAACAGCAACAATAATAAATATTTCTAAAATTTTCAATATTATTTACAACCGGAGCATCATTCCCTACCTTGTTTCAAAATTTCAGCTTCCTGTACCTTCAGAAAGTACAGAAACAGTCAATTTCTTTAATATTTGATAATTTATTACGGCCGAACGAATAAAAATTATCCAATTTCTATATTCCCGTTTCATTATTTGGCAAATTCTACCCGTTGCAAAAATTTCAGTTTCATAGCACATTTAGAAGTAGGTAAACTATGAAATGTTAATAAAAAGGTTTATAACTTGTAACGGCCAAGAAAATACGCATTGTCGAAATTTTGCAATCATTCCTCAGATTATTTTTCCCTCTTCACCTATGTATTAAATTTCAGCTCTCCAAATATCGTAGTTTGGGCCAGACATTAGTATCCTCCAATATATATATATATATATCCTGTATCATATCATTCTATAAGCACTCTTCTTACAGAGGAGGATATACGATATAGGATACTAGTTAATTGTGCTTGAATTCTGCAAGCATTTTCTCTCACCTTAAAGGAAAAATAAAAGCCGAAAAATAATTTTCAAATAATTTTCAACGTTTAAGGTTGCATCTCGGTTCCGAATTATGTTTTCCTGTTTTGAAAATATTAGGGTAAAAACAACCCATAAAATTTATAATTATAAAACATTTACAGGTTTTTAGCATTTTTTTCGGATACCTCAAATTTATGCAAAATCTCATGAATGTAGCACCTCTAGAAGTGCATTTATATGAATTTCATTCTTTAAATTTTATGAATTTTTAACAGCCACAATATGAAACTTTTATCAAATTTTCAATGTTATTTACCACCGGGACAATTATTTCCTAACTCTGTTAACATTTTCAGCTTTCTGGATCTTGAGAAAGTACATAAATATTAGTCAACTTGTTAAACATTTGATAATTTATTACGGCCGAACGAATAAAAATTTTCAAATTTCTATAATCCCGTTTTCATTATTTGGCAAATTCTATCTCTAGAAAAAATTTCAGCTTTATAGAGCATTTAGAAGTACCTAACTATGAAATGTTAGTAAAATAGTCTATAATTTTTACCGACCAAGAAAATACACATTGTTGCAATTTTGCAATTCTTCCTCCAAAACGTGTATTTCCGTTGAAATCTCGAAGTCGATTTTTTTATGAACTAAATACTTTCCCATTACTACCTTTGGAGAAAGTAATAAAAACTGGGTGCTGAATAAAGGACTACACTGCGGTATTCAACAACGAAATAGTAAGTTAGCACAAAACCGATGGCAAGGAGATTATAAGATTATACAAATACTACAGATATATAAACTAAATGAAGGGTTAACAAATAGTATAAGGGAAATATTAGTTCTACTTATCAATAGGGCTACTACTACTCAGGGCCGGTCCAAGGCGTGGGCAACGTGGGCAAAAGCCACAGGCGGCCGGTCAGAGGGGCGGCCATCCAGCGACTTATTTGCGAACATGGATAGGGAACGGTGCGGAAATTCCGTTGCCCGAAATTTTTTCATCTGTCCAACCGCCGACATGCTTTTTCCCATTCGCTGGATTATTGTTTTGGAAAGGGCGTCGAAGAAAAGAGTTGAGGATGCAATTACGTGCTAGAGCAAGAAAGTGGCATTGTCCTGTGGCGTCTGTGCCGCGTGCCGTCTGCTGAGTTATGACCCATTGAGCCCTCCTCTCGAGGGCTGATATTCTGTGATGCTTCTATCCCGCTGACATGGGCTTTTTTCCGAATTGTTCTATCCTTCTCGGATGTTGGAGACGTCATGCCTCTTGTAAACAAAGGACTTATCTTTCGGTTCCCTTATAAATGTCAATGGCACCAAACGGAAGAAGTACCCAGGTTGAGATTATCCATACCCAATGTCGACTCCTCTTCTGCTACCATTCTCGGCCTTTCTAACGACCTTTCCAACAGTAGCGCAATGGCGAACACGCATCGCTACCCTTTACGGGTTGCAGATTTCTGCAGTGATTAGCGGAAGAGGCTAGGTTTCCTTTTCAGAGGAGGTATTTCTCCTTTATCTCGGTTCTAGTGCAGATGCCTCTGTGGAGCTGCGCATTCTTTGAAAGGTAACGTCCATCGTCTCCGCGATTTCGAAACGCGTTTTCCCTAAAATAACAAAGTTCCTCCTTCATCTCACTCCTCCTATACGACATTTTCGATACTTTCCGCCAGTCTTTCATTGTCAGTTGTGGAAGAATTATCTCAATATTTTTGCGCTCTGGACGATTTTCTTCACTCACTGAATTACAGGTTGGTTTCTTATCATTTTACTATTTATATATATATAGACCCAGCCTCGATTTACGCGGATTTCATTTACGCTTTTTTGGAATAACGCGGAAGTGATATTACTACTACATATTTTCAAATTGACGCTGTCATTAGTTTGGAATTACATGGCTAAAATTACGTACCAATGAAAGGAATCTTCTTCTGCTCCCGCGCAACCGATGTCGTAGTGTGAGTGATATTTTTTCTCTTGTGATTATTCGTGTTGTTTTAGTTTGTTGTGAACTATTTTCCCATATTATTACTGGAAAACGCTCATCTACATCGCATCGGATATTATTTTTGATTTACGCGGCCATTTTCAAGAGCTGGGTGTATTGCATCCTGAATATAACAAGATTACGAAAAGTGCAATATTTATTTATATGTATGTAATTTGGTAAGCTATTTCTGAAAAAGCGATTGGCAGAAAACTTTAATATTTCTTAAATCATTACATCAGGAATAATTTGTGGTTGGCATATACAATAATCAAATAATTTTGCCGGCCAGTATTAGAAGCGTATTTCTACGAAATGAAGAAAATACCGATCATCCAATGCGGAAGAAGTAAATCTCATTCTTATCTAATAGGTGTCAAGTTAATTTTAAGATCTTTATTCCAACGCAAAGTTAATACGAAGTGATTCCTTTATCGCTTGGCTTTGGGGGTTGTTCTCCCAAAATTGTAATTACTTTACTTTTTTAAGTTATCAGTGTTTATTTAATTATCAAGGTACGTTTCCATAATATTTAACTGTAATTGTTTCTTTTGCGAATTGTTTGAGGTATTAGACATGCACAATATTTTGGTTTTGTTATGTGCGTTTATGGCGATTTATTGTTACATCTATGTACATCAAGTAGGTTCGCTTCCTTCTCCGAACGAAATTGTGAGATAACTAGCGGCGCTCTCGGAGTAAGTAACGCATTTCGCGGATAAAAAGTTTTTGTTGGCCTTCTAATGAAATTACGTACCTGTCTCTCAATCCATTGGTGAAAATGTTCTAATTGAAAGCATTCTTTACTTAATATATGGCAGTAGATAGTTGTCCACTATCTGCAGAACCTACCGTATTCGCTGCCCCTCGGCTGCGAGTAGATACATTTATCGCATATATGACTGTTGGCAGATTAAGCATAATATCACAACTAATCTGAAGGGTAACTGCCCGATGTTTGACGGTTTTCGTTTAAGTCGAGTATTAACTCAACTGGAATACTGTATGGCCGGAGAAATAACATTTTAATATTTAGTTTTCTTATTATTAATCATTACATTTTCCAGTATTTAGGCTACATATACTATTCAAAATACTTGGTAATGATTTTTAATAATACTACACTTTTGTAAAGATATTAAAAATAATAATTAAAAGTGAACTTATAATAAATCCCTTAATTTATTTAATTTTAGAATGGCGGATGGAATGAAAAAGAAGTTGCGTTTGTCTGGGTGTTATTATAAAAAACGGAAAGCGGAAAATGAATATTTTTCCACCAAAGATAAAGGCGCTTTCCTAAAATATTTAAAACTAAGAGAAAGTTTTTATAGAGACACTCCAGTCTCATGTAGCCGTGATGTTGATAGAGATTCCTGTTTCGGGGAAACTCAAGATTTTGAAACATTAGGATTAATTGAAGAAAGTGTTTCGGAAGATGTTGGCGTTCCAACAGTGTCAGAACAATCTAGTGATAAAAAATTTGGTGAAATTGATTGAAAATATTTTAGTGTAAATGTTTTGGAGGATCCAGCTTTATGGCCAAAATTTGACAGTGCAGTGATAGATATTTTGGTAAAAACAAGGGCCCCCTGTTAAGCTTACACAGTGTAATTTTCCAAAAGATAAGAACAAAAGATATTTTAATGTATCCTATTACATTACAGTATTGAGTAACGGTGAACAAATTAATAGGCAACGGTTGGTTTATTCACATTCGAAGACTGTAGTATTTTGCTTTTGCTGTAAATTATTTTGTAAATCAAACACTTCATTAACATCAGAGGGAAATAACGATTGGAAACATATTTCTTAAGTTCTTCAACGCCACGGAAGGAGCCAAGAACATTATAACTGTTTCCAAAAGTGGTTAGAATTAGAGAAAAGGCTAAAAAATAATTTGACCATCTGTAAAAATTTGCAAAATTTAATGAGGGCTGAAAAACAGTATTAGACACATGTTCCAAAACGCTTAATAAACGTAAAGAAAAATCGACTGTTTATGGGCTCCTTTTCTCGTGTGGTTACGGAAAGGAAATTGAACGATAGTATGTACTTCGCTAACAAAAGTTTCCTTCCAAGAAAACAGCGCCATAGGGAAAATATAGTAAAATACTAACATAATATATTTTGTATGCCCGTGCTTGTAATGAATAAGAAAATAAAAGTAATTATTACAACTTTTTTGGTTATTATAGATGTTTTTCGTCAAAAAGCTAACAAAATTGGTAGTAGGATTAAATAAATTTTGCATTGGAAAATAATGAATGTTCCCTCGAAATAGCGTATTCTCAAAACTTTGTACGGTGTTGGTAAGACAATATACATGCATACATATTTATATTTCGCTAACCGTGGACACTAGAAACCGCGGTTGGTAAAGAATTCCTTTATTAGGGCGGCCAAATGAATTCTTGCCCACACTCGAAAAAAGGCTTGGGCCGGCACTGTTACTATTTCTACTGCTAGAATGGTCGCTCGTAAATCCGCTGGGTTTCACTGGATGTGTAAGTGAAAGGCACGTCCACTCACTTCGACAGCCAGGTAAAGAATGACCATGATATGGTCTTAAAAGTGCAACCTTTGTTACGCTGTACCTCCAAACCCTCATTAAGTAGTTAACTCTTTGATTGAGAGTAAATATTGTGAAATTCCTCCCGAGAAATCTCTCTACTACAACACGCGATGTTCCAAAATGAACGTATATCTATATCTACATATCGAAATATCATCAATAAGAACTATTGATGAAATCCAATATGGCTATAAAAACACGAAATGCCTAAATAATGCAAATGCACGCTTAATCTTACGGTGTTCAGCGATGATACACCCATCGCCGACTCTAAAATAATTGTCTCATTCATCATCGTTTGTGTTTCAGCCATAAGTTCATATTTGCCTTTTTTTTAATCAATCGTTTCCCAAAGGTTTTATGAGGTGAAATATTTTCACCGATCACGTAAAAATACCTTTAGACGTCCGATAAATTATGTACCCCAAAACTATGATAATTAACTTTTACCCTCCTTGAACCTATAATTGCAAAATTTCGAACTAGTCTCTGCAATGCGTTTCGAGTAGGACATTTTAATGATGTATCAAGCAAAATAATTAAAATTATCGCGAATATTTAGAAACAAATCCTCCGCGGCTTCGAGTCCAACGCGTTTGCATTCCTATTGCTCCGAAGAAAGCTGGAAGATTACACGAACCTGCGTGGGAGGATTTGTGGTCATCGGCGGAAGGTGAAAATGGTAAATCATTGAAGCGAGCTTTGGGAAAGTCTCGAATCGTTCGTGTAGGTAATCCATGTCCATCTTTTGCGATGTAGACGTATGTATCTCTACTTTGCATCCCACGCAACAATTTATCGATTGGGTCCGCTTCCTTTGAGTCGATGCGATTTCGTCATATCTTAAAATTCTATGCTGGAGTCGAATCTTTTTTTTGCCGTTCTGGATTTCAAAAAGTGATCCACTTATTTGAAGGATTCACTTTTCTAATTCTATAAAACATGTTTACGTTGAAATACTCTTCATACTTCAACTTGTGCCTAACTTACAGCACGGAAAAATGCGAAGTAATATACTGAACTCGCTCGCTGTAACATAAAACTTGAAATATTGCACTCCTAAAAATATTATTCGAAGAAATAGGCATTTCTTTTAAAAGTCTTCAACTTCATCGGCTAGTACACATGATTTTACCGAATTAGTTTTGCATCTCAAGTCGAATCGTTCACGATCGAAAAATCATTTGATGATATAAAGCTCATCGGTCTAATATAATTTGCTTGGTTTGTCATAAACGCATATTCTGCGTTTTCATTAGTTGAATGGCAGCCAATCAGGGTTCACGACACCATTATGAAATTAAAGGACGTCTGAGTCGATACATCTCCGCCTTTGTAGACGGAGGGTTAGCGTATCTGCCGACGTTTATTAAGGTCGCGGGTTCGAATACCGCCTGGGACATGTTCTTCAGGTTTATATGGAACAATGCATACTAATGTCTAAAATATCGACATAATAAAGGCTGCTTATTATTATTATTATTATTTTATCTCGCATGGCAAACACCTGAACAAGCGTCACAAAGACGGCAAATTAACGCGGAACTACAAGGAAATCTCTTATAATAATAGACAAGTGTTGGTTGGTTAGTTGGTGATCATATGAAAATGCGAATAAATCCATAAAGAAAAGAGGCAGAAACTGTAAATTTGGCAGGAATGCTCGATTAAAAAATCTGATGTGGCCTACACATGACTTTCTCCATATTTGGGGTACAGATATTCAAATTATTAAGAATAGTATTATGAGGCAAAATTATTATTTCATAACCTAAAAGAATACAGTCGTCCTTATTGCCGTAAATTACGTGTATTTTGAATGTTTGCAGAATTCAAAGCTACATGGTGGTAGCGCTGTATATAGGATATTACGAAAGCCGAATCGGCTTTAGAATAAACCTCGACTTCCGGTTAACCGTTACTGTCCAAAAACTAATCAGTTTTTTGTGCTCATGTTAAAGTGTTATATACGAAGTTTGGTAACGATATGGCAAGTACTTTTTGAGTTAGAGCGCCCACAATCACATACACACACGCACACAGACACACAGACATCATTCCGAAAATAGTCTAAACGTGTTCTAGGAAACTCAAAACGTGTATTTCCGTTGATATCTCGAAGTCGATTTTTTTCATGATCACAATACTTTCCCATTACTTCGTACGGAGAATGTAAAAATTTAAAGGTGGCGACAAAAAAACATCATGAAAAAAATCCCAGGTTCGACTCCGAGGAAGGCCTTTCTATTTCCCATAAGCTGACACGTAAAAATCGACTTTTAAAACGGCAAGTTTTCATTCATTTTGAGATTAAAATTAGAAAGAATTAACCTACGAACTTCGGATTTAAACCATTCGAAAGAAACATTACAAAACTTCTTATTATGTTATTTTTTTCCTACAGTGGAAATGATAAAAGTTTGATTCACATCTTGCCATTTTAACGGGATGTTTCCTTGCCTACCAATTACATTTTTATGCCTCGAAATATTATTGTTACTTCAATCTTGATTGGGGTAATTGTGCTTTGAATGCTTTTCATATGAGAGAGGGTGAGGGGAAGGGAGAGAGGGGGAGGTGAAGAGAGGGAGGGAGATGGAGAGAGGAGTTGAGGGGGAGAAGGGAGGGAGGAGGGAGGGAGGGAAATAGGCAGGAAGAGAGAGGGTGGGAGGGAGTGAGCGGGTGGGAGGTGGAGAGAGGGAGAAAGGGAGAGAGAGAGGGAGGAAGAGAGATGGAGGGAGGTTGAGAGAGGGTAGGGAGGAAGTGAAGGGAAGTAGAGGGTGGATGGGAGAGGGAGGAAGGCAACTATTTTAAGTCTAACTAAATTTAGCCCGTCATATTGACCGGTTTTTATACTAGTTACATGAAGAATTTGCTTATTAATACTCACTTGACTAGATTTTTCATGTATATATTTTATTGCCAGTATAAATGTCAAAGAAATTTAAACAAAAGTGCTAATCAAAAGAATACTACTGTATTATATTCTGGTCGGCCTTCCCTCATTTTACATTGAATTTCATCGAAAACATAGTATCAAAGGAAATTTTCTATTTCACTGTGTTTACCGAGGTGATAATTTAGTAACGATCTTACACCAAATAGGCGAAGAGCACATTGCGTTAAATTTTCAAAGAAATTACTACCTATAGAGATTACTCAGAACATAGAAGTTTATTTTGGGATAAAGGTGCACATTTTCATTGCAACATAATAATATCTAGGTAAAACCCACAGGAAAATGTCTTTTCCCGACAATAGGGTAATTAAAACAAGTTAGGAAAGTGTAATCATATCACAAACGGCCGCGTTTCTTGCAATGGAGCATTTAAAAGAAATGATATACCTGTACGTTAGGGAAATAGCGTTTCAAAGTTCTTTTTTCGTCATAAGCTATCCATCTTCTTCCAATTTAAAAAATATATCTTGCACATTTAAGGAAATTAAACGTTTGTTTGTGAGATTGTTTATGTTAGCAACAATGTAACCATGTAAAAAAAATCTGATGCGGCCAACACATAACTTTCTCCATAATTGGGGTATAGATATTTAAATTATTATGAATAGCATTATGAGGCAAAATTATTATTTCGTACGGTAAAAGAATACAGAGGTCCTTATTGCCGTAAATTATATTTAGATTATGTTTCCAGAATTCACCGCTACGGGGTTTTGGCACTGTATTCAGGATATTACGAATAAAGTTGAATATCTCCGAAATCAATGGTTCTACGAAAATTTGTTTCAAACAAAACCCGGAAGAAATATTATTCTCTACAACTTTGGTCATCAAGAAGATTACGAATAACGACGTTTTAAAGGAGATATTTGACGGAAACCGAAAAAGAACGATTATTTTTTATAAATAATTCCTAAACAATAACTGCTATGGAAAATTGCTTCATATGAAAGTAGTAGGAAATTACATTCTCTATAAAATTTTTGTAGAATTGTATATACAATAATGATCTTTTAATGGAGAAATATCACAAAAACCGAATCGGGTTCCGAGTAAACCTCGACTTCTGGTTAACCGTTATTGTCCAAAAACTAATCAGTTTTTTGTGCTCATGTTAAAGTGTTGTATACGAAGTTTGGTAACGATATGGCAAGTACTTTTTGAGTTAGAGCGCCCACAATCACATACACACACGCACACACACACAGAGACGTCATTCCGAAAATAGTCTAAACGTGTTCTAGGGACCTCAAAACGTGTATTTCCGTTGAAATCTCGAAGTCGATTTTTTTCATGATCACAATACTTTCCCATTACTACATACGGAGAAAGTGAAAAATTCTATGTTCAACTCGAATTAAGAGACACTTATTAGATTTTCTTGATAACAGTTACTTCTACGATAAAAAATGTGTGGGAAAATAAATACTCTAATTTAGTAGTTCTACAAGTTTTATTTGAAAAATATTTTGATGTGAGCAATACTTGACGAGATATGACGGAAAGTTGATTTTTAATCACTAGTAAAG